>JANJGN010000355.1:250000-599692 GCA_026770705.1 Isurus oxyrinchus | reverse complement strand
CAATTTTAAACCATCTCAGTCCCTTTAAACCCTCTCAGTCCCTTTAAACCCTCCAGCCCCTTTAAAACCCTCTCAGCCCCTTTAAACACTCTCAGCCCCTTTAAACAATCTCAATCCGGTTAAACACTCTCAGCCCCTTTAAACAATCTCAATCCGGTTAAACCCTCTCAGTCCTTTAAAACCCTCTCAGCCCCTTTAAACCCTCTCAGTCCCTTTAAACGCTCTCAGCCCCTTTAAACCCTCTCAGCCCCTTTAAACACTCTCAGCCCCTTTAAACCCTCTCAGCCCCTTTAAACCCTCTCAGCCCCTTTAAACAATCTCAATCCGGTTAAACCCTCTCAGCCCCTTTAAACCCTCACAGCCCCTTTAAACACTCTCAGTCAATTTTAAACCATCTCAGTCCCTTTTAAACCCTCACAGCCCCTTTAAACACTCTCAGTCAATTTTAAACCATCTCAGTCCCTTTAAACCCTCGCAGTACCTATAAACCCTCCCAGCCCCTTTAAAACCCTCTCAGAACCTTTAAACACTCTCAGCCCCTTTAAACACTCTCAGTCCCTTTAAAACCTCCCAGCCCCTTTAAAACACCTTCAGCCGCTTTAAAACCCTCTCAGCACCTTTAAAACCTTCTCAGTCCCTTTAAACACTCTCAGTCCCTTTAAAACCCTCTCAGTCCCTTTAAACCCTCCCAGCCCCTTTAAAACCCTCTCAGCCCCTTTAAACACTCACAGTCCCTTTAAATACTCTCAGCCCCTTTAAACCCTCTCATCCCTTTAAACACTCTCAGTCCCTTTAAAACCCTCTCAGTCCCTTTAAACCCTCCCAGCTCCCATAAAACCCTCTCAGCCCCTTTAAAAATTCTCTCAGCCCCTTTAAACACTCTCAGTCCCTTTAAAACCCTCTCAGTCCCTTTAACACAATCTCAGCCCCTTTAAAACACTCTCAGTCCCTTTAAAACCCTATCAGCCACTTTAAACCCTCTCAGTCCCTTTAAAACCCTATCAGCCACTTTAAAACACTCTCAGCCCCTTTGAACGCTCTCAGCCCCTTTAAACAATCTCAATCCGGTTAAACACTCTCAGTCCCTTTAAACCCTCACAGCCCCTTTAAACACTCTCAGTCAATTTTAAACCATCTCAGTCCCTTTAAACCCTCTCAGTCCCCTTTAAACCCTCCCAGCCCCTTTAAAACCCTCTCAGCCCTTTAAACACTCTCAGCCCCTTTAAACACTCTCAGTCCCCTTTAAACCCTCCCAGCCCCTTTAAAACACCTTCAGCCCCTTTAAAACCCTCTCAGCACCTTTAAAACCTTCACAGTCCCTTTAAACACTCTCAGTCCCTTTAAAACACTCTCAGTCCCTTTAAACCCTCCCAGCCCCTTTAAAACCCTCTCAGCCCCTTTAAACACTCACAGTCCCTTTAAATACTCTCAGTCCCTTTAAACCCTCTCATCCCTTTAAACACTCTCAGTCCCTTTAAAACCCTATCAGTCCCTTTAAACACTCTCAGCCCCTTTAAAAACCTCTCAGCCCCTTTAAACACTCTCAGTCCCTTTAAAACCCTCTCAGTCCCTTTAAAAACCCTCTCATCCCTTTAAACACTCTCAGTCCCTTTAAAACCCTCTCAGTCCCTCTAGCACTCCCAGCCCCTTTAAAAACCTCTCAGCCCCTTTAAACACTCTCAGTCCCTTTAAAACCCTCTCAGTCCCTTTAAACCCTCCCAGCTCCTTTAAAACCCTCTCAGCCCCTTTAAAAACTCTCTCAGCCCCTTTAAACACTCTCAGTCCCTTAAAAACCCTCTCAGTCCCTTTAAACACTCCCAGCCCCTTTAAACTCCCTCAGCCCCTTTAAAACACTCTCAGTCCCTTTAAAACCCTCTCAGCCCCTTTAAAACCCACTCAGTCCCTTTAAAACACTCTCAGCCCCTTTAAACACTCTCAGCCCCTTTAAACACTCTCAGTCCCTTTAAAACACTCTCAGCCCCTTTAAAAACCGTCTCAGCCCCTTTGAAAACCCTATCAGCCCCTTTAAAAACCCTCTCAGCCCCTTTAAAACCCTCTCAGTCCCTGTAAAACCCCTCTCAGCCCCTTTAAAAAACACTCAGTCCCTTTAAACACTCTCAGACTCTTTAAAACCCTCTCAATCCCTTTCAAACCCTCTCAGCCCCTTTTAAACCCTCTCAGCCCCTATAAAACACTCTCAGTCCCTTTAAACTCTCTCAGCCCCTTTAAAACCCACTCAGCCCCTTTAAAAACCCTCTCAGCCCCTTTAAACACTCTCAGTCCCTTTAAACCCTCCCAGCCCCTTTAAAACACCTTCAGCCCCTTTAAAACCCTCTCAGCACCTTTAAAACCTTCAGAGTCCCTTTAAACACTCTCAGTCCCTTTAAAACCCTCTCAGTCCCTTTAAACCCTCCCAGCCCCTTTAAAACCCTCTCAGCCCCTTTAAACACTCACAGTCCCCTTTAAATACTCTCAGTCCCTTTAAACCCTCTCATCCCTTTAAACACTCTCAGTCCCTTTAAAACCCTCCCAGCTCCTTTAAAACCCTCTCAGCCCCTTTAACACTCTCAGTCCCTTTAAACACTCTCAGTCCCTTTAAAACCCTATCAGTCCCTTTAAACACTCCCAGCCCCTTTAAAAACCTCTCAGCCCCTTTAAACACTCTCAGTCCCTTTAAAACCCTCTCAGTCCCTTTAAAACCCTCTCATCCCTTTAAACACTCTCAGTCCCTTTAAAACCCTCTCAGTCCCTTTAAACACTCCCAGCCCCTTTAAAAACCTCTCAGCCCCTTTAAACACTCTCAGTCCCTTTAAAACCCTCTCAGTCCCTTTAAACCCTCCCAGCTCCTTTAAAACCCTCTCAGCCCCTTTAAAAACTCTCTCAGCCCCTTTAAACACTCTCAGTCCCTTTAAAACCCTCTCAGTCCCTTTAAACCCTCCCAGCTCCTTTAAAACCCTCTCAGCCCCTTTAAAAACTCTCTCAGCCCCTTTAAACCCTCTCAGTCCCTTAAAAACCCTCTCAGTCCCTTTAAACACTATCAGCCCCTTTAAAACCCTCTCAGCCCCTTTAAAACACTCTCAGCCCCTTTAAAACCCACTCAGTCCCTTTAAAACCCTCTCAGCCCCTTTAAACACTCTCAGTCCCTTTAAAACACTCTCAGCCCCTTTAAAAACCCTCTCAGCCCCTTTAAACACTCACAGTCCCTTTAAATACTCTCAGTCCCTTTAAACACTCCCAGCCCCTTTAAAAACCTCTCAGCCCCTTTAAACACTCTCAGCCCCTTTAAACACTCTCAGTCCCTTTAAAACCCTCCCAGCTCCTTTAAAACCCTCTCAGCCCCTTTAAACACTCTCAGTCCCTTTAAACACTCTCAGTCCCTTTAAAACCCTATCAGTCCCTTTAAACACTCCCAGCCCCTTTAAAAACCTCTCAGCCCCTTTAAACACTCTCAGCCCCTTTAAAACCCTCTCAGTCCCTTTAAAACACTCTCAGCCCCTTTAAAACCCTCTCAGTCCCTTTAAACACTCTCAGTCCCTTTAAAACCCACTCAGTCCCTTTAAACCCTCTCAGCCCGTTTAAAACCCTTTCAGTCCCTTTCAAACACTCACAGTCCCTTTAAATACTCTCAGTCCCTTTAAACCCTCTCAGTCCCTTTAAACACTCTCAGTCCCTTTAAATGCTCTCAGTCCCTTTAACACAATCTCAGCCCCTTTAAAACCCTCTCTGTTCCTTAAAAACCCTCTCAGTCCCTTTAAAACCCTCTCAGCCCCTTTAAAACCCTCTCAGTCCCTTTAAACACTCTCAGTCCCTTTAAAACCCTATCAGCCCCTTTGAACGCTCTCAGCCCCTTTAAACAATCTCAATCCGGTTAAACACTCTCAGTCCCTTTAAACCCTCACAGCCCCTTTAAACACTCTCAGTCAATTTTAAACCATGTCAGTCCCTTTAAACCCTCTCAGTCCCTTTAAACCCTCCCAGCCCCTTTAAAACCCTCTCAGCCCCTTTAAACACTCTCAGCCCCTTTAAACACTCTCAGTCCCTTTAAACCCTCTCAGCCCCTTTAAAACACCTTCAGCCCCTTTAAAACCCTCTCAGCACCTTTAAAACCTTCTCAGTCCCTTTAAACACTCTCAGTCCCTTTAAAACCCTCTCAGTCCCTTTAAACCCTCCCAGCCCCTTTAAAACCCTCCCAGCCCCTTTAAAACCCTCCCAGCCCCTTTAAAACCCTCTCAGCCCCTTTAAAACCCTCTCAGCCCCTTTAAACACTCTCAGTCCGTTTAAACTCTCTCAGTCCCTTTAAACCCTCCCAGCCCCTTTAAAACCCTCTCAGCCCCTTTAAAACACTCTCAGTCCCTTTAAAACCCTCTCAGTCCCTTTAAAACCCACTCAGCCCCTTTAAAAACCCTCTCAGCCCCTTTAAACACTCTCAGTCCCTTTAAAACTCTCTCAGTTGCTTTAAAACCCTATCAGCCCCTTTAAAACCCTCTCAGCCCCTTTAAACACTATCAGCCCCTTTAAAACCCTCTCATCCCCTTTAAAACGCTCTCATCCCCTTTAAAACACCTTCAGCCCCTTTTAAAACCCTCTCAGTCACTTTAAACCCTCTCAGTGCCTTTTAAACCCTCTCAGCCCCTTTAAACACACTCAGCCCCTTTAAAACCCTCTCAGTCCCTTTAAAACCCTCTCAGCCCCTTTAAACACTATCAGTCCCTTTAAACCCTCTCAGTGCCTTTAAACACTCTCAGTCCCTTTAAACCCTCTCAGCCCCTTTAAACACTATCAGTCCCATTAAACCCTCTCAGTGCCTTTAAACACTCACAGCCCCATTAATCACTCTCAGTCCCTTTAAACCCTCTCAGCCGCTTTAAACACTCTCAGTCCCTTTAAACACTCACAGCCCCATTAATCACTCTCAGTCCCTTTAAACACTCTCAGCCCCTTTAAACCCTCACAGACCCTTTAAAACCCTCTCAGTCCCTTTAAACCCTCTCAGCCCCTTTAAACACTCTCAGTCCCTTTAAACACTCACAGCCCCATTAATCACTCTCAGTCCCTTTAAACACTCTCAGCCCCTTTAAACCCTCACAGACCCTTTAAAACCCTCTCAGCCCCTTTAAACACTCTCAGTCCCTTTAAACACTCTCAGTCCCTTTAAACACTCTCAGCCCCTTTAAACCCTCACAGACCCTTTAAAACCCTCTCAGCCCCTTTAAACACTCTCAGTCCCTTTAAACCCTCTCAGTCCCTTTAAACCCTCTCAGCCCCTTTAAACCCTCTCAGCCCCTTTAAACCCTCACAGACCCTTTAAAACCCCCTCAGCCCCTTTAAACCCTCTCAGCCCCTTTAAACACTCTCAGCCCCATTAAACCCTCACAGACCCTTTAAAACCCTCTCAGCCCCTTAAACACTCTCAGTCCCTTTAAACCCTCACAGCCCCTTTAAACACTCTCAGTCAATTTTAAACCATCTCAGTCCCTTTAAAGCCTCTCAGTCCCTTTAAACCCTCCCAGCCCCTTTAAAACCCTCTCAGTCCCTTTAAACACTCTCAGTCCCTTTAGAAACCTCTCAGTCCCTTTAAAACCCTCTCAGTCCCTTTAAACCCTCCCAGCCCCTTTAAAAGCCTCTCAGCCCCTTTAAACACTCTCAGCCCCTTTAAACACTCTCAGCCCCATTAAAACCCTCTCAGCCCCTTTAAAAACCCTCTCAGTCCCTTTAAAACCCTTTCAGTCCCTTTCAAACACTCTAAGTCCCTTTAAAACCCTCTCAGCCACTTTAAAAACCTCTCAGCCCCTTTAAACCCTCTCAGTCCCTTTGAACCCTGTCAGCCCCTTTAAAGCGCTCTCAGTCCCTTTAAACGCTCTCAGTCCCTTTAACACAATCTCAGCCCCTTTAAACCCTCTCAGCCCCTTTAAACACTCTCTCAGTCCCTTTGAATGCTCTCAGCCCCTTTAAACAATCTCAATCCGGTTAAACACTCTCAGTCCCTTTAAACCCTCACAGCCCCTTTAAACACTCTCAGTCAATTTTAAACCATGTCAGTCCCTTTAAACCCTCTCAGTCCCTTTAAACCCTCCCAGCCCCTTTAAAACCCTCCCAGCCCCTTTAAAACCCTCTCAGCCCCTTTAAACACTCTCAGTCCCTTTAAACCCTCTCAGTCCCTTTAAACCCTCCCAGCCCCTTTAAAACACCTTCAGCCCCTTTAAACACTCTCAGCCCCTTTAAACACTCTCAGTCCCTTTA
Source organism: Isurus oxyrinchus (assembly GCA_026770705.1). Lineage (NCBI taxonomy): Eukaryota > Metazoa > Chordata > Chondrichthyes > Lamniformes > Lamnidae > Isurus > Isurus oxyrinchus. Next base: position 593,452 of record JANJGN010000355.1, on the reverse strand, counting down.
AACCCTCCCAGCCCCTTTAAAACACCTTCAGGCCCTTTAAAACCCTCTCAGCACCTTTAAAACCTTCTCAGTCCCTTTAAACACTCTCAGTCCCTTTAAAACCCTCTCAGTCCCTTTAAACCCTCCCAGCCCCTTTAAAACCCTCTCAGCCCCTTTAAACACTCTCAGTCCCTTTAAACACTCTCAGCCCCTTTAAACACTCTCAGTCCCTTTAAACACTCTCAGCCCCTTTAAACACTCTCAGTCCCTTTAAAACCCTCTCAGCCCCTTTAAACACTCACAGTCCCTTTAAATACTCTCAGCCCCTTTAAACCCTCTCATCCCTTTAAACACTCACACTCCCTTTAAAACCCTCTCAGTCCCTTTAAACACTCCCAGCCCCTTTAAAAACCTCTCAGCCCCTTTAAACACTCTCAGTCCCTTTAAAACCCTCTCAGTCCCTTTAAACCCTCCCAGCTCCTTTAAAACCCTCTCAGCCCCTTTAAACACTCTCAGTCCCTTTAAACACTCTCAGCCCCTTTAAACACTCTCTCAGCCCCTTTAAACACTCCCAGCCCCTTTAAAACCCTCTCAGCCCCTTTAAACACTCTCAGCCCCTTTAAACACTCTCAGTCCCTTTAAACCCTCCCAGCCCCTTTAAAACACCTTCAGCCCCTTTAAAACCCTCTCAGCCCCTTTAAAACACTCTCAGTCCCTTTAAAACCCTCTCAGTCCCTTTAAAACCCACTCAGCCCCTTTAAAAACCCTCTCAGCCCCTTTAAACACTCTCAGTCCCTTTAAACTCTCTCAGTCCCTTTAAAACTCTCTCAGTTGCTTTAAAACCCTATCAGCCCCTTTAAAACCCTCTCAGCCCCTTTAAACACTATCAGCCCCTTTAAAACCCTCTCATCCCCTTTAAAACGCTCTCATCCCCTTTAAAACACCTTCAGCCCCTTTTAAAACCCTCTCAGTCACTTTAAACCCTCTCAGTGCCTTTTAAACCCTCTCAGCCCCTTTAAACACTCTCAGCCCCTTTAAAACCCTCTCAGTCCCTTTAAACCCTCTCAGCCCCTTTAAAACCCTCTCAGTCCCTTTAAACACTCTCAGTCCCTTTAAACCCTCTCAGCCCCTTTAAAACCCTCTCAGCCCCTTTAAACACTCTCAGCCCCTTTAAAACACTCTCATCCCCTTTAAAACCCTCTCATCCCCTTTCAAACCCTCTCAGCCCCTTTAAACACTATCAGTCCCTTTAAACCCTCTCAGTGCCTTTAAACACCTCTCAGTCCCTTTAAACCCTCTCAGCCCCTTTAAACACTATCAGTCCCTTTAAACCCTCTCAGTGCCTTTAAACACTCTCAGCCCCTTTTAAAACTCTCTCAGTCCTTTAAAACCCTCTCAGTCCCTTTAAACCCTCTCAGCCCCTTTAAACACTATCAGTCCCTTTAAAAACCTCTCAGTCCCTTTAAAACCCTCTCAGCCCCTTTAAACACTCTCAGTCCCTTTAAACCCTCCCAGCCCCTTTAAAACCCTCTCAGCCCCTTTAAAAACTCTCTCAGCCCCTTTAAACACTCTCAGTCCCTTTAAACACTCTCAGTCCCTTTAAAACCCTCTCAGCCCCTTTAAACACTCTCAGTCCCTTTAAAACCCTCTCAGCCCCTTTAAAAACTCTCTCAGCCCCTTTAAACACTCTCAGTCCCTTTAAACACTCTCAGTCCCTTTAAAACCCTCTCAGCCCCTTTAAACACTCTCAGTCCCTTTAAAACCCTCTCAGTCCCTTTAAACCCTCCCAGCCCCTTTAAAACCCTCTCAGCCCCTTTAAACACTCTCAGTCCCTTTAAAACCCTCTCAGCCCCTTTAAACACTCTCAGTCCCTTTAAAACCCTCTCAGCCCCTTTAAACACTCTCAGTCCCTTTAAAACCCTCTCAGTCCCTTTAAACCCTCCCAGCCCCTTTAAAACCCTCTCAGCCCCTTTAAACACTCTCAGTCCCTTTAAAACCCCCTCAGCCCCTTTAAAACACTCTCAGCCCCTTTAAAACCCCCTCAGCCCCTTTAAAACACTCTCAGCCCCTTTAAAACCCTCTCAGCCCCTTTAAAACCCACTCAGTCCCTTTAAAACACTCTCAGTCACTTTAAACACTCTCAGTCCCTTTAAAACCCCCTCAGCCCCTTTAAAACACTCTCAGCCCCTTTAAAACCCCCTCAGCCCCGTTAAAACCCTCTCAGCCCATTTAAAACCCTCTCAGTCCCTTTAAACCCCTCTCAGCACCTTTAAAACCCCCTCAGCCCCGTTAAAACCCCCTCAGCCCCTTTAAAACACTCTCAGCCCCTTTAAAACCCTCTCAGCCCCTTTAAACACTCTCAGTCCCTTTAAAACCCTCTCAGTCCCTTTAAAACACTCTCAGTCACTTTAAACCCTCTCAGCCCCTTTTAAACCCTCTCAGTCCCTTTAAACCCTGTCAGCCCCTTTAAAGCGCTCTCAGTCCCTTTAAACCCTCTCAGTCCCTTTAAACCCTGTCAGCCCCTTTAAAGCGCTCTCAGTCCCTTTAAATGCTCTCAGTCCCTTTAACACAATCTCAGCCCCTTTAAAACCCTCTCTGTTCCTTAAAAACCCTCTCAGTCCCTTTAAAACCCTCTCAGCCACTTTAAACACTCTCAGTCCCTTTAAAACCCTATCAGCCACTTTAAAACCCTATCAGCCCCTTTGAATGCTCTCAGCCCCTTTAAACAATCTCAATCCGGTTAAACACTCTCAGTCCCTTTAAACCCTCACAGCCCCTTTAAACACTCTCAGTCAATTTTAAACCATCTCAGTCCCTTTAAACCCTCTCAGTCCCTTTAAACCCTCCCAGCCCCTTTAAAACCCTCTCAGCCCCTTTAAACACTCTCAGCCCCTTTAAACACTCTCAGTCCCTTTAAACCCTCCCAGCCCCTTTAAAACACCTTCAGCCCCTTTAAAACCCTCTCAGCACCTTTAAAACCTTCTCAGTCCCTTTAAACACTCTCAGTCCCTTTAAAACCCTCTCAGTCCCTTTAAACCCTCTCAGTCCCTTTAAACCCTCCCAGCCCCTTTAAAACCCTCTCAGCCCCTTTAAACACTCACAGTCCCCTTTAAATACTCTCCGCCCCTTTAAACCCTCTCATCCCTTTAAAAACTCTCAGTCCCTTTAAAACCCTCTCAGTCCCTTTAAACACTCCCAGCCCCTTTAAAAACCTCTCAGCCCCTTTAAACACTCTCAGTCCCTTTAAAACCCTCTCAGTCCCTTTAAACCCTCCCAGCTCCTTTAAAACCCTCTCAGCCCCTTTAAAAACTCTCTCAGCCCCTTTAAACACTCTCAGTCCCTTTAAAACCCTCTCAGTCCCTTTAAACCCTCCCAGCTCTTTTTAAACACTCTCAGCCCCTTTAAAAACTCTCTCAGCCCTTTTAAACCCTCTCAGTCCCTTAAAAACCCTCTCAGTCCCTTTAAACACTCCCAGCCCCTTTAAAACCCTCTCAGCCCCTTTAAACACTCTCAGTCCCTTTAAAACCCTCTCAGTCCCTTTAAACACTCTCAGTCCCTTTAAAAACCTCTAAGTCCCTTTAAACACTCTCAGTCCCTTTAAAACCCTCTCAGCCCCTTTAAACACTCTCAGTCAATTTTAAACCCTCTCAGTCCCTTTAAACCCTCTCAGTCCCTTTAAAACCCTCTCAGCCCCTTTAAAACCCTCTCAGCCCTTTTAAGCACTCTCAGCCCCTTTAAACCCTCTCAGTCCCTTTAAACCCTCTCAGTACCTATAAACACTCTCAGTCCCTTTAAAGCCTCCCAGCCCCTTTAAAACCCTCTCAGCCCCTTTAAGCACTCTCAGCCCCTTTAAACACTCTCAGTCCCTTTAAACCCTCCCAGCCCCTTTAAAACACCTTCAGCCCCTTTAAAACCCTCTCAGCCCCTTTAAAACCCTCTCAGCACCTTTAAAACCTTCTCAGTCCCTTTAAACACTCTCAGTCCCTTTAAAACCCTCTCAGTCCGTTTAAACCCTCCCAGCGCCTTTAAAACCCTCTCAGCCCCTTTAAACACTCACAGTCCCTTTAAATACTCTCAGCCCCTTTAAACCCTCACATCCCTTTAAACACTCTCAGTCCCTTTAAAACCCTCTCAGTCCCTTTAAACACTCCCAGCCCCTTTAAAAACCTCTCAGCCCCTTTAAACACTCTCAGTCCCTTTAAAACCCTCTCAGTCCCTTTAAACCCTCCCAGCTCCCTTAAAACCCTCTCAGCCCCTTTAAAAATTCTCTCAGCCCCTTTAAACCCTGTCAGTCCCTTTAAAACCCTCTCAGTCCCTTTAAACCCCTCTCAGCACCTTTAAAACCCTCTCAGTCCTTTTAAAACACTCTCAGCCCCTTTAAAACCCTCTCAGCCCCTTTAAACTCTCTCAGCCCCTTTAAAACCCTCTCAGTCCCTTTAAAACACTCTCAGCCCCTTTAAAACCCTCTCAGTCCCTTTAAAACCCTCTCAGTCCCTTTAAAACTCTCTCAGCCCCTTTAAAACCCTCTCAGTCCCTTTCAAACACTCTAAGTCCCTTTAAAAACCCTCTCAGCCACTTTAAAAACCTCTCAGCCCCTTTAAACCCTCTCAGTCCCTTTAAACCCTGTCAGCCCCTTTAAAGCGCTCTCAGTCCCTTTAAACGCTCTCAGTCCCTTTAACACAATCTCAGCCCCTTTAAAATCCTCTCCGTTCCTTAAAAACCCTCTCAGTCCCTTTAAAACCCTCTCAGTCCCTTTAAAACCCTCTCAGCCACTTTAAACACTCTCAGTCCCTTTAAACCCTCTCAGTCCCTTTAAACACTCTCAGTCCCTTTAAAACCCTATCAGCCACTTTAAAACACTCTCAGCCCCTTTGAACGCTCTCAGCCCCTTTAAACAATCTCAATCCGGTTAAACACTCTCAGTCCCTTTAAACCCTCACAGCCCCTTTAAACACTCTCAGTCAATTTTAAACCATCTCAGTCCCTTTAAACCCTCTCAGTCCCTTTAAACCCTCCCAGCCCCTTTAAAACCCTCTCAGCCCCTTTAAACACTCTCAGCCCCTTTAAACACTCTCAGTCCCTTTAAACCCTCCCAGCCCCTTTAAAACACCTTCAGCCCCTTTAAAACCCTCTCAGCACCTTTAAAACCTTCTCAGTACCTTTAAACACTCTCAGTCCCTTTAAAACCCTCTCAGTCCCTTTAAACCCTCCCAGCCCCTTTAAAACCCTCTCAGCCCCTTTAAACACTCACAGTCCCTTTAAATACTCTCAGCCCCTTTAAACCCTCTCATCCCTTTAAACACTCTCAGTCCCTTTAAAACCCTCTCAGTCCCTTTAAACACTCCCAGCCCCTTTAAAAACTCTCTCAGCCCCTTTAAACACTCTCAGTCCCTTTAAAACCCTCTCAGCCCCTTTAAACACTCTCAGCCCCTTTAAACACTCTCAGTCCCTTTAAACCCTCCCAGCCCCTTTAAAACACCTTCAGCCCCTTTAAAACCCTCTCAGCACCTTTAAAACCTTCTCAGTCCCTTTAAACACTCTCAGTCCCTTTAAAACCCTCTCAGTCCCTTTAAACCCTCCCAGCCCCTTTAAAACCCTCTCAGCCCCTTTAAACACTCACAGTCCCTTTAAATACTCTCAGCCCCTTTAAACCCTCTCATCCCTTTAAACACTCTCAGTCCCTTTAAAACCCTCTCAGTCCCTTTAAACACTCCCAGCCCCTTTAAAACCCTCTCAGCCCCTTTAAAAACTCTCTCAGCCCCTTTAAACACTCTCAGTCCCTTTAAAACCCTCTCAGCTCCTTTAAAACCCTCTCAGCCCCTTAAAAAACTCTCTCAGCCCCTTTAAACACTCTCAGTCCCTTAAAAACCCTCTCAGTCCCTTTAAACACTCCCAGCCCCTTTAAAACCCTCTCAGCCCCTTTAAACACTCTCAGTCCCTTTAAACACTCTCAGTCCCTTTAAATACTCTCAGCCCCTTTAAACCCTCTCAGCCCCTTTAAAAACTCTCTCAGCCCCTTTAAACCCTCTCAGCCCCTTTAAAACCCTCTCAGCCCCTTTAAACACTCTCAGTCCCTTTAAACACTCTCAGTCCCTTTAAAAACCTCTCAGCCCCTTTAAACACTCTCAGTCCCTTTAAAACCCTCTAAGTCCCTTTAAACACTCTCAGTCCCTTTAAAACACTCTCAGCCCCTTTAAAACCCTCTCAGCCTCTTTAAACACTCTCAGTCCCTTTAAAAACCTCTAAGTCCCTTTAAACACTCTCAGTCCCTTTAAAACCCTCTCAGTCCCTTTAAACCCTCTCAGCCCCTTTAAACCCTCTCAGCCCATTTAAAACCCTCTCAGTCCCTTTAAACCCTCTCAGCCCCTTTAAACCCTCTCAGTCCCTTTAAACACTCTCAGCCCCTTTAAACACTCTCAGTCCCTTTAAAACACTCTCAGCCCCTTTAAACACTCTCAGTCCCTTTAAAACTCTCTCAGACATTTAAAACACTCTCAGCCCCTTTAAAACCCTCTCAGCCCCTTTAAAACCCTCTCAGACCCTTTAAACACCCTCTCAGTCCCTTTAAAACACTCTCAGTCCATTTAAAAAAATTTCGGCCCCTTTAAACACTCTCTCAGCCCCTTTAAAACCCTCTCAGCCCCTTCAATACCCTCTGAGCCCCTTCAAAAACCTCTCAGCCCCTTTAAGCACTCTCAGCCCCTTTAAACCCTCTCAGTCCATTAAAAACCCTCTCAGTCCCTTTAAAACCCTCTCAGTCCATTTAAACCCTCTCAGCACCTTTAAAACCCTCTCAGCCCCTTTAAACACTCTCAGTCCCTTTAAAACCCTCTCAGCCCCTTTAAACCCTCTCAGCCCATTAAAAACCCTCTCACCCCTTTTAAACACTCTCAGTCCCATTAAAACTTGATAAGTCATTTTCAGTACTGAGGCAGTGCTGCACTATCAGAGGGTCAGTACTGAGGGAGTGCTGCTCTGTCAGAGGGTCAGTACTGAGGGAGTGCTGCACTGTCAGAGGGTCAGTACTGAGGGAATGCTGCACTGTGAGAGGGTCAGTACAGAGGGAGTGCTGCAATGTCAGAGGGTCAGTACTGAGGGAGTGCTGCACTGTGAGAGGGTCAGTACTGAGGAAGTGCTGCACTTTCAGAGGGTCAGTGCTGAGGGAGTGCTGCACTGTCAGAGGGTCAGTACTAAGGGAGCGCTGCACTGTCAGAGGGTCAGTAATGAGGGAGTGCTGCACTGTCAGAGGATCAGTACTGAGGGAGTGCTGCACTGTCAGAGGGTCAGTACTGAGGGAGTGCTGCACTGTCAGAGGATCAGTACTGAGGGAGTGCTGCACTGTCAGAGGGTCAGTACTGAGGGAGCGCTGCACTGTCAGAGGGTCAGTAATGAGGGAGTGCTGCACTGTCAGAGGATCAGTACTGAGGGAGTGCTGCACTGTCAGAGGGTCAGTACTGAGGGAGTGCTGCACTGTCAGAGGGTCAGTACTGAGGGAGTGCTGCACTGTCAGAGGGTCAGTACTGAGGGAGTGCTGCACTGTCAGAGCGTCAGTACTGAGGGAGTGCTGCACTGTCAGAGGGTCAGAACTGAGGGAGTGCTGCACTGTCAGTGGGTCAGTACTGAGGGAGTGCTGCACTGTCAGAGGATCAGTACTGAGGGTGTACTGCACTGTCAGAGGGTCAGTACTGAGGGAGTGCTGCACTGTCAGAGGGTCAGTACTGAGGGAGTGCTGCACTGTCGGAGGATCAGTACTGAGTGAGTGCTGCACAGTCAGAGGGTCAGTACTGAGGGAGTGCTGCACTGTCAGAGGGTCAGTACTGAGGCTGTGCAGCACTGTCAGAGGGTCAGTACTCAGGGAGTGCTGCACTGTCAGATGTTCAGTACAAAGGGAGTGCTGCACTGTCAGAGGGTCAGTACTGAGTGAGTGCTGCACTGTCAGAGGGTCAGTACTGAGGGAGTGCTGCACTGTCAGAGGATCAGTACTGAGGGAGTGCTGCACTGTCAGAGGGTCAGTGCTGAGGGAGTGCTGCACTGTCAGTGGGTCAGTACTGAGGGAGTGCTGCACTGTCAGTGGGTCAGTACTGAGGGAGTGCTGCACTGTCAGAGGGTCAGTGCTGAGGGAGTGCTGCACTGTCAGAGGGTCAGTACTGAGGGAGTGCTGCACTGTCAGAGGGTCAGTGCTGAGGGAGTGCTGCACTGTCAGTGGGTCAGTACTGAGGGAGTGCTGCAGTGTCAGAGGGTCAATACTGAGGGAGTGCTGCACTGTCAGAGGGTCAGTACTGAGGGAGTGCTGCACTGTTGGAGGGTCAGTACTGAGGGAGTGCTGCACTGTCAGAGGGTCAGTACTGAGGGAGTGCTGCACTGTCAGAGGGTCAGTACTGAGGGAGTGCTGCACTGTCAGAGGTTCAGTACTGACGGAGTGCTGCACTGTCAGAGAGTCAGTAAAAAGGGAGTGCTGCACTGTCAGAGGGTCAGTACTGAGGGAGTGCTGCACTGTCAGAGGGTCAGTACTGAGGGAGTGCAGCACTGTCAGAGCGTAAGTTCTGAGGGAGTGCTGCACTGTCAGAGGGTCAGTAAAGAGGGAGTGCTGCACTGTCAGAAGGTCAGTGCTGAGGGAGTGCTGCACTGTCAGAGGGACGGAACTGAGGGAGTGCCACACTGTAGACGGTCAGTACTGAGGTTTGCTGCACTGCCAGAGGGTCAGTAGTGAGGGAGTTCTGCACTTTCAGAGGGTCAATACTGAGGGTGTGCTGCACTGTCAGAGGGTCAGTACTGAGGGAGTGCTGCACTGTCAGAGGGTCAGTACTGAGGGAGTGCTGCACTGTCAGAGGGTCAGTACTGAGGGCGTGTTGCAATGTCAGAGGGTCAGTACTGGGAGTGCTGCACTGTCAGAGGGTCAGAATTCAGGGTGTGCTGCACTGTCAGAGGGTCAGAACTGAGGGAGTGCCGCACTGTAGAGGTTCAGTACTGAGGGAGTGCCGCACTGTCAGAGGGTCAGTACTGAGGGAGTGCTGCACTGTCAGAGAGTCAGTACTGAGGGTGTGCTGCACTGTTAGAGGGTCAGTACTGAGGGAGTGCTGCACTGTCAGAGGGTCAGTACTGAGGGTGTGCTGCACTGTCAGAGGATCAGTATTGAGGGAGTGCTGCACTGTCAGAGGGTCAGTACTGAGTGAGTTCTGCCCTGTCAGAGGGTCAGTACTGATGGAGTGCTGCACTGTCAGAGGGTCAGTACTGAGGGAGTGCTGCACTGTCAGAGGGTCAGTACTGATGGAGTGCTGCACTGTCAGAGGGTCAGTACTGAGGGAGTGGCGCATTGTCAGAGGGTCAGTACTGAGGGAGTGGCGCACTGTCAGAGGGTCAGTACAGAGGGAGTGCCGCCTTGTCTGAGGGTCAGTACTGAGGGAGTGCTGCACTGTCAGAGGGTCAGTACTGAGGGAGTGCTGCACTGTCAGTGGGACAGTACTGAGGGAGTGCCGCACTGTCAGAGGGTCAGTACTGAGCGAGTGCAGGACTGTCAGAGGGTCAGAACTGAGGGAGAGCTTGACTGTCTGAGGGTCGGTACTGAGGGAGTGCTGCACTGTCAGAGAGTCAGTACTGAGGGAGTGCCGCACAGTCAGAGGGTCAGTTCTGAGGGAGTGCAGCACTGTCAGAGGGTCAGTACTTAGGGAGTGCTGCACTGTCAGAGGGTCAGTACTGAGGGAGTGCTGCACTGTCAGAGGGTCAGTACTGAGGGAGAGCTGCACTGCAGAGGGTCAGTGCTGAGGGAGTGCTGCACTTTCAGAGGGTCAGTACTGAGGGAGTGCTGCACTGTCAGAGGGTCAGTACTGAGGGAGTGCTGCACTGTCAGAGGGTCATTAATGAGGGAGTGCTGCACTGTCTGATGGTCAGGACTGAGGGAGTGCTGCACTGTCAGAGGGTCAGTACTGAGGGATAGCTGCACTGTCCCAGTGTCTGTACTGAGGGAGTGCTGCACTGTCAGAGGGTCAGTACAGAGGGAGTGCAGCACTGTCAGAGCGTAAGATCTGAGGGAGTGCTGCACTGTCAGAGGGTCAGGACTGAGGGAGTGCTGCACTGTCAGAGGGTCTTTACTGAAGGAGAGCTGAACTGTCAGAGGGTCAGTACTGAGGGAGTACTGCACTGTCAGAGGGTCAGTACTGAGGGACTGCTGCACTGTCAGAGGGTCAGTACTGAGGGAGAGCTGAACTGTCAGAGGGTCAGAACTGAGGGAGAGCTTGACTGTCTGAGGGTCGGTACTGAGGGAGTGCTGCACTGTCAGAGAGTCAGTACTGAGGGAGTGCCGCACAGTCAGAGGGTCAGTTCTGAGGGAGTGCAGCACTGTCAGAGGGTCAGTACTGAGGGAGTGCTTCACTGTCAGAGGGTCAGTAATGAGGGAATGCAGCGCTGTCAGAGGGTCAGTACTTAGGGAGTGCTGCACTGTCAGAGGGTCAGTACTGAGGTAGTGCTGCACTGTCAGAGGGTCAGTACTGAGGGAGAGCTGCACTGTCAGATGGTCAGTACTGAGGGAGTCCTGCACTTTCAGAGGGTCAGTACTGAGGGAGTGCTGCACTGTCAGAGGGTCAGTACTGAGGGAGTGCTGCACTGTCAGAGGGTCATTAATGAGGGAGTGCTGCACTGTCTGATGGTCAGGACTGAGGGAGTGCTGCACTGTCAGAGGGTCAGTACTGAGGGATTGCTGCACTGTCCCAGTGTCTGTACTGAGGGAGTGCTGCACTGTCAGAGGGTCAGTACAGAGGGAGTGCAGCACTGTCAGAGCGTAAGTTCTGAGGGAGTGCTGCACTGGCAGAGGGTCAGGACTGAGGGAGTGCTGCACTGTCAGAGGGTCTTTACTGAAGCAGAGCTGAACTGTCAGAGGGTCAGTACTGAGGGAGAGCTGCACTGTCAGAGGGTCAGTACTGAGGGACTGCTGCACTGTCAGAGGGTCAGTACTGAGGGAGAGCTGAAATGTCAGATGGTCAGTACTGAGGGAGTGCTGCACTGTCAGAGGGTCAGTACTGAGGGAGAGCTGCACTGTCACAGGGTCAGTACTGAGGGAGTGCTGCACTGTCAGAGGGTCAGTACTGAGGGAGTGCTGCAATGTCTGAGATTCAGTACTGAGGGAGTGCTGCACTGTCAAAGGATCAGTACTGAGGGAGTGCCGCACTGTCAGAGGGTCAGTACTGAGGGAGTGCTGCACTGTCAGAGGATCAGTACTGAGGGAGTTCTGCACTGTCAGAGGGTCAGTGCTGAGGGAGTGCTGCACTGTCAGTGGGTCAGCACTGAGGGAGTGCTGCACTGTCAGAGGGTCAGTGCTGAGGGAGTGCTGCACTGTCAGAGGGTCAGTACTGAGGGAGTGCTGCACTGTCAGAAAGTCAGTGCTGAGGGAGTGCTGCACTGTCAGTGGGTCAGTACTGAGGGAGTGCTGCACTGTCAGAGGGTCAGTAAAAAGGCAGTGCTGCACTGTCAGAGGGTCAGTACTCAGGGAGTGCTGCACTGTCAGAGGATCAGTACTGAGGGAGTTCTGCACTGTCAGAGGGTCAGTACTGAGGGAGTGCAGCACTGTCAGAGCGTAAGTTCTGAGGGAGTGCTGCACTGTCAGAGGGTCAGTAAAGAATGAGTGCTGCACTGTCAGAGTGTCAGTACTGAGGGAGTGCTGCACTGTCAGAGGGTCAGTACTGAGGGAGTGCTGTACTGTCAGAGTGTCAGTACTGAGGGAGTGCTGCACTGTCAGAGGGTCAGTACTGAGGGAGTGCTGCACTGTCAGAGGGTCAGTACTGAGGGAGTGCTGCACTGTCAGAGGGTCAGTACTGAGGGAGTGCTGCACTGTCAGCGGGTCAGTACTGAGCGAGTGCAGGACTGTCAGAGGGTCAGAACTGAGGGAGAGCTTGACTGTCTGAGGGTCGGTACTGAGGGAGTGCTTCACTGTCAGAGGGTCAGTAATGAGGGAATGCAGCGCTGTCAGAGGGTCAGTACTGAGGGAGTGCTGCACTGTCAGAGGGTCAGTACTGAGGGAGTGCTGCACTGTCATAGGGTCAGTACTGAGGGAGTGGTGCACTGTCAGAGGGTCAGTACTGAGGGAGTGCTGCACTGTCAGAGGGTCAGTACTGAGGGAGTGCTGCACTGTCAGAGGGTCATTAATGAGGGAGTGCTGCACTGTCAGAGGGTCAGTACTGAGGGAGTGCTGCACTGTCAGAGGGTCATTAATGAGGGATTGCTGCACTGTCCCAGTGTCTGTACTGAGGGAGTGCTGCACTGTCAGAGGGTCAGTACAGAGGGAGTGCTGCACTGTCGAGCGTAAGTTCTGAGGGAGTGCTGCACTGTCAGAGGGTCAGTACTGAGGGAGTGCTGCACTGTCAGAGGGTCAGTACTGAGGGAGTGCCGCACTGTCAGAGGGTCAGTACTGAGGGAGTGCTGCACTGTCAGAGGGTCAGTACTGAGGGACTGCTGCACTGTCAGAGGGTCAGTACTGAGGGAGAGCTGAACTGTCAGAGGGTCAGTACTGAGGGAGTGCTGCACTGTCACAGGGACAGTACTGAGGGAGTGCTGCACTGTCAGAGTGTCAGTACTGAGGGAGTGCTGCAATGTCTGAGATTCAGTACTGAGGGAGTGCTGCACTGTCAGAGGATCAGTACTGAGGGAGTGCCGCACTGTCAGAGGTTCAGTACTGAGGGAGTGCTGCACTGTCAGAGGGTCAGTACTGAGGGAGTGCTGCACTGTCAGAGGGTCAGTACTGAGGGAGTGCTGCACTGTCAGAGGGTCAGTGCTGAGGGAGTGCTGCACTGTCAGTGGGTCAGTACTGAGAGAGTGCTGCACTGTCAGAGGGTCAGTACTGAGAGAGTGCTGCACTGTCTGATGTCAGTAATGAGGGAGAGCTGCACTGTTGGAGGGTCAGTACTGAGGGAGTGCTGCACTGTCAGAGGGTCAGTACTGAGGGAGTGCTGCACTGTCAGAGGGTCAGTAAAAAGGGAGTGCTGCACTGTCAGAGGGTCAGTACTGAGGGAGTGCTGCACTGTCAGAGGGTCAGGACTGAGGGAGTTCTGCACTGTCAGAGGGTCAGTACTGAGGGAGTGCAGCACTGTCAGAGCGTAAGTTCTGAGGGAGTGCTGCACTGTCAGAGGGTCAGTAAAGAGTGAGTGCTGCACTGTCAGAAGGTCAGTGCTGAGGGAGTGCTGCACTGATAGAGGGTCAGAACTGAGGGTGTACTGCACTGTCAGAGGGTCAGTACTGAGGGAGTGCTGCACTGACAGAGGGTCAGTACTGAGGGAGTGCTGCACTGTCAGAGGGTCAGTACTGAGGGTGTGTTGCAATGTCAGAGGGTCAGTACTGAGGGAGTGCTGCACTGTCAGAGGGTCAGTACTGGGAGTGCTGCACTGTCAGGGGTCAGAATTCAGGGTGTGCTGCACTGTCAGAGGGTCAGAACTGAGGGAGTGCCGCACTGTAGATCGTCAGTACTGAGGGAGTGCTGCACTGTCAGAGGGTCAGTACTGAGGGATTGCTGCACTGTCCCAGTGTCAGTACTGAGGGAGTGCTGCACTGTCAGAGGGTCAGTACTGAAGGAGAGCTGAACTGACAGAGGGTCAGTACTGACGGAGTGCTGCACTGTCAGAGGGACAGTACTGAGGGAGTGCTGCACTGTCAGAGGGTCAGTACTGAGGGAGAGCTGAACTGTCAGAGGCTCAGTACTGAGGGAGTGCTGCACTGTCAGAGTGTCAGTACTGAGGGAGTGCTGCACTGTCAGAGGGTCAGTACTGAGGGCGTGCTGCACTGTCAGAGGGTCAGTACTGAGGGAGTGCTGCACTGTCAGAGGGTCAGTACTGAGGGAGTGCTGCACTGACACAGGATAAGTTCTGAGGGATTGGTGCGCTGTCAGTGGGACAGTACTGAGGGAGTGGTGCACTGTCAGAGAGTCAGACTTCAGGGAGAGCAGTACTGTCAGAGGGACAGTACTTAGGGATTGCTGCACTGTCAGAGGGTAAGTACTGAGGGAGTGTCGCACTGTCAGAGGGTCAGTAATGAGGGAATGCAGCGCTGTCAGAGGGTCAGTACTGAGGGAGTGCTGCACTGTCAGAGGGTCAGTACTGAGGGAGTGCTTCACTGTCAGAGGGTCAGTACTGAGGGAGTGCTGCACTGTCATAGGGTCAGTACTGAGGGAGTGGTGCACTGTCAGAGGGTCAGTACTGAGGGAGTGCTGCACTGTCAGAGGGTCAGTACTGAGGGAGTGCCGCACTGTCAGAGGGTCAGTACTGAGGGAGTGCTGCACTGTCAGAGGGTCATTAATGAGGGAGTGCTGCACTGTCAGAGGGTCAGTACTGAGGGAGTGCTGCACTGTCAGAGGGTCATTAATGAGGGATTGCTGCACTGTCCCAGTGTCAGTACTGAGGGAGTGCTGCACTGTCAGAGGGTCAGTACTGAGGGAGTGCAGCACTGTCAGAGGGTCAGTACAGAGGGAGTGCTGCACTGTCAGAGCGTAAGTTCTGAGGGAGTGCTGCACTGTCAGAGGGTCAGTACTGAGGGAGTGCTGCACTGTCAGAGGGTCTGTACTGAGGGAGTGCCGCACTGTCAGAGGGTCAGTACTGAGGGAGCGCTGCACTGTCAGAGGGTCAGTACTGAGGGACTGCTGCACTGTCAGAGGGTCAGTACTGAGGGAGAGCTGAACTGTCAGAGGGTCAGTACTGAGGGAGTGCTGCACTGTCACAGGGACAGTACTGAGGAGTGCTGCACTGTCAGAGTGTCAGTACTGAGGGAGTGCTGCAATGTCTGAGATTCAGTACTGAGGGAGTGCTGCACTGTCAGAGGATCAGTACTGAGGGAGTGCCGCACTGTCAGAGGGTCAGTACTGAGGGAGTGCTGCACTGTCAGAGGGTCAGTACTGAGGGAGTGCTGCACTGTCAGAGGGTCAGTACTGAGGTAGTGCTGCACTGTCAGAGGGTCAGTACTGAGGGAGTGCTGCACTGTCAGAGGGTCAGTGCTGAGAGTGTGCTGCACTCTCTGATGTCAGTAATGAGGGAGAGCTGCACTGTTGGAGGGTCAGTACTGAGGGAGTGCTGCACTGTCAGAGGGTCAGTACTGAGGGAGTGCTGCACTGTCAGAGGGTCAGTACTGAGGGAGTGCTGCACTGTCAGATGGTCAGTACGGAGTGAGTGCTGCGCTGTCAGAGGGTCAGTACTGAGGGAGTGCTGCTCTGTCAGAGGGTCAGTACTGAGGGATTTGCCGGACAGTCAGAGGGTCAGTACTGAGGGAGTACTGCACTGTCAGAGGGTCAGTACTGAGGGAGTGCTGCACTGTCAGATGGTCAGTACTGAGTGAGTGCTGCGCTTTCAGAGGGTCAATACCGAAGGAGTGCTGCACTGTCAGAGTGTCAGTACTGAGGGAGTGCAGCACTGTCAGAGGGTCAGTCCTGAGGGAGTGCTGCACTGTCAGAGGGTCAGTACTGAAGGTGTGCCGCAAGGTCAGATGCTTGGTAATGAAGGCCTGATGCAATT
This sequence comes from Isurus oxyrinchus, assembly GCA_026770705.1. Taxonomy (NCBI): domain Eukaryota; kingdom Metazoa; phylum Chordata; class Chondrichthyes; order Lamniformes; family Lamnidae; genus Isurus; species Isurus oxyrinchus. The sequence continues at coordinate 577,994 of JANJGN010000355.1, read as the reverse complement.
TCAGATGGTCAGTACTGAGGCAGTGCTGCACTGTCTGAGGGTCAGTACTGAGGGAGTGCTGCACTGTCAGAGGGTCAGTACTGAGGGAGTGCCGCACTGTCAGAGGGTCAGTACTGAGGGAGTGCTGCACTGTCAGAGGGTCAGTACTGAGGGAGTGCTGCACTGTCAGAGGGTCAGTACTGAGGGAGTGCTGCACTGCCAGAGGGTCAGTATTGAGGGAGTGCAGCATAGTCAGAGGGTCAGTACTGAGTGAGTGCTGCGCTTTCAGAGGGTCAATACCGAAGGAGTGCTGCACTGTCAGAGTGTCAGTATTGAGGGAGTGCAGCACTGTCAGAGGGTCAGTACTGAGGGAGTGCTGCACTGTCAGAGGCTCAGTACAGAGGGAGTGCTGCACTGTCAGAGGGTCAGTACTGAGGAAATTCTGCACTGTCAGAGGGTCAATACTGAGGGAGTGCTGCACTGTCACTGTGTCAGTACTGAGGGCGTGCTGCACTGTCAGAGGGTCAGTACTGAGGGAGAGCTGCACTGTCACAGGGACAGTACTGAGGGAGTGCTGCACTGTCAGAGGGACAATACTGAGGGAGTGCTGCTCTGTCATAAGGTCAGTACTGAGGGAGTGCTGCACTGTCAGAGGGTCAGTACTGAGGGAGTGCTGCACTGTCATAAGGTCAGTACTGAGGGAGTGCTGCACTGTCAGAGGGTCAGTACTGAGGGTCTCCTGCACTGTCAGAGGGTCAGTACTGAGGGAGTGCTGCACTGTCAGAGGGACAGTACTGAGGGTCTGCTGCACTGTCAGAGGGTCAGTACTGAGGGAGTGCTGCACTGTCAGAGGGTCAGTATTGAGGGAGTGCTGCACTGTCAGAGGGTCAGTACTGAGGGAGTGCTGCACTGTCAGAGGGTCATTACTGAGGGAACGATGCTCTTTCAGAGGGTCAGTCCTGAGGGAGTGCTGCACTGTGGGAGGTTTAGTACTGAGGGAACGATGCTCTTTCAGAGGGTCAGTACTGAGGGAGTGCTGCACTGTGAGAGTGTCAGTACTGAGGGAGTGCTGCACTTTCAGAGGGTCAGTACTGAGGGAGTGCTGCTCTGTCAGAGGGTCAGTACTGAGGGAGTGCTGCACTGTCAGAGGGTCAGTACTGAGGGAGTGCTGCACTGTCAGAGGTTCAGTACTGAGGGAGTGCTGCACTGTCAGAGGGTCAGTACTGAGGGAGTGCTGCACTGTCAGATGGTCAGTACTGAGTGAGTGCTGCGCTGTTAGAGGGTCAGTACTGAGGGAGTGCTGCACTGTCAGAGGGTCAGTACTGAGGGAGTGCTGCACTGTCAGAGTGTCAGTACTGAGGGAGTGCTGCACTGTCAGAGGTTCAGTACTGAGGGAGTGCTGCACTGTCAGAGGGTCAGTACTGAGGGAGTGCTGCACTGTCAGATGGTCAGTACTGAGTGAGTGCTGCGCTGTTAGAGGGTCAGTACTGAGGGAGTGCTGCTCTGTCAGAGGGTCAGTACTGAGGGATTTGCCGGACAGTCAGAGTGTCAGTACTGAGGGAGTACTGCACTGTCAGATGGTCAGTACTGAGGAGTGCTGCACTGTCAGATGGTCAGTACTGAGTGAGTGCTGCGCTTTCAGAGGGTCAATACCGAAGGAGTGCTGCACTGTCAGAGTGTCAGTACTGAGGGAGTGCTGCACTTTCAGAGGGTCAGTACTGAGGGAGTGCTGCTCTGTCAGAGGGTCAGTACTAAGCGAGTGCTGCAGTGTCAGAGGGTAAGTACTCAGGGAGTGCCGCACTGTTAGAGGGTCAGTACTGAGGGAGTGCTGCACTGTCAAAGGGTGTGTACTGAGGTAGTGGTGAACTGTCAGAGGGTCAGTACTGAGGGTGTGCTGCACTGTCAGGGGGTGTGTACTGAGGTAGTGCTGCACTGTCAGAGGGTCAGTACTGAGGGAGTGCTGCACTGTCACAGGGTCAGTACTGAGGGAGTGCTGCACTGTCAGAGGGTCAGTACTGAAGGAGTGCTGCACTGTCAAAGGGTCAGAACTGAGGGAGTGCTGCAGTTTCAGAGGGTTAGTACTGAGGGAGTGCCGCACTGTCAGAGGGTCAGTACTGAGTGTTTGCAGCATTGTCAGAGGGTCAATACTGAGGGAGTGCTGCACTGTCAGAGGTGAGTGCTGATGGAGTGCAGCACTGTGACAGGGTCAGTACTGAGTGTGTGCTGCACTGTCAGAGGGTCAGTACTGAGGGAGTGCTGCACTGTCAGAGGGTCATTACTGAGGGAGTTCTGCACTGTCAACGGGTCAGTACTGAGGGAGTGCTGATCTGTCAGAGGGTCAGTGCTGATGGAGTGCTGCACTGTCAGAGGGTCAGTATTGAGGGAGTGCTGCACTGTTAGAGGGTCAGGTCTGAGGGAGTGCTGCACTGTGAGAGGGTTAGTACTGAGGGAGTGCTGCACTGTCAGAGGGTCAGTACTGAGGGAGTGCCGCACTGTCTGAGGGTCAGTACTGAGGGAGTGCTGCACTGTCAGAGGGTCAGTACTGAGGGAGAGTTGCACTGAGAGAGGGTCAGTACAGCGGGAGTGCTGCTCTGTCAGAGGGTCAGTACTGAGGGAGTGCTGCACTGTCAGAGGGTCAGAACGGAGGGATTGCTGCAATGTCAGAGGGTCAGTACTGAGGGAGTGCTGCACTGTCGGAGGGTCAGTACTGAGGTAGTGGTGAACTGTCAGAGGGTCAGTACTGAGGGAGTGCTGCACTGTCAGAGGGTCAGTACAGAAGGAGAGCAGCACTGTCAGAGGGTCAGTACTGAGGGAGTGCTGCACTGTCAGAGAGCCAGTACTGAGGGAGTGCTGCACTGTCAGAGGGTCAGTACTGAGGGAGTGCTGCATTTTCAGAGGGTTAGTACTGAGGGAGTGCCGCACTGTCAGAGGGTCAGTACTGAGGGAGTGCTGCACTGTCAGAGGGTCAGTACTGAGGGAGTGCTGCACTGTCAGAGGGTCAGTACTGAGGGAGTGCTGCACTGTCAGAGGGTCAGTACTGAGAGAGTGCTGCACTGTCAGAGGGTCAGTACTGAGGGAGTGCAGCACTGTCAGAGGGTCAGTACTGAGGGAGTGCTGCACTGTCAGAGAGTCAGTACTGAGGGAGTGCTGCACTGTCAGAGGGTCAGTACTGAGGGAGATCTGCATTTTCAGAGGGTCAGTACTGAGGGAGTGCTCCACTGTCAGAGGGTCAGTAATGAGTTGTTGCTGCATTGTCAGAGGATAAGTACTGAGGGAGTGCGGCACTGTCAGAGGGTCAGTACTGAGGGACTGCCGCACTGTCAGAGGGTCAGTACTGAGGGAGTGCTGCACTGTCAGAGGGTCAGTACTGAGGGAGTGCCGCACTGTCAGAGGGTCAGTACTGAGGGAGAGTTGCACTGTCAGAGGATCAGTACTGAGGGAGTGCAGCACTGTATGTGGGACAGTACAGAGGGAGTGCTGCACTGTCAGAGGGTCAGTACTGAGTGAGTGCCGCACTGTCAGAGGGTCAGTAATGAGGGAGTGCAGAACTTTCACACCGTCAGAACTGAGGGATTGCTGCACAGTCAGAGGGTCGGTTCAGAGGGAATTCTGCACTGCCAGAGGGACAGTACGGAGGGAGTGCTGCACTGTCAGAGGGTGTGTACTGAGGTAGTGGTGAACTGTCAGAGGCTCAGTACTGAGGGAGTGCTGCACTGTCAGAGGGTCAGTACTGAAGGAGTGCAGCACTGTCAGAGGGGCAGTACTGAGGGAGTGCTGCACTGTCAGAGGGTCATTACTGAGGGACTGCAGAACTGTCAGAGGGTCAGTACTGAGGGAGTGCTGATCTGTCAGAGGGTCAGTGCTGATGGAGTGCAGCACTGTCAGAGGGTCAGTACTGAGGGAGTGCTGCACTGTCAGAGGGTCAGTACTGAGGGAGTGCTGCACTGTCAGAGGGTCAGTACTGAGGGAGTGCTGCAGTTTCAGAGGGTTAGTACTCAGGGAGTGCCGCACTGTGAGAGGGTCAGTACTGAGGGAGTGCTGCACTGCCAGAGGGTCAGTACTGAGGGAGTGCTGCATTGTCGGAGGATCAGTACTGAGGGAGTGCTGCACTGTCAGAGGGTCAGTGCTGATGGAGTGCAGCACTGTCAGAGGGTCAGTACTGAGGGAGTGCTGCACTGTCAGAGGGTCAGTACTGAGGGAGTGCTGCACTGTCTGAGGGTCAGTACTGAGGGAGTGCTGCACTGTCAGAGGGTCAGTACTGAGGGAGTTCTGCACTGTCAAAGGGTCAGTACTGAGGGAGTGCTGATCTGTCAGAGGGTCAGTGCTGATGGAGTGCTGCACTGTCAGAGGGTCAGTATTGAGGGAGTGCTGCACTGTTAGAGGGTCAGGTCTTTGGGAGTGCTGCACTGTGAGAGGGTTAGTACTGAGGGAGTGCTGCACTGTCAGAGGGTCAGTACTGAGGGAGTGCCGCACTGTCAGAGGGTCAGTACTGAGGGAGAGTTGCACTGAGAGAGGGTCGGTACAGCGGGAGTGCTGCTCTGTCAGAGGGTCAGTACTGTTGGAGTGCTGCACTGTCAGAGGGTCAGAACGGAGGTAGTGCTGCTATGTCAGAGGGTCAGTACTGAGGGAGTGCTGCACTGTCGGAGGGTCAGTACTGAGGTAGTGGTGAACTGTCAGAGGGTCAGTACTGAGGGAGTGCTGCACTGTCAGAGGGTCAGTACAGAAAGAGAGCAGCACTGTCAGAGGGTCAGTACTGAGGGAGTGCTGCACTGTCAGAGAGTCAGTACTGAGGGAGTGCTGCACTGTCAGAGGGTCAGTACTGAGGGAGTGCTGCACTGTCAGAGAGTCAGTACTGAGGGAGTGCTCCACTGTCAGAGGGTCAGTAATGTGTGGTTGCTGCATTGTCAGAGGATCAGTACTGAGGGAGTGCGGCACTGTCAGAGGGTCAGTACTGAGGGAGTGCCGCACTGTCAGAGGGTCAGTACTGAGGGAGTGCTGCACTGTCAGAGGGTCAGTACTGAGGGAGTGCTGCACTGTCAGAGGGTCAGTACAGAGGGTGTGCTGCACTGTCAGAGGGTCAGTACTGAGGGAGTGCTGCACTGTCAGAGGGTCAGTCCTGAGGGACTGCAGCATTGTCAGAGTGTCAGTACTGAGTGAGTGCCGCACTGTCAGAGGATCAGTACTGAGGGAGTGCAGCACTGTATGTGTGTCAGTACAGAGGGAGTGCTGCACTGTCAGAGGGTCAGTACTGAGGGAGTGCTGCACTGTCAGAGGGTCAGTCCTGAGGGACTGCAGCATTGTCAGAGTGTCAGTACTGAGTGAGTGCCGCACTGTCAGAGGGTCAGTACTGAGGGAGTGCTGCACTTTCACACCGTCAGTACTGAGGGATTGCGGCACAGTCAGAGGGTCTGTACAGAGGGAATTCTGCACTGCCAGAGGGACAGTACGGAGGGAGTGCTGCACTGTCAGAGGGTGTGTACTGAGGTAGTGGTGAACTGTCAGAGGCTCAGTACTGAGGGAGTGCTGCACTGTCAGAGGGTCAGTACTGAAGGAGTGCAGCACTGTCAGAGGGTCAGTACTGAGGGAGTGCTGCACTGTCAGAGGGTCAGTACTGAGGGAGTGCTGCACTGTCAGAGGGTCAGTACTGAGGGAGTGCTGCAGTGTCAGAGGGTCATTACTGAGGGACTGCAGAACTGTCAGAGGGTCAGTACTGAGGGAGTGCTGCACTGTCAGAGGGTCAGTACTGAGGGAGTGCTGATCTGTCAGAGGGTCAGTGCTGATGGTGTGCAGCACTGTCAGAGGGTCAGTACTGAGGGAGTGCTACACTGTCAGAGGGTCAGTACTGAGGGAGTGCTGCACTGTCAGAGGGTCAGTACTGAGGGAGTGCTGCAGTTTCAGAGGGTTAGTACTCAGGGAGTGCCGCACTGTGAGAGGGTCAGTACTGAGTGGTTGCTCCATTGTCGGAGGATCAGTACTGAGGGAGTGCTGCACTGTCAGAGGGTCAGTGCTGATGGAGTGCAGCACTGTCAGAGGGTCACTACTGTGGGAGTGCTGCACTATCAGAGGGTCAGTAATGAGGGAGTGCTGATCTGTCAGAGGATCAGTGCTGAGGGAGTGCTGCACTGTCAGAGGGTCATTACTGAGGGAGTGCTGCACTGTTAGAGGGACAGGACTGAGGGAGTGCTGCACTGTTAGAGGGTCAGTACTGAGGGAGTGCTGCACTGTCAGAGGGTCAGTATTGAGGGATTGCTGCACTGTCAGAGGGTCAGTACTGAGGGAGACTTGCACTGAGAGAGGGTCAGTACAGCGGGAGTGCTGCTCTGTCAGTGGGTCAGTACTGAGGGAGTGCTGCACTGTCAGAGGGTCAGTACTGTGGGAGTGCCGCACTGTATGTGGGTCAGTACAGTGGGAATGCTGCATTGTCATATGGTCAGTACTGAGGGAGTGCAGCACTGTATGTGGGTCAGTACAGAGGGAATGCTGCATTGTCAGAGTTCAGTACTGAGGGAGTGCCGCACTGTCAGAGGGTCAGTATTGAGGCATTGATGCACTGACAGAGGGTCAGTACTGAGGGAGTGCTGCACTGCCAGATGGTCAGTATTGAGGGAGTGCAGCATTGTCAGAGGGTCAGTACTGAGGGAGTGCTGCACTGTCAGAGGGTTAGTACTGAGGGAGTGCTGGACTTTCAGAGGGTAGGTACTGAGGGAGTGCTGTACTGTCAGAGGGTCATTAATGAGGGAGTGCTGCACTGTCAGAGGGTCAGTACTGAGTGAGTGCTGCACTGCCAGAGGGTCAGTACTGAGGGAGTGCTGCACTGTCAGAGGGTCAGTACTGAAGGAGTGCTGCACTGTCAGAGGGTCAGTACTGAGGGAGTGGTGCACTGTTAGAGGGTCAGTACTGTGGGAGTGCTGCACTGTCAGATGGTCAGTACTGAGGGAGTGCTGCACTGTCAGAGGGTCAGTAGTGAGGGAGTGCAGCATTGTCAGAGGGTCAGTACTGAGGGAGTGCTGCACTGCCAGAGGGTCTGTACTGAGGGACTGCAGCATTGTCAGAGGGTCAGTACTGAGGGAGTGCTGCACTGTCAGAGGGTCAGCACTGAGGGAGTGCCGCACTGTCAGAGGGTCAGTGCTGATGGAGTGCTGCACTGTTAGAGGGTCAGTAAGGAGGGAGTGCTGCACTGTTAGAGGGTCAGTACTGAGGGAGTGCTGCACTGTCAGAGGGTCAGTACTGGGGGAGTGCCGCACTGTCAGAGGGTCAGTACTGAGGGAGAGTTGCACTGTCAGAGGGTCAGTACAGCGAGAGTGTTGCACTGTCAGAGGGTCAGTACTGAGGGAGTACTGCACTGCCAGAGGGTCAGTATTGAGGGAGTGCAGCATTGTCAGAGGGTCAGTACTGAGGGAGTGCTGCACTCTCAGAGTGTCAGTACTGATGGAATACTGCACTGTCAGAGGGTCAGTACTGAGGGAGTGCTGCACTGCCAGTGGGTCTGTACTGAGGGAGTGCAGCATTGTCAGAGGTTCAGTACTGAGGGAGTGCAGCATGTCAGAGGCTCAGTACTGAGGGAGTGCTCCACTGGCAGAGGGTCAGTATTGAGAGACTGCTGCACTGTCAGAGGGTATTTACTGAGGGAGTACGGCACTGTCAGAGGGTCAGTACTGAGGGAGTGCTGCACTGTCAGAGGGTCAGTCCTGAGGTTGTGCTGCACTGTCAGAGGTTCAGTACTGAGGGAGTGCTGCACTGTCAGAGGTTCTGTACTGAGGGAGTGCTGCACTGTCAGAGGGTCAGGACTGAGCGAGTGCTGCTCCGCTGGAGGATCAGTACTTTGGTAATTCTGCACAGTCAGAGGATCATTACTGAGGGAGTGCTGCACTGTCATAGGGTCAGTACTGAGGAAGTGCTGCACTGTCAGAGGGTCAGTACTGAGGGAATGCTGCACTGTCATAGGGTCAGTATTGAGGGAGAGCTGCACTGTCAGAGGGTCAGTACTGAGCGAGTGCTGCACTGTCAGAGGTTCAGTTCTGAGGGAGTGCTGCACTGTCAGAGGGTCAGTACTGAGGGAGTGCTGCACTTTCAGAGTGTCAGTACTCAGGGAGTGCTGCACTGTCAGAGGGTCAGTACTGAGGGAGGGTTGCACTGTCAGAGGCTCAGTACTGAGGGAGTGCTGCACTGTCAGAGGGACATTACTGAGGGAGTGCTGCACTGTCAGAGTGTCCGAACTGAGGGAGTGCTGCACTGTCAGAGGTTCAGTGCTGAGGGAGTGCAGCACTGTCAGAGGGTCAGTACTGAGGGAGTGCAGCACTGTTAGAGGGTCAGTACTGAGGGAGTGCTGCACTGTCAGAGGGTCAGTACTGAGGGAGTGCCGCACTGTCAGAGGGTCAGTACTGAGGGAGTGCTGCACTGTCAGAGGGTCAGTACTGAGGGAGTGCAGCACTTTCACACCGTCAGAACTGAGGGATTGCTGCACAGTCAGAGGGTCGGTTCAGAGGGAATTCTGCACTGCCAGAGGGACAGTACGGAGGGAGTGCTGCACTGTCAGAGGGTGTGTACTGAGGTAGTGGTGAACTGTCAGAGGCTCAGTACTGAGGGAGTGCTGCACTGTCAGAGGGTCAGTACTGAAGGAGTGCAGCACTGTCAGAGGGGCAGTACTGAGGGAGTGCTGCACTGTCAGAGGGTCATTACTGAGGGACTGCAGAACTGTCAGAGGGTCAGTACTGAGGGAGTGCTGATCTGTCAGAGGGTCAGTGCTGATGGTGTGCAGCACTGTCAGAGGGTCAGTACTGAGGGAGTGCTGCACTGTCAGAGGGTCAGTACTGAGGGAGTGCTGCACTGTCAGAGGGTCAGTACTGAGGGAGTGCTGCAGTTTCAGAGGGTTAGTACTCAGGGAGTGCCGCACTGTGAGAGGGTCAGTACTGAGGGAGTGCTGCACTGCCAGAGGGTCAGTACTGAGGGAGTGCTGCTTTGTCGGAGGATCAGTACTGAGGGAGTGCTGCACTGTCAGAGGGTCAGTGCTGATGGAGTGCAGCACTGTCAGAGGGTCAGTACTGAGGGAGTGCTGCACTGTCAGAGGGTCAGTACTGAGGGAGTGCTGCACTGTCTGAGGGTCAGTACTGAGGGAGTGCTGCACTGTCAGAGGGTCAGTACTGAGGGAGTTCTGCACTGTCAAAGGGTCAGTACTGAGGGAGTGCTGATCTGTCAGAGGGTCAGTGCTGATGGAGTGCTGCACTGTCAGAGGGTCAGTATTGAGGGAGTGCTGCACTGTTAGAGGGTCAGGTCTTTGGGAGTGCTGCACTGTGAGAGGGTTAGTACTGAGGGAGTGCTGCACTGTCAGAGGGTCAGTACTGAGGGAGTGCCGCACTGTCAGAGGGTCAGTACTGAGGGAGTGCTGCACTGTCAGAGGGTCAGTACTGAGGGAGTGCTGCATTGTCAGAGGGTCTGTACAGAGGGAGTGCAGCACTGTCAGAGGGTCAGTTGTGAGGGAGTGCTGCACTGTTAGAGGGTCAGTACTGAGGGAGTGCTGCACTGTCAGAGGGTCAGTACTGAGGGAGTGCTGCACTGACAGAGGGTCAGTAACAAGGGAGTGCCGTACTGTCAGAGGGTCAGTACTGAGGCAATGCTGCACTGTCAGAGGGTCAGTAATGAGGGAGTGCTGCACTGTCAGAGGGTCAGTACTGAGGGAGTGCTGTAGTGTCAGTGGGTCAGTACTGAGGGAGTGCTGCACTGTCAGAGGGTCAGTACTGTGGGAGTGCTGTAGTGTCAGAGGGTCAGTACAGAAGGAGAGCAGCACTGTCAGAGGGTCAGTACTGAGGGAGTGCTGCACTGTCAGAGAGTCAGTACTGAGGGAGTGCTGCACTGTCAGAAGGTCAGTACTGAGGGAGTGCTGCATTTTCAGAGGGTTAGTACTGAGGGAGTGCCGCACTGTCAGAGGGTCAGTACTGAGGGAGTGCTGCACTGTCAGAGGGTCAGTACTGAGGGAGTGCAGCACTTTCACACCGTCAGTACTGAGGGATTGCTGCACAGTCAGAGGGTCGGTTCAGAGGGAATTCTGCACTGCCAGAGGGACAGTACTGAGGGAGTGCTGCACTGTCAGAGGTGAGTGCTGATGGAGTGCAGCACTGTCACAGGGTCAGTACTGAGGGTGTGCTGCACTGTCTGAGGGTCAGTACTGAGGGAGTGCTGGACTGTCAGAGGGTCAGTACTGAGGGAGTGCTGCACTGTCAGAGGGTCATTACTGAGGGAGTTCTGCACTGTCAAAGGGTCAGTACTGAGGGAGTGCTGATCTGTCAGAGGGTCAGTGCTGATGGAGTGCTGCACTGTCAGAGGGTCAGTATTGAGGGAGTGCTGCACTGTTAGAGGGTCAGGTCTGAGGGAGTGCTGCACTGTGAGAGGGTTAGTACTGAGGGAGTGCTGCACTGTCAGAGGGTCAGTACTGAGGGAGTGCCGCACTGTCAGAGGGTCAGTACTGAGGGAGTGCTGCACTGTCAGAGGGTCAGTACTGAGGGAGAGTTGCACTGAGAGAGGGTCAGTACAGCGGGAGTGCTGCTCTGTCAGAGGTTCAGTACTGAGGGAGTTCTGCACTGTCAGAGGGTCAGAACGGAGGGAGTGCTGCAATGTCAGAGGGTCAGTACTGAGGGACTGCTGCACTGTCGGAGGGTCAGTACTGAGGTAGTGGTGAACTGTCAGAGGGTCAGTACTGAGGGACTGCTGCACTGTCGGAGGGTCAGTACTGAGGTAGTGGTGAACTGTCACAGGGTCAGTTCTGAGGGAGTGCTGCACTGTCAGAGGGTCAGTACTGAGGGAGTGCTGCACTGTCAGAGGGTCAGTACTGAGGGAGTGCCGCACTGTCAGAGGGTCAGTACTGAGGGAGAGTTGCACTGTCAGAGGATCAGTACTGAGGGAGTGCAGCACTGTATGTGGGACAGTACAGAGGGAGTGCTGCACTGTCAGAGGGTCAGTACTGAGGGAGTGCTGCACTGTCAGAGGGTCAGTACTGAGGGAGTCCTGCACTGTCGGAGGGTCAGTACTGAGGGCGTGCTGCACTGTCAGAGGGTCAGTACTGAGTGAGTGCCGCACTGTCAGAGGGTCAGTACTGAGGGAGTGCAGCACTTTCACACAGTCAGTACTGAGGAAGTGCTGCACTGTCAGAGGGTCAGTACTGAGGGAATGCTGCACTGTCATAGGGTCAGTATTGAGGGAGAGCTGCACTGTCAGAGGGTCAGTACTGAGCGAGTGCTGCACTGTCAGAGGTTCAGTTCTGAGGGAGTGCTGCACTGTCAGAGGGTCAGTACTGAGGGAGTGCTGCACTGTCAGAGTGTCAGTACTGAGGGAGTGCTGCACTGTCAGAGGGTCAGTACTGAGGGAGGGTTGCACTGTCAGAGGCTCAGTACTGAGGGAGTGCTGCACTGTCAGAGGGACATTACTGAGGGAGTGCTGCAGTGTTCAGATTATCAGTACTGAGGGAGTGCTGCACTGTCAGAGTGTCCGAACTGAGGGAGTGCTGCACTGTCAGAGGTTCAGTGCTGAGGGAGTGCAGCACTGTCAGAGGGTCAGTACTGAGGGAGTGCAGCACTGTTAGAGGGTCAGTACTGAGGGAGTGCTGCACTGTCAGAGGGTCAGTACTGAGGGAGTGCTGCATTGTCAGAGGGTCAGTACTGAGGGAGTGCTGCACTGTCAGAGGGTCAGTACTGAGGGAGTGCTGCATTGTCAGAGGGTCTGTACAGAGGGAGTGCAGCACTGTCAGAGGGTCAGTTGTGAGGGAGTGCTGCACTGTTAGAGGGTCAGTACTGAGGGAGTGCTGCACTGTCAGAGGGTCAGTACTGAGGGAGTGCTGCACTGACAGAGGGTCAGTAACAAGGGAGTGCCGCACTGTCAGAGGGTCAGTACTGAGGCAATGCTGCACTGTCAGAGGGTCAGTAATGAGGGAGTGCTGCACTGTCAGAGGGTCAGTACTGAGGGAGTGCTGTAGTGTCAGTGGGTCAGTACTGAGGGAGTGCTGCACTGTCAGAAGGTCAGTACTGAGGGAGTGCTGTAGTGTCAGAGGGTCAGTACTGAGGGTGTGCTGCACTGTCAGAGGGTCAGTACTGTGGGAGTGCTGTAGTGTCAGAGGGTCAGTACAGAAGGAGAGCAGCACTGTCAGCGGGTCAGTACTGAGGGAGTGCTGCACTGTCAGAGAGTCAGTAATGAGGGAGTGCTGCACTGTCAGAAGGTCAGTACTGAGGGAGTGCTGCATTTTCAGAGGGTTAGAACTGAGGGAGTGCCGCACTGTCAGAGGGTCAGTACTGAGGGAGTGCTGCACTGTCAGAGGGTCAGTACTGAGGGAGTGCAGCACTTTCACACCGTCAGTACTGAGGGATTGCTGCACAGTCAGAGGGTCGGTTCAGAGGGAATTCTGCACTGCCAGAGGGACAGTACTGAGGGAGTGCTGCACTGTCAGAGGTGAGTGCTGATGGAGTGCTGCACTGTCAGAGGGTCATTACTGAGGGAGTTCTGCACTGTCAAAGGGTCAGTACTGAGGGAGTGCTGATCTGTCAGAGGGTCAGTGCTGATGGAGTGCTGCACTGTCAGAGGGTCAGTATTGAGGGAGTGCTGCACTGTTAGAGGGTCAGGTCTGAGGGAGTGCTGCACTGTGAGAGGGTTAGTACTGAGGGAGTGCTGCACTGTCAGAGGGTCAGTACTGAGGGAGTGCTGCACTGTCAGAGGGTCAGTACTGAGGGAGAGTTGCACTGAGAGAGGGTCAGTACAGCGGGAGTGCTGCTCTGTCAGAGGGTCAGTACTGAGGGAGTTCTGCACTGTCAGAGGGTCAGAACGGAGGGAGTGCTGCAATGTCAGGGGGTCAGTACTGAGGGACTGCTGCACTGTCGGAGGGTCAGTACTGAGGTAGTGGTGAACTGTCAGAGGGTCAGTACTGAGGGACTGCTGCACTGTCGGAGGGTCAGTACTGAGGTAGTGGTGAACAGTCACAGGGTCAGTTCTGAGGGAGTGCTGCACTGTCAGAGGGTCAGTACTGAGGGAGTGCTGCACTGTCAGAGGGTCAGTACTGAGAGAGTGCTGCACTGTCAGAGGGTCAGTACTGAGGGAGTGCAGCACTGTCAGAGGGTCAGTACTGAGGGAGTGCTGCACTGTCAGAGAGTCAGTACTGAGGGAGTGCTGCACTGTCAGAGGGTCAGTACTGAGGGAGTGCTGCATTTTCAGAGGGTCAGTACTGAGGGAGTGCTCCACTGTCAGAGGGTCAGTAATGAATGGTTGCTGCATTGTCAGAGGATAAGTACTGAGGGAGTGCGGCACTGTCAGAGGGTCAGTACTGAGGGAGTGCCGCACTGTCAGAGGGTCAGTACTGAGGGAGTGCTGCACTGTCAGAGGGTCAGTACTGAGGGAGTGCCGCACTGTCAGAGGGTCAGTACTGAGGGAGAGTTGCACTGTCAGAGGATCAGTACTGAGGGAGTGCAGCACTGTATGTGGGACAGTACAGAGGGAGCGCTGCACTGTCAGAGGGTCAGTACTGAGGGAGTGCTGCACTGTCAGAGGGTCAGTACTGAGTGAGTGCCGCACTGTCAGAGGGTCAGTACTGAGGGAGTGCAGCACTTTCACACCGTCAGAAATGAGGGATTGCTGCACAGTCAGAGGGTCGGTTCAGAGGGAATTCTGCACTGCCAGAGGGACAGTACGGAGGGAGTGCTGCACTGTCAGAGGGTGTGTACTGAGGTAGTGGTGAACTGTCAGAGGCTCAGTACTGAGGGAGTGCTGCACTGTCAGAGGGTCAGTACTGAAGGAGTGCAGCACTGTCAGAGGGGCAGTACTGAGGGAGTGCTGCACTGTCAGAGGGTCATTACTGAGGGACTGCAGAACTGTCAGAGGGTCAGTACTGAGGGAGTGCTGATCTGTCAGAGGGTCAGTGCTGATGGTGTGCAGCACTGTCAGAGGGTCAGTACTGAGGGAGTGCTGCACTGTCAGAGGGTCAGTACTGAGGGGCTGCTGCACTGTCAGAGGGTCAGTACTGAGGGAGTGCTGCAGTTTCAGAGGGTTAGTACTCAGGGAGTGCCGCACTGTGAGAGGGTCAGTACTGAGGGAGTGCTGCTCTGTCAGAGGGTCAGTACTGTTGGAGTGCTGCACTGTCAGAGGGTCAGAACGGAGGTAGTGCTGCTATGTCAGAGGGTCAGTACTGAGGGAGTGCTGCACTGTCGGAGGGTCAGTACTGAGGTAGTGGTGAACTGTCAGAGGGTCAGTACTGAGGGAGTGCTGCACTGTCACAGGGTCAGTACAGAAAGAGAGCAGCACTGTCAGAGGGTCAGTACTGAGGGAGTGCTGCACTGTCAGAGGGTCAGTATTGAGGGAGTGCTGCACTGTTAGAGGGTCAGGTCTTTGGGAGTGCTGCACTGTGAGAGGGTTAGTACTGAGGGAGTGCTGCACTGTCAGAGGGTCAGTACTGAGGGAGTGCCGCACTGTCAGTGGGTCAGTACTGAGGGAGTGCTGCTCTGTCAGAGGGTCAGTACTGAGGGAGAGTTGCACTGAGAGAGGGTCAGTACAGCGGGAGTGCTGCTCTGTCAGAGGGTCAGTACTGTTGGAGTGCTGCACTGTCAGAGGGTCAGAACGGAGGTAGTGCTGCTATGTCAGAGGGTCAGTACTGAGGGAGTGCTGCACTGTCGGGGGGTCAGTACTGAGGTAGTGGTGAACTGTCAGAGGGTCAGTACTGAGGGAGTGCTGCACTGTCAGAGGGTCAGTACAGAAAGAGAGCAGCACTGTCAGAGGGTCAGTACTGAGGGAGTGCTGCACTGTCAGAGAGTCAGTACTGAGGGAGTGCTGCACTGTCAGAGAGTCAGTACTGAGGGAGTGCTCCACTGTCAGAGGGTCAGTACTGAGGCAGTGCTGCACTGTCAGAGGGTCAGTACTGAGGGAGTGCTGCACTGTCAGAGGGTCAGTAATGAGTGGTTGCTGCATTGTCAGAGGATCAGTACTGAGGGAGTGCGGCACTGTCAGAGGGTCAGTACTGAGGGAGTGCCGCACTGTCAGAGGGTCAGTACTGAGGGAGTGCTGCACTGTCAGAGGGTCAGTACTGAGGGAGTGCTGCACTGTCAGAGGGTCAGTACAGAGGGAGTGCTGCACTGTCAGAGGGTCAGTACTGAGGGAGTGCTGCACTGTCAGAGGGTCAGTCCTGAGGGACTGCAGCATTGTCAGAGTGTCAGTACTGAGTGAGTGCCGCACTGTCAGAGGGTCAGTACTGAGGGAGTGCAGCACTTTCACACCGTCAGTACTGAGGGATTGCTGCACAGTCAGAGGGTCTGTACAGAGGGAATTCTGCACTGCCAGAGGGACAGTACGGAGGGAGTGCTGCACTGTCAGAGGGTGTGTACTGAGGTAGTGGTGAACTGTCAGAGGCTCAGTACTGAGGGAGTGCTGCTCTGTCAGAGGGTCAGTACTGAAGGAGTGCAGCACTGTCAGAGGGTCACTACTGAGGGAGTGCTGCACTGTCAGAGGGTCAGTACTGAGGGAGTGCTGCACTGTCAGAGGGTCAGTACTGAGGGAGTGCTGCAGTGTCAGAGGGTCATTACTGAGGGACTGCAGAACTGTCAGAGGGTCAGTACTGAGGGAGTGCTGCACTGTCAGAGGGTCAGTACTGAGGGAGTGCTGATCTGTCAGAGGGTCAGTGCTGATGGTGTGCAGCACTGTCAGAGGGTCAGTACTGAGGAGTGCTACACTGTCAGAGGGTCAGTACTGAGGGAGTGCTGCACTGTCAGAGGGTCAGTACTGAGGGAGTGCTGCAGTTTCAGAGGGTTAGTAGTCAGGGAGTGCCGCACTGTGAGAGGGTCAGTACTGAGTGGTTGCTCCATTGTCGGAGGGTCAGTACTGAGGGAGACTTGCACTGAGAGAGGGTCAGTACAGCGGGAGTGCTGCTCTGTCAGAGGGTCACTACTGAGGGAGTGCTGCACTATCAGAGGGTCAGTACTGAGGGAGTGCTGATCTGTCAGAGGATCAGTGCTGAGGGAGTGCTGCACTGTCAGAGGGTCATTACTGAGGGAGTGCTGCACTGTTAGAGGGACAGGACTGAGGGAGTGCTGCACTGTTAGAGGGTCAGTACTGAGGGAGTGCTGCACTGTCAGAGGGTCAGTATTGAGGGATTGCCGCACTGTCAGAGGGTCAGTACTGAGGGAGACTTGCACTGAGAGAGGGTCAGTACAGCGGGAGTGCTGCTCTGTCAGAGGGTCAGTACTGAGGGAGTGCTGCACTGTCAGAGGGTCAGTACTGTGGGAGTGCCGCACTGTATGTGGGTCAGTACAGTGGGAATGCTGCATTGTCATATGGTCAGTACTGAGGGAGTGCAGCACTGTATGTGGGTCAGTACAGAGGGAATGCTGCATTGTCAGAGGTTCAGTACTGAGGGAGTGCCGCACTGTCAGAGGGTCAGTATTGAGGCATTGATGCACTGTCAGAGGGTCAGTACTGAGGGAGTGCTGCACTGCCAGAGGGTCAGTATTGAGGGAGTGCAGCATTGTCAGTGGGTCAGTACTGAGGGAGTGCTGCACTGTCAGAGGGTTAGTACTGAGGGAGTGCTGGACTTTCAGAGGGTAGGTACGGAGGGAGTGCTGTACTGTCAGAGGGTCATTAATGAGGGAGTGCTGCACTGTCAGAGGGTCAGTACTGAGTGAGTGCTGCACTGCCAGAGGGTCAGTACTGAGGGAGTGCTGCACTGTCAGAGGGTCAGTACTGAAGGAGTGCTGCACTGTCAAAGGGTCAGTACTGAGGGAGTGGTGCACTGTTAGAGGGTCAGTACTGTGGGAGTGCTGCACTGTCAGATGGTCAGTACTGAGGGAGTGCTGCACTGTCAGAGGGTCAGTAGTGAGGGAGTGCAGCATTGTCAGATGGTCAGTACTGAGGGAGTGCTGCACTGCCAGAGGGTCTGTACTGAGGGACTGCAGCATTGTCAGAGGGTCAGTACTGAGGGAGTGCTGCACTGTCAGAGGGTCAGCAATGAGGGAGTGCCGCACTCTCAGAGGGTCAGTGCTGATGGAGTGCTGCACTGTTAGAGGGTCAGTAAGGAGGGAGTGCTGCACTGTTAGAGGGTCAGTACTGAGGGAGTGCTGCACTGTCAGAGGGTCAGTACTGGGGGGAGTGCCGCACTGTCAGAGGGTCAGTACTGAGGGAGAGTTGCACTGTCAGAGGGTCAGTACAGCGAGAGTGTTGCACTGTCAGAGGGTCAGTACTGAGGGAGTACTGCACTGCCAGAGGGTCAGTATTGAGGGAGTGCAGCATTGTCAGAGGGTCAGTACTGAGGGAGTGCTGCACTCTCAGAGTGTCAGTACTGATGGAATACTGCACTGTCAGAGGGTCAGTACTGAGGGAGTGCTGCACTGTTAGAGGGTCAGTACTGAGGGAGTGCTGCACTTTCAGAGGGTCAGTACTGAGGGACTGCTGCACTGCCAGATGGTCAGTACTGAGGGAGTGCAGCATTGTCAGAGGGTCTGTACTGAGGGAGTGCTGCACTGCCAGTGGGTCTGTACTGAGGGAGTGCAGCATTGTCAGAGGTTCAGTACTGAGGGAGTGCAGCATTGTCAGAGGCTCAGTACTGAGGGAGTGCTCCACTGGCAGAGGGTCAGTACTGAGAGACTGCTGCACTGTCAGAGGGTAATTACTGAGGGAGTACGGCACTGTCAGAGGGTCAGTACTGAGGGAGTGCTGCACTGTCAGAGGGTCAGTCCTGAGGTTGTGCTGCACTGTCAGAGGTTCAGTACTGAAGGAGTGCTGCACTGTCAGAGGTTCAGTACTGAGGGAGTGCTGCACTGTCAGAGGGTCAGGACTGAGCGAGTGCTGCTCCGCTGGAGGATCAGTACTTTGGTAATTCTGCACAGTCAGAGGCTCATTACTGAGGGAGTGCTGCACTGTCAGAGGGTCAGAACTGAGGGAGTGCTGCACTGTCAGAGGGTCCGTACAGAGGGAGGGCTGCACTGTCATAGGGTCAGTAATGAGGAAGTGCTGCACTGTCAGAGGGTCAGTACTGAGGGAATGCTGCACTGTCATAGGGTCAGTATTGAGGGAGAGCTGCACTGTCAGAGGGTCAGTACTGAGCGAGTGCTGCACTGTCAGAGGTTCAGTTCTGAGGGAGTGCTGCACTGTCAGAGGGTCAGTACTGAGAGAGTGCTGCACTGTCAGAGTGTCAGTACTGAGGGAGTGCTGCACTGTCAGAGGGTCAGTACTGAGGGAGTGCCGCACTGTCAGAGGGTCAGTACTGAGGGAGTGCTGCACTGTCAGAGTGTCAGTACTGAGGGAGTGCAGCACTGTCAGAGGGTCAGTACTGAGGGAGTGCTGCACTGTCAGAGGCTCAGTACTGAGGGAGTGCTGCACTGTCAGAGGGTCAGTACTGAGGGAGTGCTGCATTGTCAGAGGGTCTGTACAGAGGGAGTGCAGCACTGTCAGAGGGTCAGTTGTGAGGGAGTGCTGCACTGTTAGAGGGTCAGTACTGAGGGAGTGCTGCACTGTCAGAGGGTCAGTACTGAGGGAGTGCTGCACTGACAGAGGGTCAGTAACAAGGGAGTGCCGCACTGTCAGAGGGTCAGTACTGAGGCAATGCTGCACTGTCAGAGGGTCAGTAATGAGGGAGTGCTGCACTGTCAGAGGGTCAGTACTGAGGGAGTGCTGTAGTGTCAGAGGGTCAGTACTGAGGGTGTGCTGCACTGTCAGAGGGTCAGTACTGTGGGAGTGCTGTAGTGTCAGAGGGTCAGTACAGAAGGAGAGCAGCACTGTCAGAGGGTCAGTACTGAGGGAGTGCTGCACTGTCAGAGAGTCAGTACTGAGGGAGTGCTGCACTGTCAGAAGGTCAGTACTGAGGGAGTGCTGCATTTTCAGAGGGTTAGTACTGAGGGAGTGCCGCACTGTCAGAGGGTCAGTACTGAGGGAGTGCTGCACTGTCAGAGGGTCAGTACTGAGGGAGTGCAGCACTTTCACACCGTCAGTACTGAGGGATTGCTGCACAGTCAGAGGGTCGGTTCAGAGGGAATTCTGCACTGCCAGAGGGACAGTACTGAGGGAGTGCTGCACTGTCAGAGGTGAGTGCTGATGGAGTGCAGCACTGTCACAGGGTCAGTACTGAGGGTGTGCTGCACTGTCAGAGGGTCAGTACTGAGGGAGTGCAGCACTTTCACACCGTCAGTACTGAGGGATTGCTGCACAGTCAGAGGGTCTGTACAGAGGGAATTCTGCACTGCCAGAGGGACAGTACGGAGGGAGTGCTGCACTGTCAGAGGGTGTGTACTGAGGTAGTGGTGAACTGTCAGAGGCTCAGTACTGAGGGAGTGCTGCACTGTCAGAGGGTCAGTACTGAAGGAGTGCAGCACTGTCAGAGGGTCACTACTGAGGGAGTGCTGCACTGTCAGAGGGTCAGTACTGAGGGAGTGCTGCACTGTCAGAGGGTCAGTACTGAGGGAGTGCTGCAGTGTCAGAGGGTCATTACTGAGGGACTGCAGAACTGTCAGAGGGTCAGTACTGAGGGAGTGCTGCACTGTCAGAGGGTCAGTACTGAGGGAGTGCTGATCTGTCAGAGGGTCAGTGCTGATGGTGTGCAGCACTGTCAGAGGGTCAGTACTGCGGGAGTGCTACACTGTCAGAGGGTCAGTACTGAGGGAGTGCTGCACTGTCAGAGGGTCAGTACTGAGGGAGTGCTGCAGTTTCAGAGGGTTAGTAGTCAGGGAGTGCCGCACTGTGAGAGGGTCAGTACTGAGTGGTTGCTCCATTGTCGTAGGGTCAGTACTGACGGAGACTTGCACTGAGAGAGGGTCAGTACAGCGGGAGTGCTGCTCTGTCAGAGGGTCACTACTGAGGGAGTGCTGCACTATCAGAGGGTCAGTACTGAGGGAGTGCTGATCTGTCAGAGGATCAGTGCTGAGGGAGTGCTGCACTGTCAGAGGGTCATTACTGAGGGAGTGCTGCACTGTTAGAGGGACAGGACTGAGGGAGTGCTGCACTGTTAGAGGGTCAGTACTGAGGGAGTGCTGCACTGTCAGAGGGTCAGTATTGAGGGATTGCCGCACTGTTAGAGGGTCAGTACTGAGGGAGACTTGCACTGAGAGAGGGTCAGTACAGCGGGAGTGCTGCTCTGTCAGAGGGTCAGTACTGAGGGAGTGCTGCACTGTCAGAGGGTCAGTACTGTGGGAGTGCCGCACTGTATGTGGGTCAGTACAGTGGGAATGCTGCATTGTCATATGGTCAGTACTGAGGGAGTGCAGCACTGTATGTGGGTCAGTACAGAGGGAATGCTGCATTGTCAGAGGTTCAGTACTGAGGGAGTGCCGCACTGTCAGAGGGTCAGTATTGAGGCATTGATGCACTGTCAGAGGGTCAGTACTGAGGGAGTGCTGCACTGCCAGAGGGTCAGTATTGAGGGAGTGCAGCATTGTCAGTGGGTCAGTACTGAGGGAGTGCTGCACTGTCAGAGGGTTAGTACTGAGGGAGTGCTGCACTGTCAGAGGGTCAGTACTGAGGGAGTGCTGCAGTGTCAGAGGGTCATTACTGAGGGACTGCAGAACTGTCAGAGGGTCAGTACTGAGGGAGTGCTGCACTGTCAGAGGGTCAGTACTGAGGGAGTGCTGATCTGTCAGAGGGTCAGTGCTGATGGTGTGCAGCACTGTCAGAGGGTCAGTACTGAGGAGTGCTACACTGTCAGAGGGTCAGTACTGAGGGAGTGCTGCACTGTCAGAGGGTCAGTACTGAGGGAGTGCTGCAGTTTCAGAGGGTTAGTAGTCAGGGAGTGCCGCACTGTGAGAGGGTCAGTACTGAGTGGTTGCTCCATTGTCGGAGGGTCAGTACTGAGGGAGACTTGCACTGAGAGAGGGTCAGTACAGCGGGAGTGCTGCTCTGTCAGAGGGTCACTACTGAGGGAGTGCTGCACTATCAGAGGGTCAGTACTGAGGGAGTGCTGATCTGTCAGAGGATCAGTGCTGAGGGAGTGCTGCACTGTCAGAGGGTCATTACTGAGGGAGTGCTGCACTGTTAGAGGGACAGGACTGAGGGAGTGCTGCACTGTTAGAGGGTCAGTACTGAGGGAGTGCTGCACTGTCAGAGGGTCAGTATTGAGGGATTGCCGCACTGTCAGAGGGTCAGTACTGAGGGAGACTTGCACTGAGAGAGGGTCAGTACAGCGGGAGTGCTGCTCTGTCAGAGGGTCAGTACTGAGGGAGTGCTGCACTGTCAGAGGGTCAGTACTGTGGGAGTGCCGCACTGTATGTGGGTCAGTACAGTGGGAATGCTGCATTGTCATATGGTCAGTACTGAGGGAGTGCAGCACTGTATGTGGGTCAGTACAGAGGGAATGCTGCATTGTCAGAGGTTCAGTACTGAGGGAGTGCCGCACTGTCAGAGGGTCAGTATTGAGGCATTGATGCACTGTCAGAGGGTCAGTACTGAGGGAGTGCTGCACTGCCAGAGGGTCAGTATTGAGGGAGTGCAGCATTGTCAGTGGGTCAGTACTGAGGGAGTGCTGCACTGTCAGAGGGTTAGTACTGAGGGAGTGCTGGACTTTCAGAGGGTAGGTACGGAGGGAGTGCTGTACTGTCAGAGGGTCATTAATGAGGGAGTGCTGCACTGTCAGAGGGTCAGTACTGAGTGAGTGCTGCACTGCCAGAGGGTCAGTACTGAGGGAGTGCTGCACTGTCAGAGGGTCAGTACTGAAGGAGTGCTGCACTGTCAGAGGGTCAGTACTGAGGGAGTGGTGCACTGTTAGAGGGTCAGTACTGTGGGAGTGCTGCACTGTCAGATGGTCAGTACTGAGGGAGTGCTGCACTGTCAGAGGGTCAGTAGTGAGGGAGTGCAGCATTGTCAGATGGTCAGTACTGAGGGAGTGCTGCACTGCCAGAGGGTCTGTACTGAGGGACTGCAGCATTGTCAGAGGGTCAGTACTGAGGGAGTGCTGCACTGTCAGAGGGTCAGCAATGAGGGAGTGCCGCACTCTCAGAGGGTCAGTGCTGATGGAGTGCTGCACTGTTAGAGGGTCAGTAAGGAGGGAGTGCTGCACTGTTAGAGGGTCAGTACTGAGGGAGTGCTGCACTGTCAGAGGGTCAGTACTGGGGGAGTGCCGCACTGTCAGAGGGTCAGTACTGAGGGAGAGTTGCACTGTCAGAGGGTCAGTACAGCGAGAGTGTTGCACTGTCAGAGGGTCAGTACTGAGGGAGTACTGCACTGCCAGAGGGTCAGTATTGAGGGAGTGCAGCATTGTCAGAGGGTCAGTACTGAGGGAGTGCTGCACTCTCAGAGTGTCAGTACTGATGGAATACTGCACTGTCAGAGGGTCAGTACTGAGGGAGTGCTGCACTGTTAGAGGGTCAGTACTGAGGGAGTGCTGCACTTTCAGAGGGTCAGTACTGAGGGACTGCTGCACTGCCAGATGGTCAGTACTGAGGGAGTGCAGCATTGTCAGAGGGTCTGTACTGAGGGAGTGCTGCACTGCCAGTGGGTCTGTACTGAGGGAGTGCAGCATTGTCAGAGGTTCAGTACTGAGGGAGTGCAGCATTGTCAGAGGCTCAGTACTGAGGGAGTGCTCCACTGGCAGAGGGTCAGTACTGAGAGACTGCTGCACTGTCAGAGGGTAATTACTGAGGGAGTACGGCACTGTCAGAGGGTCAGTACTGAGGGAGTGCTGCACTGTCAGAGGGTCAGTCCTGAGGTTGTGCTGCACTGTCAGAGGTTCAGTACTGAAGGAGTGCTGCACTGTCAGAGGTTCAGTACTGAGGGAGTGCTGCACTGTCAGAGGGTCAGGACTGAGCGAGTGCTGCTCCGCTGGAGGATCAGTACTTTGGTAATTCTGCACAGTCAGAGGCTCATTACTGAGGGAGTGCTGCACTGTCAGAGGGTCAGAACTGAGGGAGTGCTGCACTGTCAGAGGGTCCGTACAGAGGGAGGGCTGCACTGTCATAGGGTCAGTAATGAGGAAGTGCTGCACTGTCAGAGGGTCAGTACTGAGGGAATGCTGCACTGTCATAGGGTCAGTATTGAGGGAGAGCTGCACTGTCAGAGGGTCAGTACTGAGCGAGTGCTGCACTGTCAGAGGTTCAGTTCTGAGGGAGTGCTGCACTGTCAGAGGGTCAGTACTGAGAGAGTGCTGCACTGTCAGAGTGTCAGTACTGAGGGAGTGCTGCACTGTCAGAGGGTCAGTACTGAGGGAGTGCTGCACTGTCAGAGGGTCAGTACTGAGGGAGTGCTGCACTGTCAGAGTGTCAGTACTGAGGGAGTGCAGCACTGTCAGAGGGTCAGTACTGAGGGAGTGCTGCACTGTCAGAGGCTCAGTACTGAGGGAGTGCTGCACTGTCAGAGGGTCAGTACTGAGGGAGTGCTGCATTGTCAGAGGGTCTGTACAGAGGGAGTGCAGCACTGTCAGAGGGTCAGTTGTGAGGGAGTGCTGCACTGTTAGAGGGTCAGTACTGAGGGAGTGCTGCACTGTCAGAGGGTCAGTACTGAGGGAGTGCTGCACTGACAGAGGGTCAGTAACAAGGGAGTGCCGCACTGTCAGAGGGTCAGTACTGAGGCAATGCTGCACTGTCAGAGGGTCAGTAATGAGGGAGTGCTGCACTGTCAGAGGGTCAGTACTGAGGGAGTGCTGTAGTGTCAGAGGGTCAGTACTGAGGGTGTGCTGCACTGTCAGAGGGTCAGTACTGTGGGAGTGCTGTAGTGTCAGAGGGTCAGTACAGAAGGAGAGCAGCACTGTCAGAGGGTCAGTACTGAGGGAGTGCTGCACTGTCAGAGAGTCAGTACTGAGGGAGTGCTGCACTGTCAGAAGGTCAGTACTGAGGGAGTGCTGCATTTTCAGAGGGTTAGTACTGAGGGAGTGCCGCACTGTCAGAGGGTCAGTACTGAGGGAGTGCTGCACTGTCAGAGGGTCAGTACTGAGGGAGTGCAGCACTTTCACACCGTCAGTACTGAGGGATTGCTGCACAGTCAGAGGGTCGGTTCAGAGGGAATTCTGCACTGCCAGAGGGACAGTACTGAGGGAGTGCTGCACTGTCAGAGGTGAGTGCTGATGGAGTGCAGCACTGTCACAGGGTCAGTACTGAGGGTGTGCTGCACTGTCAGAGGGTCAGTACTGAGGGAGTGCAGCACTTTCACACCGTCAGTACTGAGGGATTGCTGCACAGTCAGAGGGTCTGTACAGAGGGAATTCTGCACTGCCAGAGGGACAGTACGGAGGGAGTGCTGCACTGTCAGAGGGTGTGTACTGAGGTAGTGGTGAACTGTCAGAGGCTCAGTACTGAGGGAGTGCTGCACTGTCAGAGGGTCAGTACTGAAGGAGTGCAGCACTGTCAGAGGGTCACTACTGAGGGAGTGCTGCACTGTCAGAGGGTCAGTACTGAGGGAGTGCTGCACTGTCAGAGGGTCAGTACTGAGGGAGTGCTGCAGTGTCAGAGGGTCATTACTGAGGGACTGCAGAACTGTCAGAGGGTCAGTACTGAGGGAGTGCTGCACTGTCAGAGGGTCAGTACTGAGGGAGTGCTGATCTGTCAGAGGGTCAGTGCTGATGGTGTGCAGCACTGTCAGAGGGTCAGTACTGCGGGAGTGCTACACTGTCAGAGGGTCAGTACTGAGGGAGTGCTGCACTGTCAGAGGGTCAGTACTGAGGGAGTGCTGCAGTTTCAGAGGGTTAGTAGTCAGGGAGTGCCGCACTGTGAGAGGGTCAGTACTGAGTGGTTGCTCCATTGTCGTAGGGTCAGTACTGACGGAGACTTGCACTGAGAGAGGGTCAGTACAGCGGGAGTGCTGCTCTGTCAGAGGGTCACTACTGAGGGAGTGCTGCACTATCAGAGGGTCAGTACTGAGGGAGTGCTGATCTGTCAGAGGATCAGTGCTGAGGGAGTGCTGCACTGTCAGAGGGTCATTACTGAGGGAGTGCTGCACTGTTAGAGGGACAGGACTGAGGGAGTGCTGCACTGTTAGAGGGTCAGTACTGAGGGAGTGCTGCACTGTCAGAGGGTCAGTATTGAGGGATTGCCGCACTGTTAGAGGGTCAGTACTGAGGGAGACTTGCACTGAGAGAGGGTCAGTACAGCGGGAGTGCTGCTCTGTCAGAGGGTCAGTACTGAGGGAGTGCTGCACTGTCAGAGGGTCAGTACTGTGGGAGTGCCGCACTGTATGTGGGTCAGTACAGTGGGAATGCTGCATTGTCATATGGTCAGTACTGAGGGAGTGCAGCACTGTATGTGGGTCAGTACAGAGGGAATGCTGCATTGTCAGAGGTTCAGTACTGAGGGAGTGCCGCACTGTCAGAGGGTCAGTATTGAGGCATTGATGCACTGTCAAAGGGTCAGTACTGAGGGAGTGCTGCACTGCCAGAGGGTCAGTATTGAGGGAGTGCAGCATTGTCAGTGGGTCAGTACTGAGGGAGAGCTGCACTGTCAGAGGGTTAGTACTGAGGGAGTGCTGGACTTTCAGAGGGTAGGTACTGAGGGAGTGCTGTACTGTCAGAGGGTCAGTACTGAGTGAGTGCTGCACTGCCAGAGGGTCAGTACTGAGTGAGTGCTGCACTGCCAGAGGGTCAGTACTGAGGGAGTGCTGCACTGTCAGAGGGTCAGTACTGAAGGAGTGCTGCACTGTCAGAGGGTCAGTACTGAGGGAGTGGTGCACTGTTAGAGGGTCAGTACTGTGGGAGTGCTGCACTGTCAGATGGTCAGTACTGAGGGAGTGCTGCACTGTCAGAGGGTCAGTAGTGAGGGAGTGCAGCATTGTCAGATGGTCAGTACTGAGGGAGTGCTGCACTGCCAGAGGGTCTGTACTGAGGGACTGCAGCATTGTCAGAGGGTCAGTACTGAGGGTGTGCTGCACTGTCAGAGGGTCAGCAATGAGGGAGTGCCGCACTCTCAGAGGGTCAGTGCTGATGGAGTGCTGCACTGTTAGAGGGTCAGTAAGGAGGGAGTGCTGCACTGTTAGAGGGTCAGTACTGAGGGAGTGCTGCACTGTCAGAGGGTCAGTACTGGGGGAGTGCCGCACTGTCAGAGGGTCAGTACTGAGGGAGAGTTGCACTGTCAGAGGGTCAGTACAGCGAGAGTGTTGCACTGTCAGAGGGTCAGTACTGAGGGAGTACTGCACTGCCAGAGGGTCAGTATTGAGGGAGTGCAGCATTGTCAGAGGGTCAGTACTGAGGGAGTGCTGCACTCTCAGAGTGTCAGTACTGATGGAATACTGCACTGTCAGAGGGTCAGTACTGAGGGAGTGCTGCACTGTTAGAGGGTCAGTACTGAGGGAGTGCTGCACTTTCAGAGGGTCAGTACTGAGGGACTGCTGCACTGCCAGATGGTCAGTACTGAGGGAGTGCAGCATTGTCAGAGGGTCTGTACTGAGGGAGTGCTGCACTGCCAGTGGGTCTGTACTGAGGGAGTGCAGCATTGTCAGAGGTTCAGTACTGAGGGAGTGCAGCATTGTCAGAGGCTCAGTACTGAGGGAGTGCTCCACTGGCAGAGGGTCAGTACTGAGAGACTGCTGCACTGTCAGAGGGTAATTACTGAGGGAGTACGGCACTGTCAGAGGGTCAGTACTGAGGGAGTGCTGCACTGTCAGAGGGTCAGTCCTGAGGTTGTGCTGCACTGTCAGAGGTTCAGTACTGAAGGAGTGCTGCACTGTCAGAGGTTCAGTACTGAGGGAGTGCTGCACTGTCAGAGGGTCAGGACTGAGCGAGTGCTGCTCCGCTGGAGGATCAGTACTTTGGTAATTCTGCACAGTCAGAGGCTCATTACTGAGGGAGTGCTGCACTGTCAGAGGGTCAGAACTGAGGGAGTGCTGCACTGTCAGAGGGTCCGTACAGAGGGAGGGCTGCACTGTCATAGGGTCAGTACTGAGGAAGTGCTGCACTGTCAGAGGGTCAGTACTGAGGGAATGCTGCACTGTCATAGGGTCAGTATTGAGGGAGAGCTGCACTGTCAGAGGGTCAGTACTGAGCGAGTGCTGCACTGTCAGAGGTTCAGTTCTGAGGGAGTGCTGCACTGTCAGAGGGTCAGTACTGAGGGAGTGCTGCACTGTCAGAGTGTCAGTACTGAGGGAGTGCAGCACTGTCAGAGGGTCAGTACTGAGGGAGTGCTGCACTGTCAGAGGCTCAGTACTGAGGGAGTGCTGCACTGTCAGAGGGACATTACTGAGGGAGTGCTGCAGTGTTCAGATTGTCAGTACTGAGGGAGTGCTGCACTGTCAGAGTGTCCGAACTGAGGGAGTGCTGCACTGTCAGAGGTTCAGTGCTGAGGGAGTGCAGCACTGTCAGAGGGTCAGTACTGAGGGAGTGCAGCACTGTTAGAGGGTCAGTACTGAGGGAGTGCTGCACTGTCAGAGGGTCAGTACTGAGGGAGTGCTGCATTGTCAGAGGGTCAGTACTGAGGGAGTGCTGCACTGTCAGAGGGTCAGTACTGAGGGAGTGCTGCATTGTCAGAGGGTCTGTACAGAGGGAGTGCAGCACTGTCAGAGGGTCAGTTGTGA
This sequence comes from Isurus oxyrinchus, assembly GCA_026770705.1. Lineage (NCBI taxonomy): Eukaryota > Metazoa > Chordata > Chondrichthyes > Lamniformes > Lamnidae > Isurus > Isurus oxyrinchus. The sequence continues at coordinate 550,592 of JANJGN010000355.1, read as the reverse complement.
GGGAGTGCTGCACTGTTAGAGGGTCAGTACTGAGGGAGTGCTGCACTGTCAGAGGGTCAGTACTGAGGGAGTGCCGCACTGTCAGAGGGTCAGTACTGAGGCAATGCTGCACTGTCAGAGGGTCAGTAATGAGGGAGTGCTGCACTGTCAGAGGGTCAGTACTGAGGGAGTGCTGTAGTGTCAGTGGGTCAGTACTGATGGAGTGCTGCACTGTAAGAGTGTCAGTACTGAGGGAGTGCTGTAGTGTCAGAGGGTCAGTACTGAGGGTGTGCTGCACTGTCAGAGGGTCAGTACTGTTGGAGTGCTGTAGTGTCAGAGGGTCAGTACAGAAGGAGAGCAGCACTGTCAGAGGGTCAGTACTGAGGGAGTGCTGCACTGTCAGAGAGTCAGTACTGAGGGAGTGCTGCACTGTCAGAAGGTCAGTACTGAGGGAGTGCTGCATTTTCAGAGGGTTAGTACTGAGGGAGTGCCGCACTGTCAGAGGGTCAGTACTGAGGGAGTGCTGCACTGTCAGAGGGTCAGTACTGAGGGAGTGCAGCACTTTCACACCGTCAGTACTGAGGGATTGCTGCACAGTCAGAGGGTCGGTTCAGAGGGAATTCTGCACTGCCAGAGGGACAGTACTGAGGGAGTGCTGCACTGTCAGAGGTGAGTGCTGATGGAGTGCAGCACTGTCACAGGGTCAGTACTGAGGGTGTGCTGCACTGTCAGAGGGTCAGTACTGAGGGAGTGCTGCACTGTCAGAGGGTCAGTACTGAGGGAGTGCTGCACTGTCAGAGGGTCATTACTGAGGGAGTTCTGCACTGTCAAAGGGTCAGTACTGAGGGAGTGCTGATCTGTCAGAGTGTCAGTGCTGATGGAGTGCTGCACTGTCAGAGGGTCAGTATTGAGGGAGTGCTGCACTGTTAGAGGGTCAGGTCTGAGGGAGTGCTGCACTGTGAGAGGGTTAGTACTGAGGGAGTGCTGCACAGTCAGAGGGTCAGTACTGAGGGAGTGCCGCACTGTCAGAGGGTCAGTACTGAGGGAGTGCTGCACTGTCAGAGGGTCAGTACTGAGGGAGAGTTGCACTGAGAGAGGGTCAGTACAGCGGGAGTGCTGCTCTGTCAGAGGGTCAGTACTGAGGGAGTTCTGCACTGTCAGAGGGTCAGAACGGAGGGAGTGCTGCAATGTCAGAGGGTCAGTACTGAGGGACTGCTGCACTGTCGGAGGGTCAGTACTGAGGTAGTGGTGAACTGTCAGAGGGTCAGTACTGAGGGACTGCTGCACTGTCAGAGGGTCAGTACTGAGGGAGTGCTGCACTGTCAGAGGGTCAGTACTGAAGGAGTGCAGCACTGTCAGAGGGTCAGTACTGAAGGAGTGCAGCACTGTCAGAGGGTCAGTACTGAGGGAGTGCTGCACTGTCAGAGGGTCAGTACTGAGGGAGTGCTGCACTGTCAGAGGGTCAGTACTGAGGGAGTGCTGCAGTGTCAGTGGGTCATTACTGAGGGACTGCAGAACTGTCAGAGGGTCAGTACTGAGGAAGTGCTGCACTGTCAGAGGGTCAGTACTGAGGGAGTGCTGATCTGTCAGAGGGTCAGTGCTGATGGTGTGCAGCACTGTCAGAGGGTCAGTACTGAGGGAGTGCTGCACTGTCAGAGGGTCAGTACTGAGGGAGTGCTGCACTGTCAGAGGGTCAGTACTGAGGGAGTGCTGCAGTTTCAGAGGGTTAGTACTCAGGGAGTGCCGCACTGTGAGAGGGTCAGTACTGAGTGGTTGCTCCATTGTCGGAGGATCAGTACTGAGGGAGTGCTGCACTGTCAGAGGGTCAGTGCTGATGGAGTGCAGCACTGTCAGAGGGTCACTACTGAGGGAGTGCTGCACTATCAGAGGGTCAGTACTGAGGGAGTGCTGATCTTTCAGAGGATCAGTGCTGAGGGAGTGCTGCACTGTCAGAGGGTCATTACTGAGGGAGTGCTGCACTGTTAGAGGGACAGGACTGAGGGAGTGCTGCACTGTTAGAGGGTCAGTACTGAGGGAGTGCTGCACTGTCAGAGGGTCAGTATTGAGGGATTGCCGCACTGTCAGAGGGTCAGTACTGAGGGAGACTTGCACTGAGAGAGGGTCAGTACAGCGGGAGTGCTGCTCTGTCAGAGGGTCAGTACTGAGGGAGTGCTGCACTGTCAGAGGGTCAGTACTGTGGGAGTGCCGCACTGTATGTGGGTCAGTACAGTGGGAATGCTGCATTGTCATATGGTCAGTACTGAGGGAGTGCAGCACTGTATGTGGGTCCGTACAGAGGGATTGCTGCATTGTCAGAGGTTCAGTACTGAGGGAGTGCCGCACTGTCAGAGGGTCAGTATTGAGGCATTGATGCACTGTCAGAGGGTCAGTACTGAGGGAGTGCTGCACTGTCAGAGGGTCAGTACTGAGGGAGTGCTGCACTGCCAGAGGGTCAGTATTGAGGGAGTGCAGCATTGTCAGAGGGTCAGTACTGAGGGAGTGCTGCACTGTCAGAGGGTTAGTACTGAGGGAGTGCTGGACTTTCAGAGGGTAGGTACTGAGGGAGTGCTGTACTGTCAGAGGGTCATTAATGAGGGAGTGCTGCACTGCCAGAGGGTCAGTACTGAGGGAGTGCTGCACTGTCAGAGGGTCAGTACTGAAGGAGTGCTGCACTGTCAGAGGGTCAGTACTGAGGGAGTGGTGCACTGTTAGAGGGTCAGTACTGTGGGAGTGCTGCACTGTCAGATGTTCAGTACTGAGGGAGTGCTGCACTGTCAGAGGGTCAGTAGTGAGGGAGTGCAGCATTGTCAGAGGGTCAGTACTGAGGGAGTGCTGCACTGCCAGAGGGTCTGTACTGAGGGACTGCAGCATTGTCAGAGGGTCAGTACTGAGGGAGTGCTGCACTGTCAGAGGGTCAGCACTGAGGGATTGCCGCACTGTCAGTGGATCAGTGCTGATGGAGTGCTGCACAGTCAGAGGGTCAGTACTGAGGGAGTGCTGCACTGTTAGAGGGTCAGTAAGGAGGGAGTGCTGCACTGTTAGAGGGTCAGTACTGAGGGAGTGCTGCACTGTCAGAGTGTCAGTACTGGGGGAGTGCCGCACTGTCAGAGGGTCAGTACTGAGGGAGAGTTGCACTGTCAGAGGGTCAGTACAGCGAGAGTGTTGCACTGTCAGAGGGTCAGTACTGAGGGAGTACTGCACTGCCAGAGGGTCAGTATTGAGGGAGAGCAGCATTGTCAGAGGGTCAGTACTGAGGGAGTGCTGCACTCTCAGAGTGTCAGTACTGATGGAATACTGCACTGTCAGAGGGTCAGTACTGAGGGAGTGCTGCACTGTCAGAGGGTCAGTACTGAGGGAGTGCTGCCCTTTCAGAGGGTCAGTACTGAGGGACTGCTGCACTGCCAGATGGTCAGTACTGAGGGAGTGCAGCATTGTCAGAGGGTCTGTACTGAGGGAGTGCTGCACTGCCAGTGGGTCTGTACTGAGGGAGTGCAGCATTGTCAGAGGTTCAGTACTGAGGGAGTGCAGCATTGTCAGAGGCTCAGTACTGAGGGAGTGCTCCACTGGCAGAGGGTCAGTACTGAGAGACTGCTGCACTGTCAGAGGGTAATTACTGAGGGAGTACGGCACTGTCAGAGGGTCAGTACTGATGGAGTGCTGCACTGTCAGAGGGTCAGAACTGAAGGAGTGCCGCATTGTCAGAGGGTCAGTACTGAGGGATTGCTGCACTGTCAGACGGTCAGTACTGAGGGAGTGCTGCACTGTCAGAGGGTCAGTACTGAGGGAGTGCTGCACTGTCAGTGGTTCAGTACTGAGGGAGTGCTGCACTGTCAGAGGGTCAGGACTGAGCGAGTGCTGCTCCGCTGGAGGATCAGTACTTTGGTAATTCTGCACAGTCAGAGGCTCATTACTGAGGGAGTGCAGCACTGTTAGAGGGTCAGTACAGAAAGAGAGCAGCACTGTCAGAGGGTCAGTACTGAGGGAGTGCTGCACTGTCAGAGAGTCAGTTCTGAGGGAGTGCTGCACTGTCAGAGGGTCAGTACTGAGGGATTGCTGCATTTTCAGATGGTCAGTACTGAGGGAGTGCTCCACTGTCAGAGGGTCAGTAATGAGTGGTTGCTGCATTGTCAGAGGATCAGTACTGAGGAAATGCTGCACTGTCAGAGGGTCAGTACTGAGGGAGTGCCGCACTGTCAGAGGGTCAGTACTGAGGGAGTGCTGCACTGTCAGAGGGTCAGTACTGAGGGAGTGCCGCACAGTCAGAGGGTCAGTACTGAGGGAGAGTTGCACTGTCAGAGGATCAGTACTGAGGGAGTGCAGCACTGTATGTGTGTCAGTACAGAGGGAGTGCTGCACTCTCAGAGGGTCAGTACTGAGGGAGTGCTGCACTGTCAGAGGGTCAGTCCTGAGGGACTGCAGCATTGTCAGAGTGTCAGTACTGAGTGAGTGCCGCACTGTCAGAGGGTCAGTACTGAGGGAGTGCTGCACTTTCACACCGTCAGTACTGAGGGATTGCTGCACAGTCAGAGGCACTGTACAGAGGGAATTCTGCACTGCCAGAGGGACAGTACGGAGGGAGTGCTGCACTGTCAGAGAGTGTGTACTGAGGTAGTGGTGAACTGTCAGAGGCTCAGTACTGAGGGAGTGCTGCACTGTCAGAGGGTCAGTACTGAGGGAGTGCCGCACTGTCAGAGGGTCAGTATTGAGGCATTGATGCACTGTCAGAGGGTCAGTACTGAGGGAGTGCTGCACTGTCAGAAGGTCAGTACTGAGGGAGTGCTGCACTGCCAGAGGGTCAGTATTGAGGGAGTGCAGCATTGTCAGAGGGTCAGTACTGATGGAGTGCTGCACTGTCAGAGGGTAAGTACTGAGGGAGTGCAGCACTGTCAGAGGGTCAGTACTGAGGGAGTGCTGCACTGTCAGAGGGTCAGTACTGAGGGAGTGCTGCACTGTCAGAGGGTCAGTACTGAGGGAGTGCTGCAGTGTCAGAGGGTCATTACTGAGGGACTGCAGAACTGTCAGAGGGTCAGTACTGAGGGAGTGCTGCACTGTCAGAGGGTCAGTACTGAGGGAGTGCTGATCTGTCAGAGGGTCAGTGCTGATGGTGTGCAGCACTGTCAGAGGGTCAGTACTGAGGGAGTGCTGCACTGTCAGAGGGTCAGTACTGAGGGAGTGCTGCACTGTCAGAGGGTCAGTACTGAGGGAGTGCTGCAGTTTCAGAGGGTTAGTACTCAGGGAGTGCCGCTCTGTGAGAGGGTCAGTACTGAGTGGTTGCTCCATTGTCGGAGGATCAGTACTGAGGGAGTGCTGCACTGTCAGAGGGTCAGTGCTGATGGAGTGCAGCACTGTCAGAGGGTCACTACTGAGGGAGTGCTGCACTATCAGAGGGTCAGTACTGAGGGAGTGCTGATCTGTCAGAGGATCAGTGCTGAGGGAGTGCTGCACTGTCAGAGGGTCAGTACTGAGGGAGTGCTGCACTGTTAGAGGGACAGGACTGAGGGAGTGCTGCACTGTTAGAGGGTCAGTACTGAGGGAGTGCTGCACTGTCAGAGGGTCAGTATTGAGGGATTGCCGCACTGTCAGAGGGTCAGTACTGAGGGAGACTTGCACTGAGAGAGGGTCAGTACAGCGGGAGAGCTGCTCTGTCAGAGGGTCAGTACTGAGGGAGTGCTGCACTGTCAGAGGGTCAGTACTGTGGGAGTGCCGCACTGTATGTGGGTCAGTACAGTGGGAATGCTGCATTGTCATATGGTCAGTACTGAGGGAGTGCAGCACTGTATGTGGGTCAGTACAGAGGGAGTGCTGCACTGCCAGAGGGTCAGTATTGAGGGAGTGCAGCATTGTCAGAGGGTCAGTACTGAGGGAGTGCTGCACTGTCAGAGGGTTAGTACTGAGGGAGTGCTGGACTTTCAGAGGGTAGGTACTGAGGGAGTGCTGTACTGTCAGAGGGTCATTAATGAGGGAGTGCTGCACTGTCAGAGGGTCAGTACTGAGTGAGTGCTGCACTGCCAGAGAGTCAGTACTGAGGGAGTGCCGCACTGTCAGAGGGTCAGTATTGAGGCATTGATGCACTGTCAGAGGGTCAGTACTGAGGGAGTGCTGCACTGTCAGAGGGTCAGTACTGAGGGAGTTCTGCACTGCCAGAGGGTCAGTATTGAGGGAGTGCAGCATTGTCAGAGGGTCAGTACTGAGGGAGTGCTGCACTGTCAGAGGGTTAGTACTGAGGGAGTGCTGGACTTTCAGAGGGTAGGTACTGAGGGAGTGCTGCACTGCCAGAGGGTCAGTACTGAGGGAGTGCTGCACTGTCAGAGGGTCAGTACTGAAGGAGTGCTGCACTGTCAGAGGGTCAGTACTGAGGGAGTGGTGCACTGTTAGAGGGTCAGTACTGTGGGAGTGCTGCACTGTCAGATGGTCAGTACTGAGGGAGTGCTGCACTGTCAGAGGGTCAGTAGTGAGGGAGTGCAGCATTGTCAGAGGGTCAGTACTGAGGGAGTGCTGCACTGCCAGAGGGTCTCTACTGAGGGACTGCAGCATTGTCAGAGGGTCAGTACTGAGGGAGTGCTGCACTGTCAGAGGGTCAGCACTGAGGGATTTCCGCACTGTCAGAGGATCAGTGCTGATTGAGTGCTGCACAGTCAGAGGGTCAGTACTGAGGGAGTGCTGCACTGTTAGAGGGTCAGTAAGGAGGGAGTGCTGCACTGTTAGAGGGTCAGTACTGAGGGAGTGCTGCACTGTCAGAGGGTCAGTACTGGGGGAGTGCCGCAGTGTCAGAGGGTCAGTACTGAGGGAGAGTTGCACTGTCAGAGGGTCAGTACAGCGAGAGTGTTGCACTGTCAGAGGGTCAGTACTGAGGGAGTACTGCACTGCCAGAGGGTCAGTATTGAGGGAGTGCAGCATTGTCAGAGGGTCAGTACTGAGGGAGTGCTGCACTCTCAGAGTGTCAGTACTGATGGAATACTGCACTGTCAGAGGGTCAGTACTGAGGGAGTGCTGCACTGTCAGAGTGTCAGTACTGAGGGAGTGCTGCACTTTCAGAGGGTCAGTACTGAGGGACTGCTGCACTGCCAGATGCTCAGTACTGAGGGAGTGCAGCATTGTCAGAGGGTCTGTACTGAGGGAGTGCTGCACTGCCAGTGGGTCTGTACTTGGGGAGTGAAGCATTGTCAGAGGTTCAGTACTGAGGGAGTGCAGCATTGTCAGAGGCTCAGTACTGAGGGAGTGCTCCACTGGCAGAGGGTCAGTACTGAGAGACTGCTGCACTGTCAGAGGGTAATTACTGAGGGAGTACGGCACTGTCAGAGGGTCAGTACTGATGGAGTGCTGCACTGTCAGAGGGTCAGTACTGAGGGAGTGCCGCATTGTCAGAGGGTCAGTACTGAGGGATTGCTGCACTGTCAGACGGTCAGTACTGAGGGAGTGCTGCACTGTCAGAGGGTCAGTACTGAGGGAGTGCTGCACTGTCAGAGGTTCAGTACTGAGGGAGTGCTGCACTGTCAGAGGGTCAGGACTGAGCGAGTGCTGCTCCGCTGGAGGATCAGTACTTTGGTAATTCTGCACAGTCAGAGGCTCATTACTGAGGGAGTGCAGCACTGTTAGAGGGTCAGTACTGATGGAGTGCTGCACTGTCAGCGGGTCAGAACTGAGGGAGTGCTGCACTGTTAGAGGTTCCGTACTGAGGGAGGGCTGCACTGTCATAGGGTCAGTACTGAGGAAGTGCTGCACTGTCAGAGGGTCAGTACTGAGGGAATGCTGCACTGTCATAGGGTCAGTATTGAGGGAGAGCTGCACTGTCAGAGGGTCAGTACTGAGCGAGTGCTGCACTGTCAGAGGTTCAGTTCTGAGGGAGTGCTGCACTGTCAGAGGGTCAGTACTGAGGGAGTGCTGCACTGTCAGAGTGTCAGTACTGAGGGAGTGCTGCACTGTCAGAGGGTCAGTACTGAGGGAGGGTTGCACTGTCAGAGGCTCAGTACTGAGGGAGTGCTGCACTGTCAGAGGGACATTACTGAGGGAGTGCTGCAGTGTTCAGATTGTCAGTACTGAGGGAGTGCTGCACTGTCAGAGTGTCCGAACTGAGGGAGTGCTGCACTGTCAGAGGTTCAGTGCTGAGGGAGTGCAGCACTGTCAGAGGCTCCGTACTGAGGGGGTGCTGCACTGTCAGAGGTTCAGTGCTGAGGGAGTGCAGCACTGTCAGTGGGTCAGTACTGAGGGAGTGCAGCACTGTTAGAGGGTCAGTACTGAGGGAGTGCTGCACTGTCAGAGGGTCAGTACTGAGGGAGTGCTGCATTGTCAGAGGGTCAGTACTGAGGGAGTGCTGCACTGTCAGAGGGTCAGTACTGAGGGAGTGCTGCATTGTCAGAGGGTCTGTACAGAGGGAGTGCAGCACTGTCAGAGGGTCAGTTGTGAGGGAGTGCTGCACTGTTAGAGGGTCAGTACTGAGGGAGTGCTGCACTGTCAGAGGGTCAGTACTGAGGGAGTGCTGCACTGACAGAGGGTCAGTAACAAGGGAGTGCCGCACTGTCAGAGGGTCAGTACTGAGGCAATGCTGCACTGTCAGAGGGTCAGTAATGAGGGAGTGCTGCACTGTCAGAGGGTCAGTACAGAGGGAGTGCTGTAGTGGCAGTGGGTCAGTACTGAGGGAGTGCTGCACTGTCAGAGTGTCAGTACTGAGGGAGTGCTGTAGTGTCAGAGGGTCAGTACTGAGGGTGTGCTGCACTGTCAGAGGGTCAGTACTGTGGGAGTGCTGTAGTGTCAGAGGGTCAGTACTGAGGGAGTGCTGCACTGTCAGAGGGTCAGTACTGTGGGAGTGATGCACTGTCAGAGGGTCAGTACTGAGGGGACTGCTGCACTGTCAGAGGGTCAGTACTGAGGGATTGCTGCACTGTCAGAGGGTCAGTACTGAGGGAGTGCTGTAGTTTCAGAGGGTCAGTACTGAGGGAGTGCTGCACTGTCAGAGGGTCAGTACTGTGGGAGTGATGCACTGTCAGAGGGTCATTACTGAGGGAGTGCTGCACTGTCAGCGGTATTACTGAGGGATTGCTGCACCGTCATAGGGTCAGTACTTAGGGTGTGCTGCACTGTCAGAGGGTCAGTACTGAGGGAGCGCTGCACTGTCAGAGGGTCTGTACTGAGGGAGTGCAGCTGGTGTCAGAAGGTCAGTACTGAGGGAGTGCTGCACTGTCAGAGAGTTAGTACGGAGGGACTGAACGACTATCAGGGTCAGTACTGAGCGAGTGCTGCTGTGTTGGAGGGTCAGTACTGAGGCAGTGCAGCACTGTCAGAGGGTCAGTACTGAGGGAGTGCTGCACAGTGAGCGGGTCAGTACTCAGGGTGTGCTGCACTGTCAGAGGGTCATTACTGAGGGAGTGCTGCACTGTCCAAGGGTCAGAAATGAGGGAGTGCTGCACTGTCAGAGGGTCAGTACTGAGGGAGTGCTGCACTGTCTGAGGGTCAGTTCTGAGGGAGGGCTGCACTGTCATAGTGTCAGTACTGAGGGAGTGCTGCACTATCAGAGGGTCAGTAGCGAGGGCGTGCTGCACTGTCAGAGGGTCAGTACTGAGGGAGTGCTGCGCTATCAGAGGGTCAGTACTGAGGGATTGCTGCACTGTCAGAGGGTCAGTACTGAGGCAGTGCAGCACTGTCAGAGGGTCAGTACTGAGGGAGTGCTGCACAGTCAGCGGGTCAGTACTGAGGGTGTGCTGCACTGTCAGAGGGTCAGTACTGAGGGAGTGCTGCACTGTCCAAGGGTCAGAAATGAGGGAGTGCTGCACTGTCAGAGGGTCAGTACTGAGGGAGTGCTGCACTGTCTGAGGGTCAGTTCTGAGGGAGGGCTGCACTGTCATAGTGTCAGTACTGAGGGAGTGCTGCACTATCAGAGGGTCAGTAGCGAGGGCGTGCTGCACTGTCAGAGGCTCAGTACTGAGGGAGTGCTGCGCTATCAGAGGGTCAGTACTGAGGGAGTGCTCCACTGTCTGAGGGTTAGTACTGAGGGAGTTCTGCACTGTCAGAGGGTCAGTACTGAGGGAGTGCTGCACTGTCAGAGGTTCAGTACTGAGGGAGTGCTGCACTGTCAGAGTGTCAGTACTGAGGGAGAGCTGCACTGTCAGGGGGTCAGTACTGAGGGAGTGCTGCTCTGTCAAAGGGCCAGTACTGAGGAAGTGCTGCACTGTCAGAGGGTCAGTACTGAGGGAGTGCTGCACTGTCAGATGGTCAGGACTGAGGGAGTGCAGCACTGTCAGAGGATCAGTACTGAGGGAGCGCTGCACTGTCAGAGGGTCTGTACTGAGGGAGTGCTGCACTGTCAGAGTGTCAGTACTGAGGGGCTGCAGCACTGTCAGAGGGTCAGTCCTGAAGGATTGCTGCACTGTCAAATGGTCAGCACTGAGGGAGTGCTGCACTGTCGGATGGTCAGTACTGAGGGACAGCTGCTCTGTCAGAGGTTGAGTATTGAGGGAGTGCTGCACTGTCTGAGGGTCTGTACTGAGGGAGTGCATCACTGTCAGAGGGTCCGTACTGAGGGAGTGCTGCACAGTCAGAGGGTCAGTATTGAGGGAGTGCTGCACTGTCAGAGTGTCAGTACTGAGGGAGTGCTGCACTGTCAGAGGGTCATTGCTGAGGGAGTGCGGCACTGTCGGAGGGTCAGTACTGAGGGAGTGCTGCACTGTCAGAGGGTCAGTATTAAGGGAGTGCTGCACTGTCAGAGGGTCAGTACTGAGGGAGTGCTGCACTGTCAGAGGGTCAGTACTGAGGGAGTGCTGCACTGTCAGAGTGTCAGTAATGAGGGAGTGCAGCACTGTCAGAGGGTCAGTACTGAGGGACTGTTGCTCTGTCAGAGGGTCAGTACTGAGAGAGTGCTGCACTGTCACAGGGTCAGTACTGAGGGAGTGCTGCACTGTCAAAGGGTCAGTACTGAGGGAGTGCCACGCTGTCAGAGGGTCAGTACTGAGGGAGTGCTGCACTGTCAGAGGGTCAGTACTGAGGGAATGCTTCACTGTCAGAGGGTCAGTACTGAGTGAGTGCTGCACTGTCAGAGGGTCAGTACTGAGGGAGTGCTGCACTGTCAGAGTGTCAATACTGAGGGAGTGCTGCACTGTCAGAGGGTCAGTACTGAGGGAATGCTGCACTGTCAGAGGGTCAGTACTGAGGAAATGCTTCACTGTCAGAGGGTCAGTACTGAGGGAGTGCTGCACTGTCAGAGGGTCAGTAATGAGGGTGTGCAGCACTGTCAGAGGGTCAGAACTGAGGGAATGCTTCACTGTCAGAGGGTCAGTACTGAGGGAGTGCTGCACTGTCAGAGGGTCAGTACTGAGGAAGTGAATCACTGTCAGAGTGTCAGTACTGAGGGAGTGCTGCACTGTCAGAGGGTCAGTACTGAGGGAGTGCTGCACTGTCAGAGGGTCAGTAATGAGGGAGTGCAGCACTGTCAGAGGGTCAGTACTGAGGGAGTGCTGCACTGTCAGAGGGTCAGTACTGAGGGAGTGCTGCACTGTCAGAGGGTCAGTACTGAGGGAGTGCTGCACTGTCAGAGGGTCAGTACTGAGGGAGTGCTGCACTGTCAGAGGGTCAGTACTGAGGGAGTGCTGAACTGTCAGAGGGTCAGTACTGAGGGAGTGCTGCTCTGTCAGAGAGTCAGTACTGAGGGAGTGGTGCACTGTCAGAGGGTCAGTACTGTGGGAGTGCTGCACTGTCAGAGGGTCAGTACTGAGGGAGTGCAGCACTGTCAGAGTGTCAGTAGTGAGGGAGTGCTGCACTGTCAGAGGGTCAGTACTGAGGGAGTGCTGCACTGTCAGAGGGTCAGTACTGAGGGAGTGCTGCACTGTCAGAGGGTCAGTACTGAGGGAGTGCTGCTCTGTCAGAGGGTCAGTACTGAGGGAGTGCTGCACACTCAGATGGTCAGTACTGAAGGAGTGCTGCACTGTCAGAGGGTCAGTACTGAAGGAGTGCTGCACTGTCAAATGGTCAGTACTGCAGGAGTGCTGCACTGTCAGAAGGTCAGTATTGAGGGAGAGCTGCACTGTCAGAGGGTCAGTACTGAGGGAGTGCTGCACTGTCGGAGGGTCCGTACTGAGGGAGTGTTGCACTGTCAGAGAGTCAGTACTGAGGGAGTGCTGCACTGTCAGAGAGTCAGTAATGAGGGAGTGCTGCACTGTCAGAGAGTCAGTACAGAGGAAGTGCCGCACTGTCAGAGGGTCAGTACTGAGGTAGTGCTGCATTGTCGGATGGTCAGTACTGAGGGAGTGCTGCACTGTCAGACAGTCGGTACAGAGGGAGTGCTGCAGTGTCAGAGGGTCAGTGCTGAGGGAGTGCTGCTCCTTCAGAAGGTCAGTGCTGAGGGAGTGCTGCACTGTCAGAGGGTCAGTGCTGAGGGAGTGCTGCACTGTCGGAGGGTCAGTACTGAGGGAGTGCTGCACTGTCAGAGGGTCAGTATTAAGGGAGTGCTGCACTGTCAGAGGGTCAGTACTGAGGGAGTGCTGCACTGTCAGAGGGTCAGTACTGAGGGAGTGCTGCACTGTCAGAGGGTCAGTACAGAGGGAGTGCTGCACTGTCAGAGGGTCAGTACTGAGGGAGTGCTGCACTGTCAAAGGGTCAGTACTGAGGGAGTGCTGCAGTGTCAGAGGTTCAGTACGGAGGGAGTGCCGCACTGTCAGAGGGTCAGTATTGACGAAGTGCTGCACTGTCAGAGGGACAGGACTGAGGGAGTGCTGCACTGTCAGAGGGTCAGTACTGAAGGAGTGCTGCACTGTCAGAGGGTCAGTACTGAGGTATTGCTGCATTGTCAGATGGTCAGTATTGAGGGAGTGCTGCACTGTCAGACAGCCGGAACTGAGGGTTTTCTGCACTGTCAGAGGGTCACTGCTGAGGGAGTGCTGCACTGTCGGAGGGTCAGAACTGAGGGAGTGCTGCACTGTCAGATGGTCATTACTGAGGAATGCCGCACTGTCAGAGGGTCAGTATTAAGGGAGAGCTGCACTGTCAGAGGGTCAGTACTGAGGGAGTGCTGCACTGTCAGAGGGTCAGTACTGAGGGAGTGCTGCACTGTCAGAGGTGCAGTACTGAGGGAGTGCTGCACTGTCAAAGGGTCAGTACTGAGGGAGTGCTGCAGTGTCAGAGGTTCAGTACTGAGGGACTGCTGCACTGTCAGAGGGTCAGTATTGACGAAGTGCTATACTGTCAGAGGGTCAGTACTGAGGGAGTGCTGCACTGTCAGAGGGTCAGTACTGAATGTTTGCCGCACTGTCAGAAGGTCAGTACTGAGGGAGAGCTGCACTGTCAGAGGGTCAGTACTGAGTGAGTGCTGCACTGCCAGAGGGTCAGTATTGAGGGAGCGCTGAATTTTCAGAGGGTCAGTACTGAGGGAGTGCTGCACTGTCAGAGGATCAGTACTGAGGGAGTGCAGCACTGACAGAGGGTCAGTACTGAGGGTGTGCTGCTCTGTCAGAGAGTCAGTACTGATGGAGTGCTGCACTGTCAGAGGGTCAGTACTGAGGGAGTGCTGCACTGTCAGAGAGTCAGTACTGAGGGAGTGCTGCACTGTCAGAGGGTCAGTACTGAGGGAGTGGTGCACTGTCAGAGGGTCAGTACTGTGGGAGTGCTGCACTGTCAGAGGGTCAGTACTGAGGGAGTGCTGCACTGTCAGAGGGTCAATACGGAGGGATTGCTGCACTGTCAGAGGGTCAGTACTGAGGGAGTGGTGCACTGTCAGAGGGTCAGTACTGAGGGAGTGCTGCACTGTCAGAGGGTCAGTACTGAGGGAGTGCTGCACTGTCAGAGGGTCAGTACTGAGGGAGTGCTGCACTGTCAGAAGGGCAGTATTGAGGGACAGCTGCACTGTCAGAGGTTGAGTATTGAGGGAGTGCTGCACTGTCTGCTGGTCAGTACTGAGGGAGTGCTGCACTGTCAGAGGGTCAGTACTGAGGGAGTGCTGCACTGTCAGAGGGTCAGTACTGAGGGAGTGCTGCACTGTCAGAGGGTCAGTACTGAGGGAGTGCTGCACTGTCAGAGGTCAGTACTGAGGGAGTGCTGCACTGTCAAAGGGTCAGTACTGAGGGAGTGCTGCAGTGTCAGAGGTTCAGTCCGGAGGGAGTGCTGCACTGTCAGAGGGTCAGTACTGAGGGAGTGCTGCACTGTCAGAGGGTCAGAACTGAGGGAGTGCTGCACTGTCAGATGGTCAGTACTGAGGGAGTGCCGCACTGTCAGAGGGTCAGTACTGAGGGAGTGCTGCACTGTCAGAGGGTCAGTACTGAGGGACTGTTGCACTGTCAGAGGGTCAGTACTGAGGGAGTGCTGCACTGTCAGAGGGTCAGTACTGAGGGAGTGCTGCACTGTCAGAGGGTCAGTAATGAGGGAGTGCAGCACTGTCAGAGGGTCAGTACTGAGGGAGTGCTGCACTGTCAGAGGGTCAGTACTGAGGGAGTGCTGCACTGTCAGAGGGTCAGTACTGAGGGAGTGCTGCACTGTCAGAGGGTCAGTACTGAGGGAGTGCTGCACTGTCAGAGGGTCAGTACTGAGGGAGTGCTGAACTGTCAGAGGGTCAGTACTGAGGGAGTGCTGCTCTGTCAGAGAGTCAGTACTGAGGGAGTGGTGCACTGTCAGAGGGTCAGTACTGTGGGAGTGCTGCACTGTCAGAGGGTCAGTACTGAGGGAGTGCAGCACTGTCAGAGTGTCAGTAGTGAGGGAGTGCTGCACTGTCAGAGGGTCAGTACTGAGGGAGTGCTGCACTGTCAGAGGGTCAGTACTGAGGGAGTGCTGCACTGTCAGAGGGTCAGTACTGAGGGAGTGCTGCTCTGTCAGAGGGTCAGTACTGAGGGAGTGCTGCACACTCAGATGGTCAGTACTGAAGGAGTGCTGCACTGTCAGAGGGTCAGTACTGAAGGAGTGCTGCACTGTCAAATGGTCAGTACTGCAGGAGTGCTGCACTGTCAGAAGGTCAGTATTGAGGGAGAGCTGCACTGTCAGAGGGTCAGTACTGAGGGAGTGCTGCACTGTCGGAGGGTCCGTACTGAGGGAGTGTTGCACTGTCAGAGAGTCAGTACTGAGGGAGTGCTGCACTGTCAGAGAGTCAGTAATGAGGGAGTGCTGCACTGTCAGAGAGTCAGTACTGAGGGAGTGCCGCACTGTCAGAGGGTCAGTACTGAGGTAGTGCTGCATTGTCGGATGGTCAGTACTGAGGGAGTGCTGCACTGTCAGACAGTCGGTACAGAGAGAGTGCTGCAGTGTCAGAGGGTCAGTGCTGAGGGAGTGCTGCTCCTTCAGAAGGTCAGTGCTGAGGGAGTGCTGCACTGTCAGAGGGTCAGTGCTGAGGGAGTGCTGCACTGTCGGAGGGTCAGTACTGAGGGAGTGCTGCACTGTCAGAGGGTCAGTATTAAGGGAGTGCTGCACTGTCAGAGGGTCAGTACTGAGGGAGTGCTGCACTGTCAGAGGGTCAGTACTGAGGTATTGCTGCATTGTCAGATGGTCAGTATTGAGGGAGTGCTGCACTGTCAGACAGCCGGAAGTGAGGGTTTTCTGCACTTTCAGAGGGTCACTGCTGAGGGAGTGCTGCACTGTCGGAGGGTCAGAACTGAGGGAGTGCTGCACTGTCAGATGGTCATTACTGAGGAATGCCGCACTGTCAGAGGGTCAGTATTAAGGGAGAGCTGCACTGTCAGAGGGTCAGTACTGAGGGAGTGCTGCACTGTCAGAGGGTCAGTACTGAGGGAGTGCTGCACTGTCAGAGGTTCAGTACTGAGGGAGTGCTGCACTGTCAAAGGGTCAGTACTGAGGGAGTGCTGCAGTGTCAGAGGTTCAGTACTGAGGGACTGCTGCACTGTCAGAGGGTCAGTATTGACGAAGTGCTATACTGTCAGAGGGTCAGTACTGAGGGAGTGCTGCACTGTCAGAGGGTCAGTACTGAATGTTTGCCGCACTGTCAGAAGGTCAGTACTGAGGGAGAGCTGCACTGTCAGAGGGTCAGTACTGAGTGAGTGCTGCACTGCCAGAGGGTCAGTATTGAGGGAGCGCTGAATTTTCAGAGGGTCAGTACTGAGGGAGTGCTGCACTGTCAGAGGATCAGTACTGAGGGAGTGCAGCACTGACAGAGGGTCAGTACTGAGGGTGTGCTGCTCTGTCAGAGAGTCAGTACTGATGGAGTGCTGCACTGTCAGAGGGTCAGTACTGAGGGAGTGCTGCACTGTCAGAGAGTCAGTACTGAGGGAGTGCTGCACTGTCAGAGGGTCAGTACTGAGGGAGTGGTGCACTGTCAGAGGGTCAGTACTGTGGGAGTGCTGCACTGTCAGAGGGTCAGTACTGAGGGAGTGCTGCACTGTCAGAGGGTCAATACGGAGGGATTGCTGCACTGTCAGAGGGTCAGTACTGAGGGAGTGGTGCACTGTCAGAGGGTCAGTACTGAGGGAGTGCTGCACT
This sequence comes from Isurus oxyrinchus, assembly GCA_026770705.1. Lineage (NCBI taxonomy): Eukaryota > Metazoa > Chordata > Chondrichthyes > Lamniformes > Lamnidae > Isurus > Isurus oxyrinchus. Next base: position 534,215 of record JANJGN010000355.1, on the reverse strand, counting down.
GTCAGAGGGTCAGTACTGAGGGAGTGCTGCACTGTCAGAGGGTCAGTACTGAGGGAGTGCTGCACTGTCAGAAGGGCAGTATTGAGGGACAGCTGCACTGTCAGAGGTTGAGTATTGAGGGAGTGATGCACTGTCTGCTGGTCAGTACTGAGGGAGTGCTGCACTGTCAGAGGGTCAGTACTGAGGGAGTACTGCACTGTCAGAGGGTCAGTACTGAGGGAGTGCTGCACTGTCAGAGGGTCAGTACTGAGGGAGTGCTGCACTGTCAGAGGTCAGTACTGAGGAGTGCTGCACTGTCAAAGGGTCAGTACTGAGGGAGTGCTGCAGTGTCAGAGGTTCAGTCCGGAGGGAGTGCTGCACTGTCAGAGGGTCAGTACTGAGGGAGTGCTGCACTGTCAGAGGGTCAGAACTGAGGGAGTGCTGCACTGTCAGATGGTCAGTACTGAGGGAGTGCCGCACTGTCAGAGGGTCAGTACTGAGGGAGTGCTGCACTGTCAGAGGGTCAGTACTGAGGGACTGCTGCACTGTCAGAGGGTCAGTATTGACGAAGTGCTGCACTGTCAGAGGGTCAGTATTGACGAAGTGTTGCACTGTCAGAGGGTCAGTACTGAGGGAGTGCTGCACTGTCAGAGGGTCAGTACTGAGGGAGTGCTGCACTGTCAGAGTGTCAATACTGAGGGAGTGCTGCACTGTCAGATGGTCAGTACTGAGGGAGTGCTGCACTGTCAGAAGGGCAGTATTGCGGGACAGCTGCACTGTCAGAGGTTGAGTGTTGAGGGAGTGCTGCACTGTCTGCTGGTCAGTACTGAGGGAGTGCTGCACTGTCAGAGGGTCAGTGCTGAGGGAGTGCTGCACTGTCGGAGGGTCAGTACTGAGTGTTTGCTGCACTGTCAGAGGGTCAGTACTGAGGGAGTGCTGCACTGTCAGAGGGTCAATACTGAGGGAGTGCTGCACTGTCAGATGGTCAGTACTGAGGGAGTGCTGCACTGTCAGAGGGTCAGTACTGAGGGAAATGTGCATTGTCAGAGGGTCAGTACTGAGGGAGTGCTGCACTGTCAGAGGGTCAGTACTGAGGGAGTGCTGCACTGTCAGAGGGTCAGTACTGAGGGAATTGTGCATTGTCAGAGGGTCAGTACTGAGGGAGTGCTGCACTGTCTGCTGGTCAGTACTGAGGGAGTGCTGCACTGTCAGAGGGTCAGTGCTGAGGGAGTGCTGCACTATCAGAGGGTCAGTAGCGAGGGCGTGCTGCACTGTCAGAGGCTCAGTACTGAGGGAGTGCTGCGCTATCAGAGGGTCAGTACTGAGGGAGTGCTCCACTGTCTGAGGGTTAGTACTGAGGGAGTGCTGCTCTGTCAAAGGGCCAGTACTGAGGGAGTGCTGCACTGTCAGAGGGTCAGTACTGAGGGAGTGCTGCACTGTCAGATGGTCAGGACTGAGGGAGTGCTGCACTGTCAGATGGTCAGTACTGAGGGAGTGCTGCACTGTCAGAGGGTCAGTATTGAGGGAGTGCTCCACTGTCAGAGGGTCAGTACGGAGGGAGTGCTGCACTGTCAAAGGGTCAGTATTGAGGGAGTGCTGCTCTGTCAAAGGGCCAGTACTGAGGTAATGCTGCACTGTCAGAGGGTCAGTACTGAGGGAGTGCTGCACTGTCAGAGGGTCAGTACTTAGGGAGTGCTGCACTGTCAGAGGGTCAGTACTGAGGGAGTGCTGCTCCGTCAAAGGGCCGGTACTGAGGGAGTGCTGCACTGTCAGAGGGTCAGTACTGAGGGAGTGCTGCACTGTCAGAGGGTCAGTACTGAGGGAGTGCTGCACTGTCAGATGGTCAGTACTGAGGGAGTGCTGCACTGTCAGAGCGTCAGTACTGAGGGAGTGCTGCACTGTCAGAGGGTCAGTACTGAGGGAGTGCTGCACTGTCAGAGCGTCAGTACTGAGGGAGTGCTGCACTGTCAGAGGGTCAGTACTGAGGGAGTGCTGCACTGTCAAAGGGTCAGTACTGAGGGAGTGCTGCACTGTCAAAGTTTCAGTACTGAGGGAGTGCTTCACTGTCAGAGGGTCAGTACTGAGGGAGTGCTGCACTGTCAGAGGGTCAGTACAGAGGGAGTGCTGCACTGTCAGAGGGTCAGTACTGAGGGAGTGCTGCACTGTCAGAGGGTCAGTACTGAGGGAGTGCTGCACTGTCAGAGGGTCAGTACTGAGGGAGTGCAGCACTATCAGAGGGTCAGTACTGAGGGAGTGCCGCACTGTCAGAGGGTCAGTACTGAGGGAGTGCTGCACTGTCAGAGGGTCAGTACTGAGGGAGTGCTGCACTGTCAGAGGATCAGTACTGAGGGAGTGCAGCACTGTCAGAGTGTCAGTACTGAGGGAGTGCCGCATTGTCAGAGGGTCAGTACTGAGGGAGTGCTGCACTGTCAGAGGGTCAGTACTGAGGGAGTTCTGCACTGTCAGAGGTTCAGTACTGAGGGAGTGCGGCGCTGTCAGAGGGTCAGTACTGATGGAGTGCTGCACTGTCAGAGGGTCAGTACTGTGGGAGTGCTGCACTGTCAGAGGGTCAGTACTGAGGGAGTGCTGCACTGCCAGAGGTTCAGTACTGAGGGAGTGCGGCACTGTCAGAGGGTCAGTACTGAGGGAGAGCTGCACTGTCAGGGGGTCAGTACTGAGGGAGTGCTGCTCTGTCAAAGGGCCAGTACTGAGGGAGTGCTGCACTTTCAGAGGGAGATTACTGAGGGAGTGCTGCACTGTCAGAAGGTCAGTACTGAGGGAGTGCTGCACTGTCAGAGGGTCAGTACTAAGGGAATGCTGCACTGTCAGAGGGTAGGTACTGAGGGAGTGCTGCACTGTCAGAGGGTCAGTATTGAGGGAGTGCTGCACTGTCAGAGGGTAGGTACTGAGGGAGTGCTGCACTGTCAGAGGGTCAGTATTGAGGGAGTGCTGCACTGTCAGATGGTCAGTACTGAGGGAGTGCTGCACTGTCAGAGGTTCAGTAATGAGGGAGCGCTGCACTGTCAGAGGGTCAATACTGAGGGAGTGCTGCACTGTCAGAGGGTCAGTACTGAGGGAGTGCTGCACTGTCAGAGGGTCAGTACTGAGGGAGTGCCGCACTGTCAGAAGGGTCAATACTGAGGGAGTGCTTCACTGCCAGAGGGTCAGTACTGAGGGAGTGATGCACTGTCAGAGGGTCAGTACTGAGGGAGTGCGGCACTGTCAGAGGGTCAGTACTGAGGGAGTGCTACACTGTCTGAGGGTCAGTACTGAGGGAGTGCTGCACTGTCAGAGGGACAGTACTGAGGGAGTGCTGCACTGTCAGAGGGTCAGTACTGAGGGAGTGCTGCACTGTCAGAGGGTCAGTACTGAGGGAGTGCTGCACTGTCAGAGGGTCAGTACTGAGGGAGTGCTGCACTGTCAGAGGGTCAGTACTGAGGGAGTGCTGCACTGTCAGAGGGTTAATACTGAGGGATTGCTGCACTGTCAGAGGGTCAGTACTGAGGGAGTGCTGCACTGTCAGAGGGTCAGTACTGAGGGAGTGCTGCACTGTCAGAGGTTAAGTACTGAGGGAGTGCTGCACTGTCAGAGGGGCAGTATTGAGGGAGAGCTGCACTGTCAGAGGCTGAGTATTGAGGGAGTGTTGCACTGTCTGCGGGTCAGTACTGAAGGAGTGCAGCGGTGTCAGAATGTCAGTACTGAGGGAGTGCTGCACTGTCAGAGAGTAAGTACGGAGGGACTGAACGACTATCAGGGTCAGTACTGAGCGAGTGCTGCTGTGTTGGAGGGTCAGTACTGAGGCAGTGCAGCACTGTCAGAGGGTCAGTACTGAGGGAGTGCTGCACAGTCAGGGGGTCAGTACTGAGGGAGTGCTGCACTCTCAGAGGGTCAGTACTGAGGGAGTGATGCACTGTCCAAGGGTCAGAAATGAGGGAGTGCTGCACTGTCTGAGGGTCAGTACTGAGGGAGTGCTGCACTCTCAGAGGGTCAGTACTGAGGGAGTGCTGCACTGTCCAAGGGTCAGAAATGAGGGAGTGCTGCACTGTCTGAGGGTCAGTTCTGAGGAGAGGGCTGCACTGTCATAGTGTCAGTACTGAGGGAGTGCTGCACTATCAGAGGGTCAGTAGCGAGGGCGTGCTGCACTGTCAGAGGGTCAGTACTGAGGGAGTGCAGCACTGTCAGAGGGTCAGTACTGAGGGAGTGCTGCACTGTCAGAGGGTCAGTACTGAGGGAGTGCTGCACTGTCAGAGGGTCAGTACTGAGGGAGTGCTGCACTGTCAGAGGGTCAGTACTGAGGGAGTGCTGAACTGTCAGAAGGTCAGTACTGAGGGAGTGCTGCTCTGTCAGAGAGTCAGTACTGAGGGAGTGGTGCACTGTCAGAGGGTCAGTACTGTGGGAGTGCTGCACTGTCAGAGGGTCAGTACTGAGGGAGTGCAGCACTGTCAGAGTGTCAGTAGTGAGGGAGTGCTGCACTGTCAGAGGGTCAGTACTGAGGGAGTGCTGCACTGTCAGAGGGTCAGTACTGAGGGAGTGCTGCACTGTCAGAGGGTCAGTACTGAGGGAGTGCTGCTCTGTCAGAGGGTCAGTACTGAGGGAGTGCTGCACACTCAGATGGTCAGTACTGAAGGAGTGCTGCACTGTCAGAGGGTCAGTACTGAAGGAGTGCTGCACTGTCCAATGGTCAGTACTGCAGGAGTGCTGCACTGTCAGAAGGTCAGTAATGAGGGAGAGCTGCACTGTCAGAGGGTCAGTACTGAGGGAGTGCTGCACTGTCGGAGGGTCCGTACTGAGGGAGTGTTGCACTGTCAGAGAGTCAGTACTGAGGGAGTGCTGCACTGTCAGAGAGTCAGTAATGAGGGAGTGCTGCACTGTCAGAGAGTCAGTACTGAGGGAGTGCCGCACTGTCAGAGGGTCAGTACTGAGGTAGTGCTGCATTGTCGGATGTTCAGTACTGAGGGAGTGCTGCACTGTCAGACAGTCGGTACAGAGGGAGTGCTGCAGTGTCAGAGGGTCAGTGCTGAGGGAGTGCTGCTCCTTCAGAAGGTCAGTGCTGAGGGAGTGCTGCACTGTCAGAGGGTCAGTGCTGAGGGAGTGCTGCACTGTCGGAGGGTCAGTACTGAGGGAGTGCTGCACTGTCAGAGGGTCAGTATTAAGGGAGTGCTGCACTGTCAGAGGGTCAGTACTGAGGGAGTGCTGCACTGTCAGAGGGTCAGTACTGAGGGAGTGCTGCACTGTCAGAGGGTCAGTACTGAGGGAGGGCTGCACTGTCAGAGGGTCAGTACTGAGGGAGTGCTGCACTGTCAAAGGGTCAGTACTGAGGGAGTGCTGCAGTGTCAGAGGTTCAGTACGGAGGGAGTGCCGCACTGTCAGAGGGTCAGTATTGACGAAGTGCTGCACTGTCAGAGGGACAGGACTGAGGGAGTGCTGCACTGTCAGAGGGTCAGTACTGAAGGAGTGCTGCACTGTCAGAGGGTCAGTACTGAGGTATTGCTGCATTGTCAGATGGTCAGTATTGAGGGAGTGCTGCACTATCAGACAGCCGGAACTGAGGGTTTTCTGCACTGTCAGAGGGTCACTGCTGAGGGAGTGCTGCACTGTCGGAGGGTCAGAACTGAGGGAGTGCTGCACTGTCAGATGGTCATTACTGAGGGAGTGCCGCACTGTCAGAGGGTCAGTATTAAGGGAGAGCTGCACTGTCAGAGGGTCAGTACTGAGGGAGTGCTGCACTGTCAGAGGGTCAGTTCTGAGGGAGTGCTGCACTGTCAGAGGTTCAGTACTGAGGGAGTGCTGCACTGTCAAAGGGTCAGTACTGAGGGAGTGCTGCAGTGTCAGAGGTTCAGTACTGAGGGACTGCTGCACTGTCAGAGGGTCAGTATTGACGAAGTGCTATACTGTCAGAGGGTCAGTACTGAGGGAGTGCTGCACTGTCAGAGGGTCAGTACTGAATGTTTGCCGCACTGTCAGAAGGTCAGTACTGAGGGAGAGCTGCACTGTCAGAGGGTCAGTACTGAGTGAGTGCTGCACTGTCAGAGGGTCAGTACTGAGGGAGTGCTGCACTGTCAGAGGGTCAGTACTGAGTGAGTGCTGCACTGTCAGAGGGTCAGTATTGAGGGAGTGCTGCATTTTCAGAGGGTCAGTACTGAGGGAGTGCTGCACTGTCAGAGGATCAGTACTGAGGGAGTGCAGCACTGACAGAGGGTCAGTACTGAGGGTGTGCTGCACTGTCAGAGGTTCAGTACTGATGGAGTGCTGCACTGTCAGAGGGTCAGTTCTGAGGGAGTGCTGCACTGTCAGAGAGTCAGTACTGAGGGAGTGCTGCACTGCCAGAGGGTCAGTACTGAGGGAGTGGTGCACTGTCAGAGGGTCAGTACTGTGGGAGTGCTGCACTGTCAGAGGGTCAGTACTGAGGGAGTGCTGCACTGTGAGAGGGTCAATACAGAGGGATTGCTGCACTGTCAGAGTGTCAGTACTGAGGGAGTGGTGCACTGTCAGAGGGTCAATACTGAGGGAGTGCTGCACTGTCAGATGGTCAGTACTGAGGGAGTGCTGCACTGTCAGAGGTCAGTACTGAGGGAGTGCTGCACTGTCAAAGGGTCAGTACTGAGGGAGTGCTGCAGTGTCAGAGGTTCAGTACGGAGAGAGTGCTGCACTGTCAGAGGGTCAGTACTGAGGGAGTGCTGCACTGTCAGAGGGTCAGAACTGAGGGAGTGCTGCCTGTCAGATGGTCAGTACTGAGGGAGTGCCGCACTGTCAGAGGGTCAGTACTGAGGGAGTGCTGCACTGTCAGAGGGTCAGTACTGAGGGAGTGCTGCAGTGTCAGAGTGTCAATACTGAGGGAGTGCTGCACTGTCAGATGGTCAGTACTGAGGGAGTGCTGCACTGTCAGAAGGGCAGTATTGAGGGACAGCTGCACTGTCAGAGGTTGAGTGTTGAGGGAGTGCTGCACTGTCTGCTGGTCAGTACTGAGGGAGTGCTGCACTGTCAGAGGGTCAGTGCTGAGGGAGTGCTGCACTGTCGGAGGGTCAGTACTGAGTGTTTGCTGCACTGTCAGAGGGTCAGTAATGAGGGAGTGCTGCACTGTCAGAGGGTCAGTACTGAGGGTGTGCTGCACTGTCAGAGGGTCAGAACTGAGGGAGTGCTGCACTGTCAGAGGGTCAATACTGAGGGAGTGCTGCACTGTCAGATGGTCAGTACTGAGGGAGTGCTGCACTGTCAGAGGGTCAGTACTGAGGGAATTGTGCATTGTCAGAGGGTCAGTACTGAGGGAGTGCTGCACTGTCAGAGGGTCAGTACTGAGGGAGTGCTGCACTGTCAGAAGGGCAGTATTGAGGGACAGCTGCACTGTCAGAGGTTGAGTATTGAGGGAGTGCTGCACTGTCTGCTGGTCAGTACTGAGGGAGTGCAGCGGTGTCAGAATGTCAGTACTGAGGGAGTGCTGCACTGTCAGAGGGTCAGTACTGAGGGAGTGCTGCACTGTCAGAGGGTCAGTACTGAGGGAGTGCTGCACTGTCTGCGGGTCAGTACTGAGGGAGTGCAGCGGTGTCAGAAGGTCAGTACTGAGGGAGTGCTGCACTGTCAGAGAGTTAGTACGGAGGGACTGAACGACTATCAGGGTCAGTACTGAGCGAGTGCTGCTGTGTTGGAGGGTCAGTACTGAGGCAGTGCAGCACTGTCAGAGGGTCAGTACTGAGGGAGTGCTGCACAGTCAGCGGGTCAGTACTCAGGGTGTGCTGCACTGTCAGAGGGTCAGTACTGAGGGAGTGCTGCACTGTCCAAGGGTCAGAAATGAGGGAGTGCTGCACTGTCAGAGGGTCAGTACTGAGGGAGTGCTGCACTGTCTGAGGGTCAGTTCTGAGGGAGGGCTGCACTGTCATAGTGTCAGTACTGAGGGAGTGCTGGACTATCAGAGGGTCAGTAGCGAGGGCGTGCTGCACTGTCAGAGGGTCAGTAATGAGGGAGTGCTGCGCTATCAGAGGGTCAGTACTGAGGGATTGCTGCACTGTCAGAGGGTCAGTACTGAGGCAGTGCAGCACTGTCAGAGGGTCAGTACTGAGGGAGTGCTGCACAGTCAGCGGGTCAGTACTGAGGGTGTGCTGCAGTGTCAGAGGGTCAGTACTGAGGGAGTGCTGCACTGTCCAAGGGTCAGAAATGAGGGAGTGCTGCACTGTCAGAGGTTCAGTACTGAGGGAGTGCTGCACTGTCTGCGGGTCAGTTCTGAGGGAGGACTGCACTGTCATAGTGTCAGTACTGAGGGAGTGCTGCACTATCAGAGGGTCAGTAGCGAGGGCGTGCTGCACTGTCAGAGGCTCAGTACTGAGGGAGTGCTGCGCTATCAGAGGGTCAGTACTGAGGGAGTGCTCCACTGTCTGAGGGTTAGTACTGAGGGAGTTCTGCACTGTCAGAGGGTCAGTACTGAGGGAGTGCTGCACTGTCAGAGGTTCAGTACTGAGGGAGTGCTGCACTGTCAGAGTGTCAGTACTGAGGGAGAGCTGCACTGTCAGGGGGTCAGTACTGAGGGAGTGCTGCTCTGTCAAAGGGCCAGTACTGAGGGAGTGCTGCACTGTCAGAGGGTCAGTACTGAGGGAGTGCTGCACTGTCAGATGGTCAGGACTTAGGGAGTGCTGCACTGTCAGATGGTCAGTACTGAGGGAGTGCTGCATTATCAGAGGGTCAGTATTGAGGGAGTGCTCCACTGTCAGAGGGTCAGTACGGAGGGAGTGCTGCACTGTCAAAGGGTCAGTATTGAGGGAGTGCTGCACTGTCAAAGGGCCAGTACTGAGGGAATGCTGCACTGTCAGAGGGTCAGTACTGAGGGAGTGCTGCACTGTCAGAGGGTCAGTATTAAGGGAGTGCTGCACTGTCAGAGGGTCAGTACTGAGGGAGTGCTGCACTGTCAGAGGGTCAGTACTGAGGGAGTGCTGCACTGTCAGAGGGTCAGTACTGAGGGAGTGCTGCTCTGTCAGAGGGTCAGTACTGAGGGAGTGCTGCACACTCAGATGGTCAGTACTGAAGGAGTGCTGCACTGTCAGAGGGTCAGTACTGAAGGAGTGCTGCACTGTCCAATGGTCAGTACTGCAGGAGTGCTGCACTGTCAGAAGGTCAGTAATGAGGGAGAGCTGCACTGTCAGAGGGTCAGTACTGAGGGAGTGCTGCACTGTCGGAGGGTCCGTACTGAGGGAGTGTTGCACTGTCAGAGAGTCAGTACTGAGGGAGTGCTGCACTGTCAGAGAGTCAGTAATGAGGGAGTGCTGCACTGTCAGAGAGTCAGTACTGAGGGAGTGCCGCACTGTCAGAGGGTCAGTACTGAGGTAGTGCTGCATTGTCGGATGTTCAGTACTGAGGGAGTGCTGCACTGTCAGACAGTCGGTACAGAGGGAGTGCTGCAGTGTCAGAGGGTCAGTGCTGAGGGAGTGCTGCTCCTTCAGAAGGTCAGTGCTGAGGGAGTGCTGCACTGTCAGAGGGTCAGTGCTGAGGGAGTGCTGCACTGTCGGAGGGTCAGTACTGAGGGAGTGCTGCACTGTCAGAGGGTCAGTATTAAGGGAGTGCTGCACTGTCAGAGGGTCAGTACTGAGGGAGTGCTGCACTGTCAGAGGGTCAGTACTGAGGGAGTGCTGCACTGTCAGAGGGTCAGTACTGAGGGAGGGCTGCACTGTCAGAGGGTCAGTACTGAGGGAGTGCTGCACTGTCAAAGGGTCAGTACTGAGGGAGTGCTGCAGTGTCAGAGGTTCAGTACGGAGGGAGTGCCGCACTGTCAGAGGGTCAGTATTGACGAAGTGCTGCACTGTCAGAGGGACAGGACTGAGGGAGTGCTGCACTGTCAGAGGGTCAGTACTGAAGGAGTGCTGCACTGTCAGAGGGTCAGTACTGAGGTATTGCTGCATTGTCAGATGGTCAGTATTGAGGGAGTGCTGCACTATCAGACAGCCGGAACTGAGGGTTTTCTGCACTGTCAGAGGGTCACTGCTGAGGGAGTGCTGCACTGTCGGAGGGTCAGAACTGAGGGAGTGCTGCACTGTCAGATGGTCATTACTGAGGGAGTGCCGCACTGTCAGAGGGTCAGTATTAAGGGAGAGCTGCACTGTCAGAGGGTCAGTACTGAGGGAGTGCTGCACTGTCAGAGGGTCAGTTCTGAGGGAGTGCTGCACTGTCAGAGGTTCAGTACTGAGGGAGTGCTGCACTGTCAAAGGGTCAGTACTGAGGGAGTGCTGCAGTGTCAGAGGTTCAGTACTGAGGGACTGCTGCACTGTCAGAGGGTCAGTATTGACGAAGTGCTATACTGTCAGAGGGTCAGTACTGAGGGAGTGCTGCACTGTCAGAGGGTCAGTACTGAATGTTTGCCGCACTGTCAGAAGGTCAGTACTGAGGGAGAGCTGCACTGTCAGAGGGTCAGTACTGAGTGAGTGCTGCACTGTCAGAGGGTCAGTACTGAGGGAGTGCTGCACTGTCAGAGGGTCAGTACTGAGTGAGTGCTGCACTGTCAGAGGGTCAGTATTGAGGGAGTGCTGCATTTTCAGAGGGTCAGTACTGAGGGAGTGCTGCACTGTCAGAGGATCAGTACTGAGGGAGTGCAGCACTGACAGAGGGTCAGTACTGAGGGTGTGCTGCACTGTCAGAGGTTCAGTACTGATGGAGTGCTGCACTGTCAGAGGGTCAGTTCTGAGGGAGTGCTGCACTGTCAGAGAGTCAGTACTGAGGGAGTGCTGCACTGCCAGAGGGTCAGTACTGAGGGAGTGGTGCACTGTCAGAGGGTCAGTACTGTGGGAGTGCTGCACTGTCAGAGGGTCAGTACTGAGGGAGTGCTGCACTGTGAGAGGGTCAATACAGAGGGATTGCTGCACTGTCAGAGTGTCAGTACTGAGGGAGTGGTGCACTGTCAGAGGGTCAATACTGAGGGAGTGCTGCACTGTCAGATGGTCAGTACTGAGGGAGTGCTGCACTGTCAGAGGTCAGTACTGAGGGAGTGCTGCACTGTCAAAGGGTCAGTACTGAGGGAGTGCTGCAGTGTCAGAGTTTCAGTACGGAGAGAGTGCTGCACTGTCAGAGGGTCAGTACTGAGGGAGTGCTGCACTGTCAGAGGGTCAGAACTGAGGGAGTGCTGCCTGTCAGATGGTCAGTACTGAGGGAGTGCCGCACTGTCAGAGGGTCAGTACTGAGGGAGTGCTGCACTGTCAGAGGGTCAGTACTGAGGGAGTGCTGCAGTGTCAGAGTGTCAATACTGAGGGAGTGCTGCACTGTCAGATGGTCAGTACTGAGGGAGTGCTGCACTGTCAGAAGGGCAGTATTGAGGGACAGCTGCACTGTCAGAGGTTGAGTGTTGAGGGAGTGCTGCACTGTCTGCTGGTCAGTACTGAGGGAGTGCTGCACTGTCAGAGGGTCAGTGCTGAGGGAGTGCTGCACTGTCGGAGGGTCAGTACTGAGTGTTTGCTGCACTGTCAGAGGGTCAGTAATGAGGGAGTGCTGCACTGTCAGAGGGTCAGTACTGAGGGTGTGCTGCACTGTCAGAGGGTCAGAACTGAGGGAGTGCTGCACTGTCAGAGGGTCAATACTGAGGGAGTGCTGCACTGTCAGATGGTCAGTACTGAGGGAGTGCTGCACTGTCAGAGGGTCAGTACTGAGGGAATTGTGCATTGTCAGAGGGTCAGTACTGAGGGAGTGCTGCACTGTCAGAGGGTCAGTACTGAGGGAGTGCTGCACTGTCAGAAGGGCAGTATTGAGGGACAGCTGCACTGTCAGAGGTTGAGTATTGAGGGAGTGCTGCACTGTCTGCTGGTCAGTACTGAGGGAGTGCAGCGGTGTCAGAATGTCAGTACTGAGGGAGTGCTGCACTGTCAGAGGGTCAGTACTGAGGGAGTGCTGCACTGTCAGAGGGTCAGTACTGAGGGAGTGCTGCACTGTCTGCGGGTCAGTACTGAGGGAGTGCAGCGGTGTCAGAAGGTCAGTACTGAGGGAGTGCTGCACTGTCAGAGAGTTAGTACGGAGGGACTGAACGACTATCAGGGTCAGTACTGAGCGAGTGCTGCTGTGTTGGAGGGTCAGTACTGAGGCAGTGCAGCACTGTCAGAGGGTCAGTACTGAGGGAGTGCTGCACAGTCAGCGGGTCAGTACTCAGGGTGTGCTGCACTGTCAGAGGGTCAGTACTGAGGGAGTGCTGCACTGTCCAAGGGTCAGAAATGAGGGAGTGCTGCACTGTCAGAGGGTCAGTACTGAGGGAGTGCTGCACTGTCTGAGGGTCAGTTCTGAGGGAGGGCTGCACTGTCATAGTGTCAGTACTGAGGGAGTGCTGGACTATCAGAGGGTCAGTAGCGAGGGCGTGCTGCACTGTCAGAGGGTCAGTAATGAGGGAGTGCTGCGCTATCAGAGGGTCAGTACTGAGGGATTGCTGCACTGTCAGAGGGTCAGTACTGAGGCAGTGCAGCACTGTCAGAGGGTCAGTACTGAGGGAGTGCTGCACAGTCAGCGGGTCAGTACTGAGGGTGTGCTGCAGTGTCAGAGGGTCAGTACTGAGGGAGTGCTGCACTGTCCAAGGGTCAGAAATGAGGGAGTGCTGCACTGTCAGAGGTTCAGTACTGAGGGAGTGCTGCACTGTCTGCGGGTCAGTTCTGAGGGAGGACTGCACTGTCATAGTGTCAGTACTGAGGGAGTGCTGCACTATCAGAGGGTCAGTAGCGAGGGCGTGCTGCACTGTCAGAGGCTCAGTACTGAGGGAGTGCTGCGCTATCAGAGGGTCAGTACTGAGGGAGTGCTCCACTGTCTGAGGGTTAGTACTGAGGGAGTTCTGCACTGTCAGAGGGTCAGTACTGAGGGAGTGCTGCACTGTCAGAGGTTCAGTACTGAGGGAGTGCTGCACTGTCAGAGTGTCAGTACTGAGGGAGAGCTGCACTGTCAGGGGGTCAGTACTGAGGGAGTGCTGCTCTGTCAAAGGGCCAGTACTGAGGGAGTGCTGCACTGTCAGAGGGTCAGTACTGAGGGAGTGCTGCACTGTCAGATGGTCAGGACTTAGGGAGTGCTGCACTGTCAGATGGTCAGTACTGAGGGAGTGCTGCATTATCAGAGGGTCAGTATTGAGGGAGTGCTCCACTGTCAGAGGGTCAGTACGGAGGGAGTGCTGCACTGTCAAAGGGTCAGTATTGAGGGAGTGCTGCACTGTCAAAGGGCCAGTACTGAGGGAATGCTGCACTGTCAGAGGGTCAGTACTGAGGGAGTGCTGCACTGTCAGAGGGTCAGTACTGAGGGAGTGCTGCACTGTCAGAGGGTCAGTACTGAGGGAGTGCTGCACTGTCAGAGGGTCAGTACTGAGGGAGTGCTGCACTGTCAGATGGTCAGTACTGAGGGAGTGCTGCACTGTCAGAGCGTCAGTACTGAGGGAGTGCTGCTCTGTCAAAGGGTCAGTACTGAGGGAGTGCTGCACTGTCAAAGGGTCAGTACTGAGGGAGTGCTTCACTGTCAGAGGGTCAGTACTGAGGGAGTGCTGCACTGTCAGAGGGTCAGTACAGAGGGAGTGCTGCACTGTCAGAGGGTCAGTACTGAGGGAGTGCTGCACTGTCAGAGGGTCAGTACTGAGGGAGTGCTGCACTGTCAGAGGGTCAGTACTGAGGGAGTGCAGCACTGTCAGAGGGTCAGTACTGAGGGAGTGCCGCACTGTCAGAGGGTCAGTACTGAGGGAGTGCTGCACTGTCAGAGGGTCAGTACTGAGGGAGTGCTGCACTGTCAGAGGATCAGTACTGAGGGAGTGCAGCACTGTCAGAGGGTCAGTACTGAGGGAGTGCTGCACTGTCAGAGGGTCAGTACTGAGGGAGTGCTGCACTGTCAGAGGGTTAATACTGAGGGATTGCTGCACTGTCAGAGGGTCAGTACTGAGGGAGTGCTGCACTGTCAGAGGGTCAGTACTGAGGGAGTGCTGCACTGTCAGAGGGTCAGTACTGAGGGAGTGCTGCACTGTCAGAGGGGCAGTATTGAGGGAGAGCTGCACTGTCAGAGGCTGAGTATTGAGGGAGTGTTGCACTGTCTGCGGGTCAGTACTGAGGGAGTGCAGCGGTGTCAGAATGTCAGTACTGAGGGAGTGCTGCACTGTCAGAGAGTAAGTACGGAGGGACTGAACGACTATCAGGGTCAGTACTGAGCGAGTGCTGCTGTGTTGGAGGGTCAGTACTGAGGCAGTGCAGCACTGTCAGAGGGTCAGTACTGAGGGAGTGCTGCACAGTCAGGGGGTCAGTACTGAGGGAGTGCTGCACTCTCAGAGGGTCAGTACTGAGGGAGTGATGCACTGTCCAAGGGTCAGAAATGAGGGAGTGCTGCACTGTCTGAGGGTCAGTACTGAGGGAGTGCTGCACTCTCAGAGGGTCAGTACTGAGGGAGTGCTGCACTGTCCAAGGGTCAGAAATGAGGGAGTGCTGCACTGTCTGAGGGTCAGTTCTGAGGGAGGGCTGCACTGTCATAGTGTCAGTACTGAGGGAGTGCTGCACTATCAGAGGGTCAGTAGCGAGGGCGTGCTGCACTGTCAGAGGGGCAGTACTGAGGGAGTGCTGCACTATCAGAGGGTCAGTACTGAGGGAGTGCTGCACTGTCAGAGAGTCAGTACTGAGGGAGTGCTGCACTGTCAGTGGGTCAGTACTGAGGGAGTGCTGCACTGTCAGAGAGTCAGTACTGAGGGAGTGCCGCACTGTCAGAGGGTCAGTACTGAGGGAGTGCCGCACTGTCAGAGGGTCAGTACTGAGGGAGTGCTGCAGTGTCAGAGGGTCATTACTGAGGGACTGCTGCACTGTCAGAGGGTCAGTATTGACGAAGTGCTGCACTGTCAGAGGGTCAGTACTGAGGGAGTGCTACACTGTCCAAGGGTCAGAAATGAGGGAGTGCTGCACTGTCAGAGGTTCAGTACTGAGGGAGTGCTGCACTGTCTGCGGGTCAGTTCTGAGGGAGGGCTGCACTGTCATAGTGTCAGTACTGAGGGAGTGCTGCACTATCAGAGGGTCAGTAGCGAGGGCGTGCTGCACTGTCAGAGGCTCAGTACTGAGGGAGTGCTGCGCTATCAGAGGGTCAGTACTGAGGGAGTGCTCCACTGTCTGAGGGTTAGTACTGAGGGAGTTCTGCACTGTCAGAGGGTCAGTACTGAGGGAGTGCTGCACTGTCAGAGGTTCAGTACTGAGGGAGTGCTGCACTGTCAGAGTGTCAGTACAGAGGGAGAGCTGCACTGTCAGGGGGTCAGTACTGAGGGAGTGCTGCTCTGTCAAAGGGCCAGTACTGAGGGAGTGCTGCACTGTCAGAGGGTCAGTACTGAGGGAGTGCTGCACTGTCAGATGGTCAGGACTGAGGGAGTGCTGCACTGTCAGATGGTCAGTACTGAGGGAGTGCTGCATTATCAGAGGGTCAGTATTGAGGGAGTGCTCCACTGTCAGAGGGTCAGTACGGAGGGAGTGCTGCACTGTCAAAGGGTCAGTATTGAGGGAGTGCTGCTCTGTCAAAGGGCCAGTACTGAGGGAATGCTGCACTGTCAGAGGGTCAGTACTGAGGGAGTGCTGCACTGTCAGAGGGTCAGTACTGAGGGAGTGCTGCACTGTCAGAGGGTCAGTACTGAGGGAGTGCTGCACTGTCAGAGGGTCAGTACTGAGGGAGTGCTGCACTGTCAGATGGTCAGTACTGAGGGAGTGCTGCACTGTCAGAGCGTCAGTACTGAGGGAGTGCTGCTCTGTCAAAGGGTCAGTACTGAGGGAGTGCTGCACTGTCAAAGGGTCAGTACTGAGGGAGTGCTTCACTGTCAGAGGGTCAGTACTGAGGGAGTGCTGCACTGTCAGAGGGTCAGTACAGAGGGAGTGCTGCACTGTCAGAGGGTCAGTACTGAGGGAGTGCTGCACTGTCAGAGGGTCAGTACTGAGGGAGTGCTGCACTGTCAGAGGGTCAGTACTGAGGGAGTGCAGCACTGTCGGAGGGTCAGTACTGAGGGAGTGCCGCACTGTCAGAGGGTCAGTACTGAGGGAGTGCTGCACTGTCAGAGGGTCAGTACTGAGGGAGTGCTGCACTGTCAGAGGATCAGTACTGAGGGAGTGCAGCACTGTCAGAGTGTCAGTACTGAGGGAGTGCCGCATTGTCAGAGGGTCAGTACTGAGGGAGTGCTGCACTGTCAGAGGGTCAGTACTGAGGGAGTTCTGCACTGTCAGAGGTTCAGTACTGAGGGAGTGCGGCACTGTCAGAGGGTCAGTACTGATGGAGTGCTGCACTGTCAGAGGGTCAGTACTGTGGGAGTGCTGCACTGTCAGAGGGTCAGTACTGAGGGAGTGCTGCACTGCCAGAGGGTCAGTACTGAGGGAGTGCTGCACTGTCAGAGGGTCAGTACTGAGGGAGAGCTGCACTGTCAGGGGGTCAGTACTGAGGGAGTGCTGGTCTGTCAAAGGGCCAGTACTGAGGGAGTGCTGCACTGTCAGAGGGAGATTACTGATGGAGTGCTGCACTGTCAGAAGGTCAGTACTGAGGGAGTGCTGCACTGTCAGAGGGTCAGTACTAAGGGAATGCTGCACTGTCAGAGGGTAGGTACTGAGGGAGTGCTGCACTGTCAGAGGGTCAGTATTGAGGGAGTGCTGCACTGTCAGAGGGTAGGTACTGAGGGAGTGCTGCACTGTCAGAGGGTCAGTATTGAGGGAGTGCTGCACTGTCAGATGGTCAGTACTGAGGGAGTGCTGCACTGTCAGAGGGTCAGTAATGAGGGAGCGCTGCACTGTCAGAGGGTCAATACTGAGGGAGTGCTGCACTGTCAGAGGGTCAGTACTGAGGGAGTGCTGCACTGTCAGAGGGTCAGTACTGAGGGAGTGCTGCACTGTCAGAGGGTCAGTACTGAGGGAGTGCGGCACTGTCAGAGGGTCAGTACTGAGGGAGTGCTGCACTGTCAGAGGGTCAGTACTGAGGGAGTGCTGCACTGTCAGAGGGTCAGTACTGAGGGAGTGCTGCACTGTCAGAAGGGTCAATACTGAGGGAGTGCTTCACTGCCAGAGGGTCAGTACTGAGGGAGTGATGCACTGTCAGAGGGTCAGTACTGAGGGAGTGCAGCACTGTCAGAGGGTCAGTACTGAGGGAGTGCCGCACTGTCAGAGGGTCAGTACTGAGGGAGTGCTGCACTGTCAGAGGGTCAGTACTGAGGGAGTGCTGCACTGTCAGAGGATCAGTACTGAGGGAGTGCAGCACTGTCAGAGTGTCAGTACTGAGGGAGTGCCGCATTGTCAGAGGGTCAGTACTGAGGGAGTGCTGCACTGTCAGAGGGTCAGTACTGAGGGAGTTCTGCACTGTCAGAGGTTCAGTACTGAGGGAGTGCGGCACTGTCAGAGGGTCAGTACTGATGGAGTGCTGCACTGTCAGAGGGTCAGTACTGTGGGAGTGCTGCACTGTCAGAGGGTCAGTACTGAGGGAGTGCTGCACTGCCAGAGGGTCAGTACTGAGGGAGTGCTGCACTGTCAGAGGGTCAGTACTGAGGGAGAGCTGCACTGTCAGGGGGTCAGTACTGAGGGAGTGCTGCTCTGTCAAAGGGCCAGTACTGAGGGAGTGCTGCACTGTCAGAGGGAGATTACTGAGGGAGTGCTGCACTGTCAGAAGGTCAGTACTGAGGGAGTGCTGCACTGTCAGAGGGTCAGTACTAAGGGAATGCTGCACTGTCAGAGGGTAGGTACTGAGGGAGTGCTGCACTGTCAGAGGGTCAGTATTGAGGGAGTGCTGCACTGTCAGAGGGTAGGTACTGAGGGAGTGCTGCACTGTCAGAGGGTCAGTATTGAGGGAGTGCTGCACTGTCAGATGGTCAGTACTGAGGGAGTGCTGCACTGTCAGAGGGTCAGTAATGAGGGAGCGCTGCACTGTCAGAGGGTCAATACTGAGGGAGTGCTGCACTGTCAGAGGGTCAGTACTGAGGGAGTGCTGCACTGTCAGAGGGTCAGTACTGAGGGAGTGCTGCACTGTCAGAGGGTCAGTACTGAGGGAGTGCGGCACTGTCAGAGGGTCAGTACTGAGGGAGTGCTGCACTGTCAGAGGGTCAGTACTGAGGGAGTGCTGCACTGTCAGAGGGTCAGTACTGAGGGAGTGCTGCACTGTCAGAAGGGTCAATACTGAGGGAGTGCTTCACTGCCAGAGGGTCTGTACTGAGGGAGTGATGCACTGTCAGAGGGTCAGTACTGAGGGAGTGCGGCACTGTCAGAGGGTCAGTACTGAGGGAGTGCTACACTGTCTGAGGGTCAGTACTGAGGGAGTGCTGCACTGTCAGAGGGACAGTACTGAGGGAGTGCTGCACTGTCAGAGGGTCAGTACTGAGGGAGTGCTGCACTGTCAGAGGGTCAGTACTGAGGGAGTGCTGCACTGTCAGAGGGTTAATACTGAGGGATTGCTGCACTGTCAGAGGGTCAGTACTGAGGGAGTGCTGCACTGTCAGAGGTTCAGTAGTGAGGGAGTGCTGCACTGTCAGAGGGGCAGTATTGAGGGAGAGCTGCACTGTCAGAGGCTGAGTATTGAGGGAGTGTTGCACTGTCTGCGGGTCAGTACTGAGGGAGTGCAGCGGTGTCAGAATGTCAGTACTGAGGGAGTGCTGCACTGTCAGAGGGTCAGTACTGAGGGAGTGCTGCACTGTCAGAGGGTCAATACTGAGGGAGTGCTGCACTGTCAGATGGTCAGTACTGAGGGAGTGCTGCACTGTCCAAGGGTCAGAAATGAGGGAGTGCTGCACTGTCAGAGGGTCAGTACTGAGGGAGTGCTGGACTATCAGAGGGTCAGTAGCGAGGGCGTGCTGCACTGTCAGAGGGTCAGTAATGAGGGAGTGCTGCGCTATCAGAGGGTCAGTACTGAGGGATTGCTGCACTGTCAGAGGGTCAGTACTGAGGCAGTGCAGCACTGTCAGAGGGTCAGTACTGAGGGAGTGCTGCACAGTCAGCGGGTCAGTACTGAGAGTGTGCTGCAGTGTCAGAGGGTCAGTACTGAGGGAGTGCTGCACTGTCCAAGGGTCAGAAATGAGGGAGTGCTGCACTGTCAGAGGTTCAGTACTGAGGGAGTGCTGCACTGTCTGCGGGTCAGTTCTGAGGGAGGGCTGCACTGTCATAGTGTCAGTACTGAGGGAGTGCTGCACTATCAGAGGGTCAGTAGCGAGGGCGTGCTGCACTGTCAGAGGCTCAGTACTGAGGGAGTGCTGCGCTATCAGAGGGTCAGTACTGAGGGAGTGCTCCACTGTCTGAGGGTTAGTACTGAGGGAGTGCTGCACTGTCAGAGGTTCAGTACTGAGGGAGTGCTGCACTGTCAGAGGTTCAGTACTGAGGGAGTGCTGCACTGTCAGAGTGTCAGTACTGAGGGAGAGCTGCACTGTCAGGGGGTCAGTACTGAGGGAGTGCTGCTCTGTCAAAGGGCCAGTACTGAGGGAGTGCTGCACTGTCAGAGGGTCAGTACTGAGGGAGTGCTGCACTGTCAGATGGTCAGTACTGAGGGAGTGCTGCACTGTCAGAGGGTCAGTATTGAGGGAGTGCTCCACTGTCAGAGGGTCAGTACGGAGGGAGTGCTGCACTGTCAAAGGGTCAGTATTGAGGGAGTGCTGCTCTGTCAAAGGGCCAGTACTGAGGGAATGCTGCACTGTCAGAGGGTCAGTACTGAGGGAGTGCTGCACTGTCAGAGGGTCAGTACTGAGGGAGTGCTGCACTGTCAGGGGGTCAGTACTGAGGGAGTGCTGCTCTGTCAAAGGGCAGGTACTGAGGGATTGCTGCACTGTCAGAGGGTCAGTACTGAGGGAGTGCTGCACTGTCAGAGGGTCAGTACTGAGGGAGTGCTGCACTGTCAGATGGTCAGTACTGAGGGAGTGCTGCACTGTCAGAGCGTCAGTACTGAGGGAGTGCTGCTCTGTCAAAGGGTCAGTACTGAGGGAGTGCTGCACTGTCAAAGGGTCAGTACTGAGGGAGTGCTTCACTGTCAGAGGGTCAGTACTGAGGGAGTGCTGCACTGTCAGAGGGTCAGTACAGAGGGAGTGCTGCACTGTCAGAGGGTCAGTACTGAGGGAGTGCTGCACTGTCAGAGGGTCAGTACTGAGGGAGTGCTGCACTGTCAGAGGGTCAGTACTGAGGGAGTGCAGCACTGTCAGAGGGTCAGTACTGAGGGAGTGCCGCACTGTCAGAGGGTCAGTACTGAGGGAGTGCTGCACTGTCAGAGGGTCAGTACTGAGGGAGTGCTGCACTGTCAGAGGATCAGTACTGAGGGAGTGCAGCACTGTCAGAGTGTCAGTACTGAGGGAGTGCCGCATTGTCAGAGGGTCAGTACTGAGGGAGTGCTGCACTGTCAGAGGGTCAGTACTGAGGGAGTTCTGCACTGTCAGAGGTTCAGTACTGAGGGAGTGCGGCACTGTCAGAGGGTCAGTACTGATGGAGTGCTGCACTGTCAGAGGGTCAGTACTGTGGGAGTGCTGCACTGTCAGAGGGTCAGTACTGAGGGAGTGCTGCACTGCCAGAGGGTCAGTACTGAGGGAGTGCTGCACTGTCAGAGGGTCAGTACTGAGGGAGAGCTGCACTGTCAGGGGGTCAGTACTGAGGGAGTGCTGCTCTGTCAAAGGGCCAGTACTGAGGGAGTGCTGCACTGTCAGAGGGAGATTACTGAGGGAGTGCTGCACTGTCAGAAGGTCAGTTTTGAGGGAGTGCTGCACTGTCAGAGGGTCAGTACTATGGGAATGCTGCACTGTCAGAGGGTAGGTACTGAGGGAGTGCTGCACTTTCAGAGGGTCAGTATTGAGGGAGTGCTGCACTGTCAGAGGGTCAGTACTGAGGGAGTGCCGCACTGTCAGAGGGTCAGTATTGAGGGAGTGCTGCACTGTCAGAGGGTCAGTACTGAGGGAGTGCTGCACTGTCAGAGGGTCAGTATTGAGGGAGTGCTGCACTGTCAGATGGTCAGTACTGAGGGAGTGCTGTACTGTCAGAGGGTCAGTAATGAGGGAGCGCTGCACTGTCAGAGGGTCAATTCTGAGGGAGTGCTGCACTGTCAGAAGGTCAGTACTGAGGGAGTGCTGCACTGTCAGAGGGTCAGTACTGAGGGAGTGCTGCACTGTCAGAGGGTCAGTACTGAGGGAGTGCGGCACTGTCAGAGGGTCAGTACTGAGGGAGTGCTACACTGTCAGAGGGTCAGTACTGAGGGAGTGCTGCACTGTCAGAGGGTCAGTACTGAGGGAGTGCAGCACTGTCAGAGGGTCAGTACTGAGGGAGTGCTGCACTGTCAGAAGGGTCAATACTGAGGGAGTGCTTCACTGCCAGAGGGTCAGTACTGAGGAGTGATGCACTGTCAGAGGGTCAGTACTGAGGGAGTGCGGCACTGTCAGAGGGTCAGTACTGAGGGAGTGCTACACTGTCTGAGGGTCAGTACTGAGGGAGGTGCTGCACTGTCAGAGGGACAGTACTGAGGGAGTGCTGCACTGTCAGAGGGTCAGTACTGAGGGGAGTGCTGCACTGTCAGAGAGTCAGTAGTGATGGGAGTGCTGGCACTGTCAGAGGGTCAGTACTGAGGGAGTGCTGCACTGTCAGAGGGTCAGTACTGAGGGAGTGCTGCACTGTCAGAGGGTCAGTACTGAGGGAGTGCTGCACTGTCAGATGTTCAGTAGTGAGGGAGTGCTGCACTGTCAGAGGGGCAGTATTGAGGGAGAGCTGCACTGTCAGAGGCTGAGTATTGAGGAGTGTTGCACTGTCTGCGGGTCAGTACTGAGGGAGTGCAGCGGTGTCAGAATGTCAGTACTGAGGGAGTGCTGCACTGTCAGAGAGTAAGTACGGAGGGACTGAACGACTATCAGGGTCAGTACTGAGCGAGTGCTGCTGTGTTGGAGGGTCAGTACTGAGGCAGTGCAGCACTGTCAGAGGGTCAGTACTGAGGGAGTGCTGCACAGTCAGGGGGTCAGTACTGAGGGAGTGCTGCACTCTCAGAGGGTCAGTACTGAGGGAGTGATGCACTGTCCAAGGGTCAGAAATGAGGGAGTGCTGCACTGTCTGAGGGTCAGTACTGAGGGAGTGCTGCACTCTCAGAGGGTCAGTACTGAGGGAGTGCTGCACTGTCCAAGGGTCAGAAATGAGGGAGTGCTGCACTGTCTGAGGGTCAGTTCTGAGGGAGGGCTGCACTGTCATAGTGTCAGTACTGAGGGAGTGCTGCACTATCAGAGGGTCAGTAGCGAGGGCGTGCTGCACTGTCAGAGGGTCAGTACTGAGGGAGTGCTGCACTATCAGAGGGTCAGTACTGAGGGAGTGCTGCACTGTCAGAGAGTCAGTACTGAGGGAGTGCTGCACTGTCAGAGAGTCAGTACTGAGGGAGTGCCGCACTGTCAGAGGGTCAGTACTGAGGGAGTGCCGCACTGTCAGAGGGTCAGTACTGAGGGAGTGCTGCAGTGTCAGAGGGTCAGTACTGAGGGACTGCTGCACTGTCAGAGGGTCAGTATTGACGAAGTGCTGCACTGTCAGAGGGTCAGTACTGAGGGAGTGCTGCACTGTCAGAGGGTCAGTACTGAGGGAGTGCTGCACTGTCAGAGGGTCAATACTGAGGGAGTGCTGCACTGTCAGATGGTCAGTACTGAGGGAGTGCTGCACTGTCAGAAGGGCAGTATTGAGGGACAGCTGCACTGTCAGAGGTTGAGTGTTGAGGGAGTGCTGCACTGTCTGCTGGTCAGTACTGAGGGAGTGCTGCACTGTCAGAGGGTCAGTGCTGAGGGAGTGCTGCACTGTCGGAGGGTCAGTACTGAGTGTTTGCTGCACTGTCAGAGGGTCAGTACTGAGGGAGAGCTGCACTGTCAGAGGGTCAGTACTGAGGGAGGGCTGCACTGTCAGATGGTCAGTACTGAGGGAGTGCTGCACTGTCAGAGGGTCAGTACTGAGGGTGTGCTGCACTGTCAGAGGGTCAGAACTAAGGGAGTGCTGCACTGTCAGAGGGTCAATACTGAGGGAGTGCTGCACTGTCAGATGGTCAGTACTGAGGGAGTGCTGCACTGTCAGAGGGTCAGTACTGAGGGAGTGCTGCACTGTCAGAGGTTCAGTACTGAGGGAGTGCTGCACTGTCAGAGGTTCAGTACTGAGGGAGTGCTGCACTGTCAGAGTGTCAGTACTGAGGGAGAGCTGCACTGTCAGGGGGTCAGTACTGAGGGAGTGCTGCTCTGTCAAAGGGCCAGTACTGAGGGAGTGCTGCACTGTCAGAGGGTCAGTACTGAGGGAGTGCTGCACTGTCAGAGTGTTAATACTGAGGGATTGCTGCACTGTCAGAGGGTCAGTACTGAGGGAGTGCTGCACTGTCAGAGGGTCAGTACTGAGGGAGTGCTGCACTGTCAGAGGTTCAGTACTGAGGGAGTGCTGCACTGTCAGAGGGGCAGTATTGAGGGAGAGCTGCACTGTCAGAGGCTGAGTATTGAGGGAGTGTTGCACTGTCTGCGGGTCAGTACTGAGGGAGTGCAGCGGTGTCAGAATGTCAGTACTGAGGGAGTGCTGCACTGTCAGAGAGTAAGTACGGAGGGACTGAACGACTATCAGGGTCAGTACTGAGCGAGTGCTGCTGTGTTGGAGGGTCAGTACTGAGGCAGTGCAGCACTGTCAGAGGGTCAGTACTGAGGGAGTGCTGCACAGTCAGGGGGTCAGTACTGAGGGAGTGCTGCACTCTCAGAGGGTCAGTACTGAGGGAGTGATGCACTGTCCAAGGGTCAGAAATGAGGGAGTGCTGCACTGTCTGAGGGTCAGTACTGAGGGAGTGCTGCACTCTCAGAGGGTCAGTACTGAGGGAGTGCTGCACTGTCCAAGGGTCAGAAATGAGGGAGTGCTGCACTGTCTGAGGGTCAGTTCTGAGGGAGGGCTGCACTGTCATAGTGTCAGTACTGAGGGAGTGCTGCACTATCAGAGGGTCAGTACTGAGGGAGTGCTGCACTGTCAGAGAGTCAGTACTGAGGGAGTGCTGCACTGTCAGAGAGTCAGTACTGAGGGAGTGCCGCACTGTCAGAGGGTCAGTACTGAGGGAGTGCCGCACTGTCAGAGGGTCAGTACTGAGGTAGTGCTGCATTGTCGGATGGTCAGTACTGAGGGAGTGCTGCACTGTCAGACAGTCGGTACAGAGGGAGTGCTGCAGTGTCAGAGGGTCAGTGCTGAGGGAGTGCTGCTCCTTCAGAGGGTCAGTACTGAGGGAGTGCTGCACTGTCAGAGGGTCAGTGCTGAGGGAGTGCTGCACTGTCGGAGGGTCAGTACTGAGGAAGTGCTGCACTGTCAGAGGGACAGTACTGAGGGAGTTCTGCACTGTCAGAGGGTCAGTACTTAGGGATTGCTGCACAGTCAGAGAGTCAGTACTGAGGGAGTGCTGCACTGTCAGAGGGTCAGTACTGAGGGAGTGCCGCACTGTCAGAGGGTCAGTACTGAGGCACTGCTGCACTGTCAGAGGGTCAGTAAAGAGGGAGTGCTGCACTGTCAGAGGGTCAGTACTGAGGGAGTGCTGCACTGTCAGAGGGTCAGTACTGAGGGAGTGCCGCACTGTCAGAGGGTCAGTACTGAGGCACTGCTGCACTCTCAGAGGGTCAGGACTGAGGGAGTGCTGCACTGTCAGAGAGTCAGTACTGAGGGAGTGCTGCACTGTCAGAGGTTCAGTACTGAGGGAGTGCTGCACTGTCAGAGATTCGGTACTGATGGAGTTCTGCACTGTCAGAGGGTCAGTACTGAGGGAGTGCTGCACTGTCGGAGGGTCAGTACTGAGGGAGTGCTGCACTGTCAGAGGGTCAGTATTAAGGGAGTGCTGCACTGTCAGAGGGTCAGTACTGAGGGAGTGCTGCACAGTCAGAGAGTCAGTACTGAGGGAGTGCTGCACTGTCAGAGGGTCAGTACTGAGGGAGTGCTGCACTGTCAGAGGTTCAGTACTGAGGGAGTGCTGCACTGTCAGAGGGTCAGTACTGAGGGAGTGCTGCAGTGTCAGACGGTCAGTACTGAGGGAGTGCAGCACTGTCAGATGTTCAGTACTGAGGGAGTGCTGCACTGTCAGAGGGTCAGTACTGAGGGAGTGCTGCACTGTCAGAGGGTCAGTACTGAGGGAGTGCTGCACTGTCAGATGTTCAGTAATGAGGGAGTGCTGCACTGTCAGAGGGTCAGTACTGAGGGAGTACTGCACGGTCAGAGGGTCAGTACTGAGGGAGTGCTGCACTGTCAGAGGGTCAGTACTGAGGGAGTGCAGCACTGTCAGATGTTCAGTACTGAGGGAGTGCTGCACTGTCAGAGATTCAGTACTGAGGGAGTGCTGCACTGTCAGAGGGTCAGTACTGAGGGAGTGCTGCACTGTCAGAGGGTCAGTACTGAGGGAGTGCAGCACTGTCAGATGTTCAGTAATGAGGGAGTGCTGCACTGTCAGAGGGTCAGTACTGAGGGAGTGCTGCACTGTCAGAGGGTAAGTATTGAGGGAGTGCTGCACTGTCAGAGAGTAAGTAATGAGGGAGTGCCGCACTGTCAGATGGTCAGTACTGAGGAAGTGCATCACTGTCAGAGGGTCAGTACTGAGGGAGTGCTCCACTGTTAGAGAGTCAGTACTGAGGGAGTGCAGCGGTGTCAGAAGGTCAGTACTGAGGGAGTGCTCCACTGTTAGAGAGTCAGTACTGAGGGAGTGCTGCACTGTCAGTGGGTCAGTACTGAGGGAGTGCTGCACTGTCAGAGGGTCAGTACTGAGGGAGTGCCGCACTGTCAGAGGGTCAGTACTGAGGCACTGCTGCACTGTCAGAGGGTCAGTAATGAGGGAGTGCTGCACTGTCAGAGGGTCAGGACTGAGGGAGTGCTGCACTGTCAGAGAGTCAGTACTGAGGGAGTGCTGCACTGTCAGAGGTTCAGTACTGAGGGAGTGCTGCACTGTCAGAGATTCGGTACTGAGGGAGTTCTGCACTGTCAGAGGGTCAGTACTGAGGGAGTGCTGCACTGTCGGAGGGTCAGTACTGAGGGAGTGCTGCACTGTCAGAGGGTCAGTATTAAGGGAGTGCTGCACTGTCAGAGGGTCAGTACTGAGGGAGTGCTGCACAGTCAGAGAGTCAGTACTGAGGGAGTGCTGCACTGTCAGAGGGTCAGTACTGAGGGAGTGCTGCACTGTCAGAGGTTCAGTACTGAGGGAGTGCTGCACTGTCAGAGGGTCAGTACTGAGGGAGTGCTGCAGTGTCAGACGGTCAGTACTGAGGGAGTGCAGCACTGTCAGATGTTCAGTACTGAGGGAGTGCTGCACTGTCACATGGTCAGTACTGAGGGAGTGCTGCACTGTCAGAGGGTCAGTACTGAGGGAGTGCTGCACTGTCAGATGTTCAGTAATGAGGGAGTGCTGCACTGTCAGAGGGTCAGTACTGAGGGAGTGCTGCACTGTCAGAGGGTCAGTACTGAGGGAGTGCTGCACTGTCAGAGGGTCAGTACTGAGGGAGTGCAGCACTGTCAGATGTTCAGTACTGAGGGAGTGCTGCACTGTCAGAGAGTCAGTACTGAGGGAGTGCTGCACTGTCAGAGGGTCAGTACTGAGGGAGGGTTGCACTGTCAGAGGGTCAGTACTGAGGGAGTGCTGCACTGTCAGAGGGTAAGTACTGAGTGTTTGCTGCACTGTCAGAAGGTCAGTACTGAGGGATTGCTGCACTGTCAGAGGGTCAGTACTGAGGGAATGCTGCATTGTCAGAGGGTCAGTACTGAGGTAGTGCTGCACTGTCAGAGGGTCAGTACTGAGGCAGTGCTGCACTGTCAGCGGGTCAGTATTGAGGGAGAGCTGCACTGTCAGAGGGTCAGTACTGAGGGAGTGCTGCACTGTCAGAGGGTCAGTACTGAGGGAGTGCTGCACTGTCAGAGTTTCAGTACTGAGGGAGTGCTGCACTGTCAGAGGGGCAGTATTGAGGGAGAGCTGCACTGTCAGAGGCTGAGTATTGAGGGAGTGTTGCACTGTCTGCGGGTCAGTACTGAGGGAGTGCAGCGGTGTCAGAATGTCAGTACTGAGGGAGTGCTGCACTGTCAGAGAGTAAGTACGGAGGGACTGAACGACTATCAGGGTCAGTACTGAGCGAGTGCTGCTGTGTTGGAGGGTCAGTACTGAGGCAGTGCAGCACTGTCAGAGGGTCAGTACTGAGGGAGTGCTGCACAGTCAGGGGGTCAGTACTGAGGGAGTGCTGCACTCTCAGAGGGTCAGTACTGAGGGAGTGCTGCACTGTCCAAGGGTCAGAAATGAGGGAGTGCTGCACTGTCTGAGGGTCAGTTCTGAGGGAGGGCTGCACTGTCATAGTGTCAGTACTGAGGGAGTGCTGCACTATCAGAGGGTCAGTAGCGAGGGCGTGCTGCACTGTCAGAGGGTCAGTACTGAGGGAGTGCTGCAGTTTCAGATGGTCAGTACTGAGGGAGTGCTGCACTGTCAGAGAGTCAGTACTGAGGGAGTGCCACACTGTCAGAGGGTCAGTACTGAGGGAGTGCCGCACTGTCAGAGGGTCAGTACTGAGGTAGTGCTGCATTGTCGGATGGTCAGTACTGAGGGAGTGCTGCACTGTCAGACAGTCGGTACAGAGGGAGTGCTGCAGTGTCAGAGGGTCAGTGCTGAGGGAGTGCTGCTCCTTCAGAGGGTCAGTACTGAGGGAGTGCTGCACTGTCAGAGGGTCAGTGCTGAGGGAGTGCTGCACTGTCGGAGGGTCAGTACTGAGGGAGTGCTGCACTGTCAGAGGGACAGTACTGAGGGAGTTCTGCACTGTCAGAGGGTCAGTACTGAGGGATTGCTGCACAGTCAGAGAGTCAGTACTGAGGGAGTGCTGCACTGTCAGAGGGTCAGTACTGAGGGAGTGCCGCACTGTCAGAGGGTCAGTACTGAGGCACTGCTGCACTGTCAGAGGGTCAGTAATGAGGGAGTGCTGCACTCTCAGAGGGTCAGGACTGAGGGAGTGCTGCACTGTCAGAGAGTCAGTACTGAGGGATTGCTGCACTGTCAGAGGTTCAGTACTGAGGGAGTGCTGCACTGTCAGAGATTCGGTACTGAGGGAGTTCTGCACTGTCAGAGGGTCAGTACTGAGGGAGTGCTGCACTGTCGGAGGGTCAGTACTGAGGGAGTGCTGCACTGTCAGAGGGTCAGTATTAAGGGAGTGCTGCACTGTCAGAGGGTCAGTACTGAGGGAGTGCTGCACAGTCAGAGAGTCAGTACTGAGGGAGTGCTGCACTGTCAGAGGGTCAGTACTGAGGGAGTGCTGCACTGTCAGAGGTTCAGTACTGAGGGAGTGCTGCACTGTCAGAGGGTCAGTACTGAGGGAGTGCTGCAGTGTCAGACGGTCAGTACTGAGGGAGTGCAGCAGTGTCAGATGTTCAGTACTGAGGGAGTGCTGCACTGTCAGAGGGTCAGTACTGAGGGAGTGCTGCACTGTCAGAGGGTCAGTACTGAGGGAGTGCTGCACTGTCAGATGTTCAGTAATCAGGGAGTGCTGCACTGTCAGAGGGTCAGTACTGAGGGAGTGCTGCACTGTCAGAGGGTCAGTACTGAGGGAGTGCTGCACTGTCAGAGGGTCAGTACTGAGGGAGTGCAGCACTGTCAGATGTTCAGTACTGAGGGAGTGCTGCACTGTCAGAGATTCAGTACTGAGGGAGTGCTGCACTGTCAGAGGGTCAGTACTGAGGGAGTGCAGCACTGTCAGATGTTCAGTAATGAGGGAGTGCTGCACTGTCAGAGGGTCAGTACTGAGGGAGTGCTGCACTGTCAGAGGGTAAGTACTGAGGGAGTGCTGCACTGTCAGAGAGTAAGTACTGAGGGAGTGCCGCACTGTCAGATGGTCAGTACTGAGGAAGTGCATCACTGTCAGAGGGTCAGTACTGAGGGAGTGCTGCACTGTCAGAGGGTCAGTACTGAGGGAGTGCTGCACTGTTAGAGAGTCAGTACTGAGGGAGTGCAGCGGTGTCAGAAGGTCAGTACTGAGGGAGTGCTCCACTGTTAGAGAGTCAGTACTGAGGGAGTGCTGCACTGTCAGAGAGTAAGTACGGAGGGAGTGCTGCTGTGTTCGAGGGTCAGTACTGAGGGAGTGCAGCACTGTCAGAGGGTCAGTACTGAGGGAGTGCTGCACAGTCAGAGGGTCAGTACTGAGGGAGTGCTGCACTGTCAGAGGGTCAGTAATGAGCGAGTGCTGCACTGTCAGAGGGTCAGTACTGAGGGAGTGCTGCACTGTCAGAGGGTCAGTACTGAGGGAGTGCCGCACTGTCAGAGGGTCAGTACTGAGGCACTGCTGCACTGTCAGAGGGTCAGTAATGAGGGAGTGCTGCACTGTCAGAGAGTCAGTACTGAGGGAGTGCTGCACTGTCAGAGGTTCAGTACTGAGGGAGTGCTGCACTGTCAGAGATTCGGTACTGAGGGAGTTCTGCACTGTCAGAGGGTCAGTACTGAGGCAGTGCCGCATTGTCAGAGGGTCAGTAGTGAGGGAGTTCTGCACTGTCAGAGGGTCAGTACTGAGGGAGTGCTGCACTGTCGGAGGGTCAGTACTGAGGGAGTGCTCCACTGGCAGAGGGTCAGTACTGAGAGACTGCTGCACTGTCAGAGGGTAATTACTGAGGGAGTACGGCACTGTCAGAGGGTCAGTACTGATGGAGTGCTGCACTGTCAGAGGGTCAGTATTAAGGGAGTGCTGCACTGTCAGAGGGTCAGTACTGAGGGAGTGCTGCACAGTCAGAGAGTCAGTACTGAGGGAGTGCTGCACTGTCAGAGGGTCAGTACTGAGGGAGTGCTGCACTGTCAGAGGTTCAGTACTGAGGGAGTGCTGCACTGTCAGAGGGTCAGTACTGAGGGAGTGCTGCAGTGTCAGACGGTCAGTACTGAGGGAGTGCAGCACTGTCAGATGTTCAGTACTGAGGGAGTGCTGCACTGTCAGAGGGTCAGTACTGAGGGAGTGCTGCACTGTCAGAGGGTCAGTACTGAGGGAGTGCTGCACTGTCAGATGTTCAGTAATGAGGGAGTGCTGCACTGTCAGAGGGTCAGTACTGAGGGAGTGCTGCACTGTCAGAGGGTCAGTACTGAGGGAGTGCTGCACTGTCAGAGGGTCAGTACTGAGGGAGTGCAGCACTGTCAGATGTTCAGTACTGAGGGAGTGCTGCACTGTCAGAGAGTCAGTACTGAGGGAGTGCTGCACTGTCAGAGGGTCAGTACTGAGGGAGTGCTGCACTGTCAGAGGGTCAGTACTGAGGGAGTGCTGCACTGTCAGAGGGTAAGTACTGAGTGTTTGCTGCACTGTCAGAAGGTCAGTACTGAGGGATTGCTGCACTGTCAGAGGGTCAGTACTGAGGGAGTGCTGCACTGTCAGAGGGTCAGTACTGAGGGAGTGCTGCACTGTCAGAGGGTCAGTACTGAGGGAATGCTGCATTGTCAGAGGGTCAGTACTGAGGTAGTGCTGCACTGTCAGAGGGTCAGTACTGAGGCAGTGCTGCACTGTCAGCGGGTCAGTATTGAGGGAGAGCTGCACTGTCAGAGGGTCAGTACTGAGGGAGTGCTGCACTGCCTCAGTACTGACCCTCCAACACAGCAGCACTCGCTCAGCACTGACCCTGATAGTCGTTCAGTCCCTCCGTACTTACTCTCTGACAGTGCAGCACTCCCTCAGTACTGACCTTCTGACACCGCTCCACTCCCTCAGTACTGAAACTCTAACAGTGGAGCACTCCCTCAGTACTGACCCTCTGACAGTGCAGCACTCCCTCAGTACTGACCCTCTGACAGTGAAGCATTCCCTCAGTACTGACCCTCTGACAGTGATGCACTTCCTCAGTACTGACCCTCAGACAGTGCAGCACTCCCTCAATACTCAACCTCTGACAGAGCAGCTGTCCCTCAGTACTGACCCTTTGACAGTGCAGCACTCCCTCAATACTCAGCCTCTGACAGTGCACTGCCAGAGGGTCAGTATTGAGGGAGTGCTGCATTGTCAGAGGGTCAGTACTGAGGGAGTGCTGCACTGTCAGTGGGTCAGTACTGAGGGAGTGCTGCACTGTCAGAGAGTAAGTACTGAGGGAGAGCTGCACAGTCAGAGGGTCAGTACTGAGGGAGTGCTGCACTGTCAGAGGGTAAGTACTGAGGGAGAGCTGCACAGTCAGAGGGTCAGTACTGAGGGAATGCTGCATTGTCAGAGGGTCAGTACTGCGGTAGTGCTGCACTGTCAGAGGGTCAGTACTGAGGCAGTGCTGCACTGTCAGCGGGTCAGTATTGAGGGAGAGCTGCACTGTCAGAGGGTCAGTACTGAGGGAGTGCTGCACTGCCAGAGGGTCAGTATTGAGGGAGTGCTGCATTGTCAGAGGGTCAGTACTGAGGGAGTGCTGCACTGTCAGTGGGTCAGTACTGAGGGAGTGCAGCACTGTCAGAGGGTCAGTACTGAGGGAGTGCTGCTCTGTCAGAGAGTCAGTACTGAGGGAGTGGTGCACTGTCAGAGGGTCAGTACTGAGGGAGTGCTGCACTGTCAGAGGGTCAATACTGAGGGATTGCTGCACTGTCAGAGGGGCAGTATTGAGGGAGAGCTGCACTGTCACTGGGTCAGTACTGAGGGAGTGTTGCACTGTCTGCGGGTCAGTACTGAGGGAGTGCTGCACTGTCAGAGGGTCAGTACTGAGGGAGTGCCGCACTGTCAGATGGTCAGTACTGAGGAAGTGCATCACTGTCAGAGGGTCAGTACTGAGGGAGTGCTCCACTGTTAGAGAGTCAGTACTGAGGGAGTGCAGCGGTGTCAGAAGGTCAGTACTGAGGGAGTGCTCCACTGTCAGAGGGTCAGTACTGAGGGAGTGCTGCACTGTCAGAGGGTCAGTACGGAGGGAGTGCTGCACTGTCAAAGGGTCAGTACTGAGGGAGTGCTGCTCTGTCAGAGGGTCAGTATTGAGTGAGTGCTGCTCTGTCAGAGGGTCAGTACTGAGGGAGTGCTGCACTGTCAGAGGGTCAGTACTGAGGGAGTGCTTCACTTTCAGAAGGTCAGTACTGAGGGAGTGCTGCTCTGTCAGAGGGTCAGTACTGAGGGAGTGCTGCACTGTCAGAGGGTCAGTACTGAGGGAGTGCTGCACTGTCAGAGGGTCAGTACTGAGGGAGAGCTGCACTGTCAGAGGGTCAGTACTGAGGGAGTGCTGCACTGTCAGAGGGTCAGTACTGAGTGAGTGCTGCACTGTCAGAGGGTCAGTACTGAAGGAGTGCTGCACTGTCAGAGGGTCAGTACTGAGGGAGTGCTGCACTGTCAGAGGGTCAGTACTGAGGGAGAGCAGCAATGTCAGACTGTAAGTTCTGAGGGAGTGCTGCACTGTCACAGGTTCAGTACTGAGGGTTTGCTGCACTGTCATAGGGTCAGTACTGAGGCACTGCTGCACTGTCAGAGGGTCAGTACTGAGGGAGTGCTGCACTGTCAGAGGGTCAGTACTGAGGGAGTGCAGCACTGTCAGAGGGTCTGTACTGAGGGAGTGCTGCACTGTCAGAGGGGCAGTATTGAGGGAGTGCTGCACTGTCAGAGGCTGAGTATTGAGGGAGTGCTGCACTGTCTGCGGGTCAGTACTGAGGGAGTGCATCACTGTCAGAGGGTCAGTACTGAGGGAGTGCTGCACTGTTAAAGAGTCAGTACTGAGGGAGTGCAGCACTGTTAAAGAGTCAGTACTGAGGGAGTGCTGCACTGTCAGAGGGTCAGTACTGAAGGAGTGCAGCGGTGTCAGACGGTCAGTACTGAGGGAGTGCTGCACTGTCAGAGGGTCAGTACTGAGGGAGTGCTGCACTGTTAAAGAGTCAGTACTGAGGGATTGCTGCCCTGTCAGAGGGTCAGTACTGAAGGAGTGCAGCGGTGTCAGAAGGTCAGTACTGAGGGAGTGCTGCACTGTCAGAGGGTCAGTACTGAGGGAGTGCCGCACTGTCAGAGCGTCAGTATTGACGAAGTGCTGCACTGTCAGAGTGTCAGTACTGAGGGAGTGCTGCACAGTCAGAGGGTCAGTACTGAGGGAGAGCTGCACTGTCAGAAGGTCAGTACTGAGGGAGTGCTGCACTGTCAGAGGGTCAGTACTGAGGGAGTGCTTCACTGTCAGAGGGTCAGTACTGAGCGAGTGCTGCACTGTCAGAGGGTCAGTACTGAGCGAGTGCTGCACTGTCAGATGGTCAGTACTGGGGGAGTGCAGCACTGTCAGAGGGTCAGTACTGAGGGAGTGCTGGACTGTCAGAGAGTAAGTACGGATGGAGTGAAGCACTATCAGAGGGTCAGTACTGAGGGAGTGCTGCAGTGTCAGAGTGTCAGTACTGAGGGAGTGCTGCACTGCCAGAGGGTCAGTACTGAGGGAGTGCTGCACTGTCAGAGTGTCAGTACTGAGGGAGTGCTGCAATGTCAGAGGGTCAGTACTGAGGGAGTGCTGCACTGTCAGAGTGTCAGTACTGAGGGAGTGCCGCACTGTCAGAAGGTCAGTTCTGAGGGAGTGCTGGACTGTCAGAGGGTCAGTACTGAGTGAGTGCTGCACTGTCAGAGTGTCAGTACTGAGGGAGTGCTGCAATGTCAGAGAGTAAGTACGGATGGAGTGAAGCACTATCAGAGGGTCAGTACTGAGGGAGTGCTGCACTGTCAGAGGCTCAGTACTGAGGGCGTGCCGCACTGTCAGAAGGTCAGTACTGAGGGAGTGCTGCACTGTCAGAGGTTCAGTACTGAGGGAGTGCTGCACTGTCAGAGGGTCAGTACTGAGGGAGTGCCGCACTGTCAGAGGGTCAGTACTGAGGGAGTGCTGCACTGTCAGAAGTTCAGTACTGAGCGAGTGCTGCACTGTCAGAGGGTCAGTACTGAGGGAGTGCTGCACTGTCAGAGGGTCAGTACTGAGGGAGTGCCGCAATGTCAGATGGTCAGTACTGAGGGAGTGCTGCACTGTCAGAGGGTCACTACTGAGCGAGAGCTGCACTGTTGGATGGTCAGTTCTGAGGGAGTGCTGGACTGTCAGAGGGTCAGTACTGAGGGAGTGCTGCAATGTCAGAGAGTAAGTACGGATGGAGTGAAGCACTATCAGAGGGTCAGTACTGAGGGAGTGCTGCAGTGTCAGAGTGTCAGTACTGAGGGAGTGCTGCACTGCCAGAGGGTCAGTACTGAGGGAGTGCTGTACTGTCAGAGTGTCAGTACTGAGGGAGTGCTGCAATGTCAGAGTGTCAGTACTGAGGGAGTGCTGCACTGTCAGAGTGTCTGTACTGAGGGAGTTCTGCACTGTCAGAAGGTCTGTTCTGAGGGAGTGCTGGACTGTCAGAGGGTCAGTACTGAGGGAGTGCTGCACTGTCAGAGGGTCAGTACTGAGGGAGTGCTGCAATGTCAGAGAGTAAGTACGGATGGAGTGAAGCACTATCAGAGGGTCAGTACTGAGGGAGTGCTGCACTGTCAGAGGCTCAGTACTGAGGGAGTGCCGCACTGTCAGAAGGTCAGTACTGAGGGAGTGCTGCACTGTCAGAGGTTCAGTACTGAGGGAGTGCTGCACTGTCAGAGGGTCAGTACTGAGTGTTTGCTGCACTGTCAGAGGGTCAGTACTGAGGGAGTGCTGCACTGTCAGAGGGTCAGTACTGAGCGAGTGCTGCACTGTCAGAGGGTCAGTACTGAGGGAGTGCCGCAATGTCAGATGGTCAGTACTGAGGGAGTGCTGCACTGTCAGAGGGTCAGTACTGAGGGAGTGCTGCACTGTCAGAGGGTCAGTACTGAGGGAGTGCTGCACTGTCAGAGGGTCAGAACAAAGGGAATGCTGCACTTGATTGTCTCTCTCCCCCACACACTCAGACCGTGCGTTCCAGACCCTGACCACTTGACGTGTGAAACAAGCGAGAACAGGTGATCAGGGTCATTACCGTATCGCTGTTTATGTGATCTTGCTGTGTGCAAGTTGGCTGCTTTGCAACAGTGAGCCGGCTTCAAAAAAATCCCTTGTTGTCTTGTGAGTCGCTTTGAGATGTCAGTGGTTGTGAAAGTTGCTATAGAATTGCAGCTGTAAAATAAAACAGAACGTGCTGGAGAACCTTGGTTGTTCCGGCCGCACCTGTCGAGAACGCAACCGAGTTATCAACTGGCGTCCATGTGAGGAGCCTTGGTGAGTTGCTGCAGTGCATCTTGTAGATGGTACACACACTGCTGCTACTGTGCGTCGGTGGTGGAGGGAGTGAATGTTTGTGGATGGGGGGCTGACCAAGCGGGACTGCTTTGTCCTGGACAGTGTCGAGCTTCTTGAGTGTTGTGGGAGCTGCACTCATCCAGGCAAGTGGGGAGTGTCCCATCACACTCCTGACCTGTGCCTTGTAGATGGTGGACAGGCTTTGGGGGAGTCAGGAGGTGAGTTACTCACCGCAGGATTCCTAGCCTCTGACCTGCTCTTGTAGCCACAGTGTTTATATGGCTGGTCCCAGTTCAGTGTCTGGTCAATGGTAACCCCCAGGATGTTGATAGTGGGGGATTCAGTGAGGGTAATGCCATTGAATGTCAAGGGGGCGATGGTTAAATTCTCTTGTTGGAGATGGTCATTGCCTGACACTTGTGTGGCGCGAGTGTTACTCACCACTTGTCAGTCCAAACCTGGTTATTGTCCAGGTCTTGCTGCATTTGGACATGGGCTGCTTCAGTATCTGAGGAGTCGCGAATGGTGCTGAACATTGTGCAATCATCAGCAAACATCCCCACTTCTGACCTTATGATGGAAGGAAGGTGATTGATGAAGCAGCTGAAGATGGTTGGGCCGAGGACACTACCCAGAGGAACTCCTGCAGAGATGTGTCAGGCCTGAGGACACTGACCTCCCACAGCCACAACAGCCTCCGATAAATGCAAAAGACGGTGGATGTTGGAATCTGAACTCAATGCAGACAATGCCGGGGGAAACTCAGCCGGTCTGGCAGCATCTGTGGAGAGAGAATCCGTCTGACTCTTCTTCAGAGACTCAAAAGGTTCACACTGTTTCTCTGTCCCCAGACGCTGCCGGACCTGCTGAGTTCTTTCTGGCCTGTTCTGTTGAAGTTAACGACGACCATCTTTCTGCAGAGTTTCCCCCACCCCCATGACGTTCTCTTGTCGTTTCGGATCTCCAGCATCCGCAGTATTTGTCTTTTGCAGGAGTCCACCCTCCTTGCGTGGGGACAGGCGAAGCAGAGGTGGTGGTTGGGGGGGGGGGAAGCATGGCGGCCTCCGCTACCCGGCGGCCCCCGCGCCAGGGAAAAGGCTCTATCTGGGCAGCGGGGGAGCCGAGTGCGCCTGCGCCGCCCCGGCCGCCGCCCAGCTGCCCGCCGGGATGCTGGAGGACTGCGGGATCGCGGAGCTGGGAGGAGCAGCGGCGGAGGCTCGGAGCTGGAAGCCCGGGGAGGCGGCTGGGCTGCAGGGGGGTGAGTGCGGGACCCCGCAGGCCGGGGTCAGAGGGCGGCGAGGGGTCAGGGAGTCACCCCCGGGCCCCCCCTCCCCCCCAAAAAACTGGGGTTCAGGTCCCCCCCCCCCCCACCCCTCAGAGGGAATTTAAAGGGGAATGCACACTTCCCCCCCCCCCCCCCCCACCCCTAAATCCTGGGACTGTTAAAGGGGAATGTACCCCCCACTTAAAGCGGAATGCACCCCTTCTCTTAAAGGGGAATGCACCCCTTCTCTTAAAGGGGAATGCACCCCTTCTCTTAAAGGGGAATGCACCCCTTCTCTTAAAGGGGAATGCACCCCTCCCACTTAAAGGGGAATGCACCCCTTCACTTAAAGGGGAATGCACCCCTCCCACTTAAAGGGGAATGCACCCCTTCACTTAAAGGGGAATGCACCCCCCCTTAACGGGGAATGCACCCCCCGACTTAAAGGGGATTGCACCCCCCCCTCCGCTTAAAGGGGAATGCACCCTCCCCACTTAAAGGGGAATGCACCCTCCCCACTTAAAGGGGAATGCACCCTCCCCACTTAAAGGGGAATGCACCCTCCCCACTTAAAAGGGAATGCATCCCTGATCCCTGGAATATTTACAAGAGAATGCACCCTCCTTAAAGGGGAAAGCGCCCCCCCCAGTCCAGGGAGTGTTTAAAGGGGAATGCACCCCCACACCCAGTCCCCTAGTCTCCTGGTGGTTGCGTGGAGTGGGGTATGGGGTTAATGAGGCTCCGCACTGATGTTGCCTCTCTCCCCCTCTCTCTGTCTCTTCATCTTCCTCTCTCTGCCCCTCCCTCTCTCTCTGACCCTCTCTCGCTTTCTCTCTCCCTCCCCCTCTCCCTCTCTCCCTCTCCCTCTCTCTCTCTCTCTCTCCCTCCCTCTCCCTGTCTCACCAGGTGGTTGCAGTTGCTCCAATGGATGAATTTGAACCAATTGACCTGCGGCCAAGGATAGTGTTTGTCCCGGGGACCCTGGACAGAGCCCAGCCACTGGTGCAGGAGGAGCAGAGGAACCAGAGGATGATGAGGGTGGAGCAGGAGGACAGACAGGCACTGGAGAAGGAGAACAGGAGGATGGCAGTGATGGGGATCGGGGAGGTGGAGAGGGAGAGAGAGATGGGGAAGGAGGAGAGGGGGAGGGAAGCATTGGAGGGGGAGGGTAGGTGGGCAATGGCGCCAATGATGGGCATTGGGGAGATGGAGGGAGGGAGGGAGTCAATGATGGGGATAGGGGAGATGGAGGGAGGGAGGGAGTCAATGATGGGGATTGGGGAGATGGAGGGAGGGAGGGAGTTGATGATGAGGATAGGGGAGGCGGAGGGAGGGAGGGAGTTGATGCTGGGGGTTGGGGAGGCGGAGGGAGGGAGGGAGTTGATGATGGGGGTTGGGGAGGCGGAGGGAGGGAGGGAGTTGATGATGAGGATAGGGGAGGCGGAGGGAGGGAGGGAGTTGATGCTGGGGGTTGGGGAGGCGGAGGGAGGGAGGGAGTTGATGATGGGGGTTGGGGAGGCGGAGGGAGGGAGGGAGTCGATGATGGGGATAGGGGAGATGGAGGGAGGGAGGGAGTCGATGATGAGGATAGGGGAGGCGGAGGGAGGGAGGGAGTCAATGATGAGGATAGGGGAGGTGGAGGGAGGGAGGGAGTCAATGATGGGGGTTGGGGAGGCGGAGGGAGGGAGGGAGTTGATGATGGGGGTTGGGGAGGCGGAGGGAGGGAGGGAGTCAGTGATGAGGATAGGGGAGATGGAGGGAGGGAGGGAGTTGATGATGAGGATAGGGGAGATGGAGGGAGGGAGGGAGTTGATGCTGGGGGTTGGGGAGGCGGAGGGAGGGAGGGAGTCAGTGATGAGGATAGGGGAGATGGAGGGAGGGAGGGAGTTGATGATGAGGATAGGGGAGGCGGAGGGAGGGAGGGAGTTGATGGGGGTTGGGGAGGTGGAGGGAGGGAGGGAGTCAATGATGGGGGTTGGGGAGGCGGAGGGAGGGAGGGAGTCAGTGATGAGGATAGGGGAGATGGAGGGAGGGAGGGAGTTGATGATGAGGATAGGGGAGATGGAGGGAGGGAGGGAGTTGATGCTGGGGGTTGGGGAGGTGGAGGGAGAGAGGGAGTCAGTGATGGGGATAGGGGAGGTGGAGGGCGGCTATGACCCAGGTGGGGGGGCCGTGTTTGCGATGAGGGAGGAGGGCAGCGAGGGGAGGGGGGCCCTGGCGTTGGAGGCGGACAAGCCACTGAAGTGCTCGGTCTGCGCCAAAGGTTTCAAGTACCGCTACGGCCTGGAACGCCATGAGTGCACCCACCGCGCCGAGAGGCCCTTCAAATGCCGGCACTGCAACAAGGCCTTCAAGCACTCCTCGGGGCTGGTCAACCACCAGCGCATCCATGCCCAGGAGCGGCCGCACGCCTGCCCCGTCTGTGCCAAGACCTTCAAATACCGCTACTGCCTGGCGCGGCACGAGTGTGTCCACACCCAGGAGCGGCCGCACGCCTGCCCCGTCTGTGCCAAGACCTTCAAGCACCCCTCCGGTCTTCTAAAGCACCAGCGAGTCCACACCCGCAGCCGGCCCTTCGTCTGCCCCGTCTGCGGCTCCGGCTTCACCCACCCCTCTGTCCTCCGCCGGCACCAGGTGGTTCACGCCGAGGACCGGCCTATCCGATGCGAAGACTGCGGCCGGGGCTTCTATTACCCCTCGGCGCTCAGGAAGCACCAGCAGAGCCACGGCAAGGCTGGTGAGCGGCCCCCGTACCTCCGCACCTACCGGCCCCCCGACGGCAGCCACGGTGCTGGGCCCCCCGACCTCAAGCCCTGCAAGTGCTCCGAGTGCGGCAAGGCCTTCAAGAAGTCGTCGGACCTGGTGATGCACCAGCGGGTCCACACCGGCGAGCGGCCCTACGTCTGCACCCTGTGCGGCAAGGGCTTCAAGCAGCCCTCAGGGCTGATCCGTCACCGCATCGTCCACACCGGCGAGCGGCCCTTCAAGTGCTCGATCTGCGAGAAGAGCTTCACCATCCTCTGCACGCTCCGCAAGCACCAGAGGCTCCACACCGGGGAGAAGCCGTTCCAGTGTCCCGAGTGCGGCCAACGCTTCACCCAGTCTCACCACCTGGTGTCCCACCGCCGCATCCACACCGGTGAGAAGCCCTTTGTCTGCCCGGTCTGCTCGAAGGGCTTCAAGCAGCCGTACCAGCTGGTTGAGCACCGGCGGGTACACACCGGCGAGAGGCCGTTCCTCTGCACCGTCTGTGGCCGTGGCTTCATCCAGTCCTCCCACCTCAAGACCCACCAGCACCTGCACACCGGGGAGCGGCCGTTTAAGTGCGAGACCTGCGGCAAGGGTTTCATCCTCTCGTCTCACCTCATCAAACACCAGCGCATCCACACCAAAGAGAACTACTAACCCGGTGGCTGGTCAGCCCAGAGACCACCGGCCAGAACCAAAACCAAGATCGTTGCTAACCAGCTAAGGGATCATCGACTGGGACCAGAACCTAACCAGGGATCGTCAGCATTGACCGGACCCTAACCAGAGATCGTCAGCATTGACCGGAACCTAACCAGGGATCGTCAGCATTGACCAGAAACTAACCAGAGATCGTCAGCATTGACCGGACCCTAACCAGAGATCGTCAGCATTGACCGGAACCTAACCAGAGATCGTCAGCATTGACCGGAAACTAACCAGGGATCGTCAGCATTGACCGGGACCTAACCAGGGATCGTCAGCATTGACCGGAACCTAACCAGAGATCGTCAGCATTGACCAGAAACTAACCAGAGATCGTCAGCATTGACCGGACCCTAACCAGAGATCGTCAGCATTGACCGGAAACTAACCAGAGATCGTCAGCATTGACCGGGACCTAACCAGAGATCGTCAGCATTGACCGGAACCTAACCAGGGATCGTCAGCATTGACCGGGACCTAACCAGAGATCGTCAGCATTGACCGGGACCTAACCAGAGATCGTCAGCATTGACCGGAAACTAACCAGAGATCGTCAGCATTGACCGGGACCTAACCAGAGATCGTCAGCATTGACCGGGACCTAACCAGGGATCGTCAGCATTGACCGGAACCTAACCAGAGATTGTCAGCATTGACCGGAACCTAACCAGGGATCGTCAGCATTGACCGGAAACTAACCAGAGATCGTCAGCATTGACCGGAACCTAACCAGAGATCGTCAGCATTGACCGGGACCTAACCAGGGATCGTCAGCATTGACCGGAAACTAACCAGAGATCGTCAGCATTGACCGGAAACTAACCAGGGATCGTCAGCATTGACCGGGACCTAACCAGAGATCGTCAGCATTGACCGGAACCTAACCAGGGATCGTCAGCATTGACCGGGACCTAACCAGAGATCGTCAGCATTGACCGGAAACTAACCAGGGATCGTCAGCATTGACCGGAAACTAACCAGGGATCGTCAGCATTGACCGGACCCTAACCAGGGATCGTCAGCATTGACCGGAAACTAACCAGGGATCGTCAGCATTGACCGGGACCTAACCAGGGATCGTCAGCATTGACCGGAAACTAACCAGGGATCGTCAGCATTGACCGGACCCTAACCAGAGATCGTCAGCATTGACCGGGACCTAACCAGAGATCGTCAGCATTGACCGGAACCTAACCAGGGATCGTCAGCATTGACCGGAAACTAACCAGAGATCGTCAGCATTGACCGGGACCTAACCAGGGATCGTCAGCATTGACCGGAACCTAACCAGGGATCGTCAGCATTGACCGGAAACTAACCAGAGATCGTCAGCATTGACCGGAACCTAACCAGAGATCGTCAGCATTGACCAGAAACTAACCAGAGATCGTCAGCATTGACCGGACCCTAACCAGGGATCGTCAGCATTGACCGGAAACTAACCAGAGATCGTCAGCATTGACCGGAACCTAACCAGGGATCGTCAGCATTGACCGGAAACTAACCAGGGATCGTCAGCATTGACCGGGACCTAACCAGGGATCGTCAGCATTGACCGGAAACTAACCAGAGATCGTCAGCATTGACCGGAAACTAACCAGAGATCGTCAGCATTGACCGGGACCTAACCAGCGATCGTCAGCATTGACCGGAACCTAACCAGGGATCGTCAGCATTGACCGGAACCTAACCAGAGATCGTCAGCATTGACCGGAACCTAACCAGAGATCGTCAGCATTGACCGGGACCTAACCAGAGATCGTCAGCATTGACCGGGACCTAACCAGAGATCGTCAGCATTGACCGGAACCTAACCAGAGATCGTCAGCATTGACCGGAACCTAACCAGGGATCGTCAGCATTGACCGGAACCTAACCAGAGATCGTCAGCATTGACCGGGACCTAACCAGGGATCGTCAGCATTGACCGGGACCTAACCAGGGATCGTCAGCATTGACCGGAACCTAACTAGAGATCGTCAGCATTGACCGGACCCTAACCAGAGATCGTCAGCATTGACCGGGACCTAACCAGAGATCGTCAGCATTGACCGGACCCTAACCAGAGATCGTCAGCATTGACCGGACCCTAACCAGGGAACGTCAGCATTGACCGGGACCTAACCAGAGATCGTCAGCATTGACCGGACCCTAACCAGGGATCGTCAGCATTGACCGGGACCTAACCAGAGATCGTCAGCATTGACCGGACCCTAACCAGAGATCGTCAGCATTGACCGGAACCTAACCAGAGATCGTCAGCATTGACCGGAACCTAACCAGGGATCGTCAGCATTGACCGGAACCTAACTAGAGATCGTCAGCATTGACCGGACCCTAACCAGAGATCGTCAGCATTGACTGGGACCTAACCAGAGATCGTCAGCATTGACCGGACCCTAACCAGAGATCGTCAGCATTGACCGGACCCTAACCAGGGATCGTCAGCATTGACCGGGACCTAACCAGAGATCGTCAGCATTGACCGGACCCTAACCAGGGATCGTCAGCATTGACCGGGACCTAACCAGAGATCGTCAGCATTGACCGGACCCTAACCAGAGATCGTCAGCATTGACCGGAACCTAACCAGAGATCGTCAGCATTGACCGGAACCTAAACAGAGATCGTCAGCATTGACCGGAAACAAACCAGGGATCGTCAGCATTGACCGGAAACTAACCAGGGATCGTCAGCATTGACCGGAACCTAACCAGAGATCGTCAGCATTGACCGGAACCTAAACAGAGATCGTCAGCATTGACCGGAAACTAACCAGGGATCGTCAGCATTGACCGGAAACTAACCAGAGATCGTCAGCATTGACCGGAAACTAACCAGAGATCATCAGCATTGACCGGAAACTAACCAGGGATCGTCAGCATTGACCGGAAACTAACCAGAGATCGTCAGCATTGACCGGAAACTAACCAGGGATCGTCAGCATTGACCGGAAACTAACCAGAGATCGTCAGCATTGACCGGAAACTAACCAGGGATCGTCAGCATTGACCGGAAACTAACCAGAGATCGTCAGCATTGACCGGAAACTAACCAGGGATCGTCAGCATTGACCGGAACCTAACCAGAGATCGTCAGCATTGACCGGAACCTAACCAGGGATCGTCAGCATTGACCGGAACCTAACCAGGGATCGTCAGCATTGACCGGAACCTAACCAGGGATCGTCAGCATTGACCGGACCCTAACCAGAGATCGTCAGCATTGACCGGGACCTAACCAGAGATCGTCAGCATTGACCGGGACCTAACCAGAGATCGTCAGCATTGACCGGACCCTAACCAGGGATCGTCAGCATTGACCAAATCAAACCAGCGATCGTCAGCATTGAACAGAACCAAACCTGAGATCACCAAAATTGACCAGAAGCTAACCAGAGATCACCAACATTGACCAGAAGCTAACCAGAGATCACCAACATTGACCAGAATTAAACCTGAGATCACCAACATTGACCAGAACCTAACCAGAGATCACCAACATTGACCAGAATCCAACCAGAGATCACCAACATTGACCAGAACCTAACCAGAGATCACCAACATTGACCAGAATCCAACCAGTGATCACCGACATTGACCAGAACCTAACCAGAGATCACCAACATTGACCAGAATCCAACCAGTGATCACCGACATTGACCAGAACCTAAGCAGAGATCACCAACATTGACCAGAATCTAACCAGAGATCACCAACATTGACCAGAACCTAACCAGAGATCACCGACATTGACCAGAATCTAACCAGAGATCACCAACATTGACCAGAACCTAAGCAGAGATCATCAACATTGACCAGAATCTAACCAGAGATCACCAACATTGACCAAAACCTAAGCAGAGATCACCGACATTGACCAGAATCTAACCAGAGATCACCAACATTGACCAGAACCTAAGCAGAGATCACCGATATTTACCAGAATCTAACCAGAGATCACCAACATTGACCAGAACCTAAGCAGGGATCACCGACATTGACCAGAATCTAACCAGAGATCACCAACATTGACCAAAATCTAACCAGAGATCACCAACATTGACCAAAACCTAAGCAGAGATCACCGACATTGACCAGAATCTAACCAGAGATCACCAACATTGACCAAAACCTAAGC
The DNA here is from genome assembly GCA_026770705.1 of Isurus oxyrinchus. Taxonomy (NCBI): domain Eukaryota; kingdom Metazoa; phylum Chordata; class Chondrichthyes; order Lamniformes; family Lamnidae; genus Isurus; species Isurus oxyrinchus. The sequence goes on along the minus strand of JANJGN010000355.1, from coordinate 490,370 downwards.
AGAGATCACCGATATTTACCAGAATCTAACCAGAGATCACCAACATTGACCAGAACCTAAGCAGAAATCATCAACATTGACCAGAATCTAACCAGAGATCACCAACATTGACCAAAACCTAAGCAGAGATCACCGATATTTACCAGAATCTAACCAGAGATCACCAACATTGACCAGAACCTAAGCAGAGATCACCGACATTGACCAGAATCTAACCAGAGATCACCAACATTGACCAGAATCTAACCAGATATCACCAACATTGACCAAAACCTAAGCAGAGATCACCGACATTGACCAGAATCTAACCAGAGATCACCAACATTGACCAGAACCTAAGCAGAAATCATCAACATTGACCAGAATCTAACCAGAGATCACCAACATTGACCAAAACCTAAGCAGAGATCACCGATATTTACCAGAATCTAACCAGAGATCACCAACATTGACCAGAACCTAAGCAGAGATCACCGACATTGACCAGAATCTAACCAGAGATCACCAACATTGACCAGAATCTAACCAGATATCACCAACATTGACCAAAACCTAAGCAGAGATCACCGACATTGACCAGAATCTAACCAGAGATCACCAACATTGACCAGAACCTAAGCAGAGATCATCAACATTGACCAGAATCTAACCAGAGATCACCAACATTGACCAAAACCTAAGCAGAGATCACCAACATTGACCAGAATCTAACCAGAGATCACCAACATTGACCAAAACCTAAGCAGAGATCACCAACATTGACCAGAATCTAACCAGAGATCACCAACATTGACCAGAATCTAACCAGAGATCACCAACATTGACCAAAACCTAAGCAGAGATCGCCGACATTGACCAGCAACTAACCAGAGATCACTGACAATGACCAGTACCTAACCAGAGATCACCAACATTGACCAGAATTAAACCAGGGATCACTGACATTGACCAGAATTAAACCAGTGATTAGCAACTACGGCCAGAACCAAACTTGGGAATGCCAACATCGGCCTGTACATAACCAGAGGTCACCGCCAATGACCAGAATTAAACCTGAGATCACCAACATTGACCAGAACCTAACCAGAGATCACCGACATTGACCAGAACCTAACCAGAGATCACTGACATTGACCAGAATCTAACCAGAGATCACCGACATTGACCAGAATCTAACCAGAGATCACCGACATTGACCAGTACCTAACCAGAGATCACCGACATTGGCAGAATCAAACTGAGCAATCACCATCACCACCGAGGATTCATCAAAGCCCCAACCCCAATACCAACATCACCGAAAACACTGACATCATCAGCTTCCCAAACACCAGGATCACTGACCCCCCCGCCCCCCGCCCCCCGCCCCCCGCCCCCCGCCCCCCGCCCCCCCCCCTCACCTTTCAGCTCTCTGAGCCGACAAGCCACCAACACTACCTGTATGGAAACTCTTACAGGGGTAGCTCTGGGAAGTTGCCGTGTTGCGGTATGTGGCGGTGCCGGTGAGTCAGAGTGTTACGGTGTGCCCCGCCTCCCCGGTATCTGGGCACGGAGCAACAGGATTCTGTTCTCGATCAACTGGAGACACCAACCTATTGGATGGAAGCATTGTTGGTGGACACGAACACTGACCTCGGTCTTTGGATCTTGCTAACTCTTTCTGTAGCTGCCATCACATACTCCCCTCACTCCCCACAGTCTGTCCGCCATCTACAAGGCACAGGTCAGGAGTGTGATGGAATACTCCCCACTTGCCTGGATGAGTGCAGCTCCCACAACACTCAAGAAGCTGGACACCGTCCAGGACAAAGCAGTCCCGCCACTCTTGACTTCAGGAGGAGGAGCGATGGTGTAGCGATATTGTCACTGGACTAGTAACCCAGAGACCCAGGGCAACGCTCTGGGGACCCAACTTCAGACCCCACCATGGCAGACCATGAAATGTGAATTCACTAAAAACCGGGATGGCCATGAAGCTTTCACCGATTGTTGTATAAACTCATCTGGAAATCCGCTGTCCTTACCCACTCTGACCTACATGTGACTCCAGACCCACAGCCATGTGGTTGGCTCTTAACCGGTCCTCCTGAAATGGCTGAGCGAGTCACTGAGTTCAAGCGGCAGTTAGGGACGGGTAGAGACGCCCACATCCCACAAACAACATGAAGGGAAAGCTCACATGGGAAGGTTCACTGGGCTGATTCCCGGGATGACGGGGGTCTGTCTGATGGGGGAAAGGTTGAGCAGGCTGGGCCTGTACCCATTGGAGTTTAGAGGAATGAGAGGTGATCTTATTGAGACAGATCAGAACCTGAGGATGTTCCCCCTCCTCCCTTATGGGGGTATCTAGAACGAGTGGGGGCACAGTTGCAGAATGAGGGGGTCTCCTGTTGAAGACGGAGATGAGGAGGGATTTCTTCTCTCCGAGGGGGGTCAGTCTGTTGAATTCTCTCCCCCCGCCCCACCCACAGAGAGCAGTGGGGGCCGGGGTGTTGAATATATCCGAGGCTGAGTTAGACAGGTTTCTGATTGACAGGGGAGGAGGCGAGGGTTATGGAGGGACAGACAGCAGAGCGGAGCTGAGACCACAATCGGATCAGTCATGCTTGATGGACCGAATGTTACTCTTGCTCCTATTTATTTTAAGATCTCCTGATCATAACCTTAAACATTCACTCCCTCCACCACCGACGCACAGTAGCAGCAGTGTGTGTACCATCTACAAGATGCACTGCAGCAACTCACCAAGGCTCCTTCGACAGCACCTTCCAAACTCACGACCACTACCATCTAGAAGGACGAGGGCAGCAGACACATGGGAACACCCCCACCTGGAAGTTCCCCTCCAAGCCCCTCACCATCCTGACTTGGAAATATATCGGCCGTTCCTTCACTGTCGCTGGGTCAAAATCCTGGAACTCCCTCCGTAACAGCGCCGTGGGTGTACCTACACCACACGGACAAAATCCTGGAACTCCCTCCCTAACAGCGCCGTGGGTGTACCTACACCACACGGACAAAATCCTGGAACTCCCTCCCTAACAGCGCCGTGGATGTACCTACACTACACCACACAGACAAAATCCAGGAACTCCCTCCCTAACAGCGCCGTGGGTGTACCTACACCACACGGACAAAATCCTGGAACTCCCTCCCTAACAGCGCCGTGGGTGTACCTACACCACACGGACAAAATCCTGGAACTCCCTCCCTAACAGCGCTGTGGGTGTACCTACACCACACGGGACAAAATCCTGGAACACCCTCACTAACAGCGCCGTGGATGTCCCTACACCACACGGACAAAATCCTGGAACTCCCTCCCTAACAGCGCCGTGGGTGTACCTACACCACACGGACAAAATCCTGGAACTCCCTCCCTAACAGCGCCGTGGGTGTACCTACAGCACAGGGACAAAATCCTGGAACTCCCTCCCTAACAGCACCGTGGGTGTACCTACACCACACGGACAAAATCCTGGAACTCCCTCCCTAACAGCACTGTGGGTGTACCTACACCACACGGACAAAATCCTGGAACTCCCTCCCTAACAGCGCCGTGGGTCTACCTACACCACACGGACAAAATCCTGGAACTCCCTCCCTAACAGCAGCGTGGGTGTACCTACACCACACGGACAAAATCCTGGAACTCCCTCCCTAACAGCGCCGTGGGTCTACCTACACCACACGGACAAAATCCTGGAACTCCCTCCCTAACAGCGCCGTGGGTGTACCTACACCACACGGACAATATCCTGGAACTCCCTCCCTAACAGCGCCGTGGGTGTACCTACACCACACGGGGACAAAATCCTGGAACACCCTCCCTAACAGCACCGTGGGTGTACCTACACCACACGGGGACAAAATCCTGGAACACCCTCCCTAACAGCACCGTGGGTGTACCTACACCACACGCACAAAATCCTGGAACTCCCTCCCTAACAGCGCCGTGGGTGTACCTACACCACACGGACAAAATCCTGGAACTCCCTCCCTAACAGCGCCGTGGGTGTACCTACACCACACGGACAAAATCCTGGAACTCACTCCCTAACAGCGCCATGGGTGTACCTACACCACACGGACAAAATCCTGGAACTCCCTCCCTAACAGCGCCGTGGGTGTACCTACACCACACGGACAAAATCCCGGAACTCCTTCCCTAACAGCGCCGTGGGTGTACCTACACCACACAAACAAAATCCTGGAACTCCCTCCCTAACAGCACCGTGGGTGTAAATACACCACACACGGACAAAATCCTGGAACTCCCTCCCTAACTGCGCCGTGGGTGTACCTACACCACAGGGACAAAATCCTGGAACTCCCTAACAGCGCCGTGGGTGTACCTACACCACACGGACAAAATCCTGGAACTCCCTCCCTAACAGCGGTGTGGGTGTACCTACACCACACGGACAAAATCCTGGAACTCCCTCCCTAACAGCGCCGTGGGTGTACCTACATCACACGGACAAAATCCTGGAACTCCCTCCCTAACAGCGCCGTGGGTGTACCTACACCACACGGACAAAATCCTGGAACTCCCTCCCTAACAGCGTCGTGGATGTACCTACACTACACCACACGGACAAAATCCCGGAACTCCCTCCCTAACAGCGCCGTGGGTGTACCTACACCACACGGACAAAATCCTGGAACTCCCTCCCTAACAGCGCCATGGGTGTACCTACAACACATGGACAAAATCCTGGAACTCCATCCCTAACAGCGCCGTGGGTGTACCTACACCACACGGACAAAATCCTGGAACTCCCTCCCTAACATCGCCGTGGGTGTACCTACACCACACAGACAAAACCCTGGAACTCCCTCCCTAACAGCGCCGTGGGTGTACCTACACCACACGGACAAAATCCTGGAACTCCCTCCCTATCAGCGCCGTGGGTGTACCTACACCACACAGACAAAACCCTGGAACTCCCTCCCTAACAGCGCCGTGGGTGTACCTACACCACACGGGGACAAAATCCTGGAACTCCCTCCCTAACAGCGCCGTGGGTGTACCTACACCACACGGACAAAATCCTGGAACTCCCTCCCTAACAGCGCCGTGGGTGTACCTACACCACACGGACAAAATCCTGGAACTCCCTCCCTAACAGCGCCGTGGGTGTACCTACACCACACGGACAAAATCCTGGAACACCCTCCCTAACAGCGCCGTGGGTGTACCTACACCACACAGACAAAATCCTGGAACTCCCTCCCTATCAGCGCCGTGGGTGTACCTACACCACACAGACAAAACCCTGGAACTCCCTCCCTAACAGCGCCGTGGGTGTACCTACACCACACGGACAAAATCCTGGAACTCACTCCCTAACAGCGGTGTGGGTGTACCTACACCACACGGGACAAAATCCTGGAACTCCCTCCCTAACAGCGCCGTGGGTGTACCTACACCACACGGGGACAAAATCCTGGAACTCCCTCCCTAACAGCGCCGTGGGTGTACCTACACCACGCAGACAAAATCCTGGAACTCCCTCCCTAACAGCGCCGTGGGTGTACCTACACCACAGGGAACTGCAGCGGTTCAAGAAGGCAGCTCACCACCACCTTCTCAAGGGGCAATTAGGGATGGGCAATAAATACTGGCCCAGCCAGTGATGACCTGAATGACCCCAATTCTCAATCCTTTGCCACCATCATCAAGTTCCCCCAATTACTTCCCTGCCACTTTTTCTCCTTGCCCTTGTGCCGCTCCCTGTATCTCCGTCTCTTGGTCTTGATGTACCCGTGTCCTTTCTGCCCTCATTACCATTCAGCTCTCGGTGCTTCTTGATATGTCTCTGTCTGATTCTGGGTCTCTCTGCCTCTCCCTGACTCTCACTTTGTCTCCCTCCCCCTCTTGGAGTTTTCAGTGAGGAATTTATGGGTGAAGTTGGTCAAAGCCCAGTAGCTCGCCAAGACCCAGCAGATATTCAACACTGAAGGAGTCACTGCTTAGTGAGGAGCTCCGATCTTTAACACTACGAGTCCTGTCATCTGTCACCTCTCTCTCCTCATGCTAAATAGCTTGGGAAAAAAACTAACTAATTGTGTTTTTAGATTAGAGTCTAGAGATGGACAAACAAAGTAGAAATGTACTGACTGCATGCCGTGTAGATTTATAACTTAGCTTAAATCTGTGACAAAACTGTCAACTGTTAATATGTTTAATAAAGTTACACTGACTCACAAGTGTCCGAGTGTGGCTATTGTATATTGTTCACACTGGGAACAGTCTGAATATCAGTCACCCCGGGAACAGTGTGAATATCAGTCACCCCGGGAACAGTCTGAATATCAGTCACACCGCAAACAGTCTGAATATCAGTCACACCGCAAACAGTCTGAAGATCAGTCACACCGCAAACAGTCTGAATATCAGTCACACCGCAAACAGTCTGAATATCAGTCACCCCGGGAACAGTCTGAAGATCAGTCACCCCAGGAACAGTCTGAATATCAGTCACCCTGGGAACAGTCTGAATATCAGTCACACCGCAAACAGTCTGAATATCAGTCATCCCAGGAACAGTCTGAATATCAGTCACCCCAGGAACAGTCTGAATATCAGTCACCCTGGGAACAGTCTGAATATCAGTCACACCGCAAACAGTCTGAATATCAGTCATCCCAGGAACAGTCTGAATATCAGTCACCCCAGGAACAGTCTGAATATCAGTCACACCGGAAATAGTGTGAATATCAGTCTCACTGGGAACAGTCTGAATATCAGTCACACCGCAAACTCTCTGAATATCAGTCATCCCAGGAACAGTGTGAATATCAGTCTCACTGGGAACAGTCTGAATATCAGACACACCTGGAACAGTCTGAATATCAGTCACACCGGAAACAGTGTGATTATCAGTCTCACTGGGAACAGCCTCAGTATCAGACACACCTAGAACAGTCTGAATATCAGTCAACCCGGGAACAGTCTGAATATCAGTCACACCGGAAACAGTGTGAATATCAGTCACCCCGGGAACAGTCTGAATATCAGTCACACCGGAAACAGTGTGAATATCAGTCACCCCGGGAACAGCCTGAATATCAGTCACACCGGAAACAGTGTGAATATCAGACACCCTGGGAACCATGTGAAAGTCAGCCACATGGGAAACAATGTAAATATCAGTCACACCGGGAACCGTGTGAATATCAGTCAAACCAGGAACCGTGTGGATATCAGTCACACCGGGAACCATGTGAATATCAGTCATAGAACAGTGTGAATATCAGTCTGACTGGGAAAAGTGGGAATATCAGTCACATTGGGAACCATGTGAAAATCAGTCACATGAGGAACAGTCTGTATACCAGTCACCCTGGGAACAGTGTGATTATCAGTCAATGGGAACAGTCTGAATATCAGACACAGCAGGAAAAGTATGAAAAGCATCCATACCGGAACAGTCTGTATATCACTCACACAGGGAACAGGCTGAGATCAGTCTGAATGTTTGTCAGACTGGAAATAGTCTGAACATCAGTCACAATGGGAAATGTCTGTAACTGCAAAGAGAGCAGGACTCTGGGCTTAGCGTTAGATTGATAAAGGCCTTCGGGACAGAGTGGGACAGTGGGATTACTTTGGAGATTGATACTGGGCTATGGGGAGAGAGCGGGACAGTGGGATTAGTTTGGGGATTGATCCTGGGCTATGGGGAGAGAGCGGGACTGTGGGATTAGTTTGGGGATTGATGCTGGGCTATGGGGAGAGAGCGGGGCAGTGGGATTAGTTTGGGGATTGATACAGGGCTATGGGGAGAGAGCGGGACAATGGGATTAGTTTGGGGATTGATACTGGGCTATGGGGAGAGAGCGGGGCAGTGGGATTAGTTTGGGGATTGATACAGGGCTATGGGGAGAGAGCGGGACAATGGGATTAGTTTGGGGATTGATACTGGGCTATGGGGAGAGAGCGGGGCAGTGGGATTAGTTTGGGGTTTGTTACTGGGATATGGGGAGAGAGCGGGGCAGTGGGATTAGTTTGGGGATTTCTACTGGGCTAAGGGGAGAGACTGGGAGAGTGGGATTAGTTTGAGGATTGATACTGGGCTATGTGGAGAGAGCGGGGCAGTGGGATTAGTTTGGGGATTGATACTGGGCTATGGGGAGAGAGTGGGACAGTGAGATTAGTTTGGGATTGATACAGGGCTATGGGGAGAGAGCGGGACAGTGGGATTAGTTTGGGGATTGATACTGGGCTATGGGGAGAGAGCGGGTCAGTGGGATTAGTTTGGGGATTGATACTGGGCTATGGGGAGAGAGCGGGACAGTGGGATTAGTTTGGGGATTGATACTGGGCTATGGGGAGAAAGCGGGGCAGTGGGATTAGTTTGGGGATTGATACTGGGCTATGGGGAGAGAGCGGGACAGTGGGATTAGTTTGGGGATTGATACAGGGCTATGGGGAGAGAGCGGGACAGTGGGATTAGTTTGGGGATTGATACAGGGCTATGGGGAGAAAGCAGGACAGTGGGATTAGTTTGGGATTGATACTGGGCTATGGGGAGAGAGCGGGACAGTGGGATTAGTTTGGGGATTGATACAGGGCTATGCGGACAGCGCGGGGCAGTGGGATTAGTTTGGGATTGATACTGGGCTATGGGGAGAGAGCGGGACAGTGGGATTAGTTCGGGGATTGATACTGGTCTATGGGGAGAGAGCGGGGCAGTGGGATTAGTTTGGGGATTGATACAGGGCTAAGGGGAGAGAGCGGGGCAGTGGGATTAGATTGGGGATTGATACTGGGCTATGGGGAGAGAGCGGGGCAGCGGGATTAGTTTGGGGATTGATACTGGGCTATGGGGAGAGAGCGGGGCAGTGGGATTAGTATGGGGATTGATGCTGGGCTATGGGGAGAGAGCGAGGCAGTGGGATTAGTTTGGGGATTGATACTGGGCTATGGGGAGAGAGCGGGGCAGTGGGATTAGTTTGGGGATTGATACTGGGCTATGGGGAGAGAGTGGGACAGTGGGATTAGTTTGGGGATTGATACTGGGCTATGGGGAGAGAGCGGAACAGTGGGATTAGTTTGGGGATTGATACAGGGCTATGGGGAGAGAGCGAGGCTGTGGGATTAGTTTGGGGATTGATACTGGGCTATGGGGAGAGAGCAGGACAGTGGGATTAGTTTGGGGATTGATACAGGGCTATGGGGAGAGAATGGGACAGTGGGATTAGTTTGGGGATTGATACTGGGCTATGGGGAGAGAGCGGGGCAGTGGGATTAGTTTGGGGTTTGTTACTGGGATATGGGGAGAGAGCGGGACAGTGGGATTAGTTTGGGGATTGATACAGGGCTATGGGGAGAGAGCGGGGCAGTGGGATTAGTTTGGGGATTGATACAGGGCTATGGGGAGAGAGCGGGACAGTGGGATTAGTTTGGGGATTTCTACTGGGCTAAGGGGAGAGACTGGGGCAGTGGGATTAGTTTGAGGATTGATACTGGGCTATGTGGAGAGAGCGGGACAGTGGGATTAGTTTGGGGATTTGTACAGGGCTAAGGAGAGAGAGCGGGACAGTGGGATTAGTTTGGGGATTTCTACTGGGCTAAGGGGAGAGACAGGGACAGTGGGATTAGTTTGGGGATTGATACAGGGTTATGGGGAGAGAGCGGGGATGTGGGATTAGTTTGGGGATTGATACAGGGATATGGGGAGAGAGCGGTGCAGTGGGATTAGTTTGCGATTGAAACAGGGCTATGGGGAGTGAGCGGGACTGTGAGATTAGTTTGGGTATTGATATTGGGCTATGGGGAGAGAGTGGGACAGTGAGATTAGTTTGGGGATTGATACTGGGCTATGTGGAGAGAGCAGGACAGTGGGATTAGTTTGGGGATTGATACTGGGCTATGGAGGGAGCGGGGCAGTGGGATTAGTTTGGCGATTGATACTGGGCTATGGGGAGAGAGCGGGGCAGTGGGATTACTTTGGAGATTGATACTGGGCTATGGGGAGAGAGTGGGGCAGTGGGATTAGTTTGGGGATTGATACTGGGCTATGGGGAGAGAGTGGGGCAGTGAGATTAGTTTGGGGATTGATACTGGGCTATGGGGAGAGAGTGGGACAGTGGGATTAGTTTGGGGATTGATACAGGGCAATGGGGAGAGAGCGGGGCAGTGGGATTAGTTTGGGGAGTTATACTGGGCTATGGGGAGAGAGTGGGGCAGTGGGATTAGTTTGGGATTGATACTGGGCTATGGGGAGAGAGTGGGGCAGTGGGATTAGTTTGGGATTGATACTGGGCTATGGGGAGAGAGCGGGACAGTGGGATTAGTATGGGATTGATTCTGGGCTATGGGGAGAGAGCGGGACAATGGGATTAGTTTGGGGATTGATACTGGGCTATGGGGAGAGAGTGGAGCAGTGGGATTAGTTTGGGGATTGATACTGGGCTATGGGGAGAGTGCGGGGCAGTGGGATTAGTTTTGGGATTGATACTGGGTTATGGGGAGAGAGTGGGACAGTGGGATTAGTTTGGGGGTTGATACTGGGCTATGGGGAGAGAGCAGGGCAGTGGGATTAGTTTGGGGATTGATACTGGGCTATGGGGAGAGAGCGGGACAGTGGGATTAGTTTGGGGATTGATACTGGGCTATGGGGAGAGAGCGGGACAGTGGGATTAGTTTGGGGATTTCTACTGGGCTAAGGGGAGAGACTGGGACAGTGGGATTAGTTTGGGGATTGATACAGGGTTATGGGGAGAGAGCGGGGATGTGGGATTAGTTTGGGGATTGATACAGGGATATGGGGAGAGAGCGGTGCAGTGGGATTAGTTTGCGATTGAAACAGGGCTATGGGGAGTGAGCGGGACTGTGAGATTAGTTTGGGTATTGATATTGGGCTATGGGGAGAGAGTGGGACAGTGAGATTAGTTTGGGGATTGATACTGGGCTATGTGGAGAGAGCAGGACAGTGGGATTAGTTTGGGGATTGATACTGGGCTAAAGAGGGAGCGGGGCAGTGGGATTAGTTTGGCGATTGATACTGGGCTATGGGGAGAGAGCGGGGCAGTGGGATTACTTTGGAGATTGATACTGGGCTATGGGGAGAGAGTGGGGCAGTGGGATTAGTTTGGGGATTGATACTGGGCTATGGGGAGAGTGGGGCAGTGGGATTAGTTTGGGGATTGATACTGGGCTATGGGGAGAGAGTGGGACAGTGGGATTAGTTTGGGGATTGATACAGGGCTATGGGGAGAGAGTGGGACAGTGGGATTAGTTTGGGGATTGATACAGGGCAATGGGGAGAGAGCGGGGCAGTGGGATTAGTTTGGGGAGTTATACTGGGCTATGGGGAGAGAGTGGGGCAGTGGGATTAGTTTGGGATTGATACTGGGCTATGGGGAGAGAGTGGGGCAGTGGGATTAGTTTGGGATTGATACTGGGCTATGGGGAGAGAGCGGGACAGTGGGATTAGTATGGGATTGATTCTGGGCTATGGGGAGAGAGCGGGACAATGGGATTAGTTTGGGGATTGATACTGGGCTATGGGGAGAGAGTGGGACAGTGGGATTAGTTTGGGGGTTGATACTGGGCTATGGGGAGAGAGCAGGGCAGTGGGATTAGTTTGGGGATTGATACAGGGCTATGGGGAGAGAGCGGGACAGAGGGATTAGTTTGGGGATTGATACAGGGCTATGGGGAGAGAGCGGGACAGTGGGATTAGTTTGGGATTGATACTGGGCTATGGGGAGAGAGCGGGACAGTGGGATTAGCTTGGGAATTGATACTGGGCTATGGGGAGATAGCGGGACAGTGGGATTAGTTTGGGATTGATACTGGGCAATGGGGAGAGAGCGGGGCCGTGGGATTAGTTTGGGGATTGATACTGGGCTATGGGGAGAGAGCGGGGCAGTGGGATTAGTATGGGGATTGATACTGGGCTATGGGGAGAGAGCGGGACAGTGGGATTAGTTTGGGGATTGATACAGGGCTATGGGGAGAGAGCGGGACAGTGGGATTCGTTTGCGGATTGATACAGGCCTATGGGGAGAGAGTGGGGCAGTGGGATTAGTTTGGGGATTGATACTGGGCTATGGGGAGAGAGTGGGACAGTGGGATTAGTTTGGGGATTGATACAGGGCAATGGGGAGAGAGCGGGACAGTGGGTTTAGTTTGGGGAGTTATACTGGGCTATGGGGAGAGAGTGGGGCAGTGGGATTAGTTTGGGATTGATGCTGGGCTATGGGGAGAGAGCGGGACAGTGGGATTAGTTTGGGGATTGATACTGGGCTATGGGGAGAGAGCGAGGCAGTGGGATTAGTTTGGGGATTGATACAGGGCTATGGGGAGAGAGCGGGACAGTGGGATTAGTTTGGGGATTGATACTGGGCTATGGGGAGAGTGTGGGACAGTGGGATTAGTTTGGGGATTGATACTGGGCTATGGGGAGAGAGCGGGACAGTGGGATTAGTTTGGGGATTGATACTGGGCTATGGGGAGAACGCGTCACAGTGGGATCAGTTTCAGGATTGATACTGGGCTATGGGGAGAGAGCGGGGCAGTGGGATTAGTTTGGGGATTGATACAGGGCTATGGGGAGAGAGCGGGACAGTGGGATTAGTTTGGGGATTGATACAGGGCTATGGGGAGAAAGCGGGACAGTGGGATTAGTTTGTTGATTGTTACAGGGCTATGGGGAGAGAGCGGGACAGTGGGATTAGTTTGGGATTGATACAGGGCTATGGGGAGGGAGCGGGGCAGTGGGATTAGTTTGGGATTGATACTGGGCTATGGGGAGAGAGCGGGACAGTGGGATTAGTTTGGGGATTGATACAGGGCTATGGGGAGAGAGCGGGACAGTGGCATTAGTTTGCGGATTGATACTGGCCTTAGGGGAGAGAGCGGGACAGTGGGATTAGTTTGGGGATTGATACAGGGCTATGGGGAGAGATCAGGGCAGTGGGATTAGTCTGGGATTGATACTGGGCTATGGGGAGAGAGCGGGGCAGTGGGATTTGTTTGGGGATTGATACAGTGCTATGGGGAGAGAGTGCCGCAGTGGGATTAGTTTGGGGATTGATAGAGGGCTATGGGGAGAGAGTGGGGCAGTGGGATTAGTTGGGGATTGATACTGGGCTATGGGGAGAGAGTGGGGCAGTGGGATTAGTTGTGGATTGATACTGTGCTATGGTGAGAGAGCGGGGCAATGGGATTAGTTTGGGGATTGATACTGGGCTATGGGGAGAGAGAGGGGCAGTGGGATTAGTTTGGGGATTGATACTGGGCTATGGGGAGAGAGCGGGGCAGTGGGATTATATTGGGGATTGATACGGGGCTATGGGGAGAGAGTGGGGCAGTGGGATTAGTTTGGGGATTGATACAGGGCTATGGGGAGAGAGCGGGACGGTGGGATTAGTTGGGGATTGATACTGGGCTATGGGGAGAGAGCGGGGCAATGGGATTAGTTTGGGGATTGATACTGGGCTATGGGGAGAGAGTGGGACAGTGGGATTAGTTTGGGGATTGAAACTGGGATATGGGGAGAGAGTGGGGCAGTGGGATTAGTTTGGGGATTGATACTGGGCTATGGGGAGAGAGCAGGACAGTGGGATTAGTTTGGAGATTGAAACTTGGCTATGGGGAGAGAGCGGGGGCAGTGGGAATAGTTTGGGGTTTGATACTGGGCTATGGGTAGAGAGCGGGACAGTGGGATTAGTTTGGGGACTGATACAGGGCTATGGGGAGAGAGCGGGACAGCGGGATTAGTTTGGGTTTGATACTGGGAAATGGGGAGAGAGCGGGACAGTGGGATTAGTTTGGGGATTGATACTGGGATATGGGGAGAGAGTGGGGCAGTGGGATTAGTTTGGGGATTGATACTGGGCTATGGGGAGAGAGTGGGGCAGTGGGATTAGTTTGGGGATTGATACTGGGCTATGGGGAGAGAGTGGGACAGTGGGATTAGTTTGGGGATTGATACTGGGCTATGGGGAGAGAGTGGGGCAGTGGGATTAGTTTGGGGATTGATACTGGGCTATGGGGAGAGAGTGGGGCAGTGGGATTAGTTTGGGGATTGATACTGGGCTATGGGGAGAGAGCGGGACAGTGGGAACAGTTTGGGGATTGATACAGGGATATGGGGAGACAGCGGGACAGTGGGATTAGTTTGGGGATTGATACTGGGCTATGGGGAGAGAGCGGGACAGTGGGATTAGTTTGGGGATTGATACAGGGCTATGGGGAGAGAGTGGGACAGTGGGATTAGTTGGGGATTGATACTGGGCTATGGGGAGAGAGCGGGACAGTGGGATTAGTTTGGGGATTGATACAGGGCTATGGGGAGAGAGCGGGGCAGTGGGATTAGTTTGGGGATTGATACAGGGGTTTGGGGAGAGAGCGGGGCAGAGGGATTAGTTTGGGGATTGATACTGGGCTATGGGGATAGAGCGGGACAGTGGGATTAGTTTGGGGATGATACTGGGCTATGGGGAGAGAGCAGGACAGTGGGATTAGTTTGGGGATTGATACTGGGCTATGGGGAGAGAGCAGGACAGTTGGATTAGTTTGGGGATTGATATTGGGCTATGGGGAGAGAGCAGGGCAGTGGGATTAGTTTGGGGATTGATACTGGGCTATGGGGAGAGAGCGGGGCAGTGGGATTAGTTTGGGGATTGATACTGGGCTATGGGGAGAGAGCGGGGCAGTGGGATCAGTTTGGGGATTGATACAGGGCTATGGGGAGAGAGCGGGACAGTGGGATTAGTTTGGGGATTGATACTGGGCTATGGGGAGAGAGCGGGACAGTGGGATTAGTTTGGGGATTGATACTGGGCTATGGGGAGAGAGTGGGACAGTGGGATTAGTTTGGGATTGATAGTGGGCTATGGGAGAGAGCGGGACAGTGGGATTAGTTTGGGGATTGATACTGGGCTATGGGGAGAGAGCGGGGCATTGGGATTAGATTGGGGATAGATACTGGGCTATGGGGAGAGAGTGGGGCAGTGGGATTAGTTTGGGGATTGATACTGGGCTATGGGGAGAGAGCGGGGCAGTGGGATTAGTTTGGGGATTGATACTGGGCTATGGGGAGAGAGTGGGACAGTGGGATTAGTTTGGGGATTCATACAGGGCTGTGGGGAGAGAGTGGGACAGTGGGATTAGTTTGGGATTGATACTGGGCTATGGGGAGAGAGCGGGACAGTGGGATTAGTTTGGGGATTGATACTGGGCTATGGGGAGAGAGCGGGGCTGTGGGATTAGTTTGAGGATTGATACTGGGCTATGGGGAGGAGCGGGACAATGGGATTAGTTTGGGGATTGATACTGGGCTATGGGGAGAGAGCGGGGCAGTGGGATTAGTTTGGAGATTGATACTGGGCTATGGGGAGAGAGCGGGACAGTGGGATTAGTTTGGGGATTGATACTGGGCTATGGGGAGAGAGCGGGGCAGTGGGATTAGTTTGGGGATTGATTCTGGGATATGGGGAGAGAGCGGGGCAGTGGGATTAGTTTGGGGATTGATACAGGGCTATGGGGAGAGAGCGGGGCAGTGGGATTAGTTTGGGGATTGATACTGGGCTATGGGGAGAGAGTGGGGCAGTGGGATTAGTTTGGGGATTGATACAGTGCTATGGGGAGAGAGCGGGGCAGTGGGATTAGTTTGGGGATTGATACTGGGCTATGGGGAGAGAGAGGGGCAGTGGGATTAGTTTGGGGATTGATACTGGGCTATGGGGAGAGAGCGGGGCAGTGGGATTAGTTTGGGGATTGATACTGGGCTATGGGGAGATAGCGGGACAGTGGGATTAGTTTGGGATTGATACTGGGCTATGGGGAGAGAGCGGGACAGTGGGATTAGTTTGGGGATTGATACAGGGCTATGGGGAGAGAGCGGGGCAGTGGGATTAGTTTGGGGATTGATACTGGGCTATGGGGAGAGAGCAGGACAGTGGGATTGTTTGGGGATTGATACTGGGCTATGGGGAGAGAGCGGGGCAGTGGGATTAGTTTGGGGATTGATACAGGGCTATGGGGAGAGAGCGGGACAGTGGGATTAGTTTGGGGATTGATACAGGGCTATGGGGAGAGAGCGGTGCAGTGGGATTAGTTTGGGGATTGATACAGGGCTATGGGGAGAGAGCGGGGCAGTGAGATTAGTTTGGGGATTGATACTGGGCTATGGGGAGAGAGCGGGGCAGTGGGATTAGTTTGGGGATTGATACAGGGCTATGGGGAGAGAGCGGGGCAGTGGGATTAGTTTGGGATTGATACTGGGCTATGGGGAGAGAGCGGGACAGTGGGATTAGTTTGGGGACTGATACTGGGCTATGGGGAGAGAGCGGGGCTGTGGGATTAGTTTGGGATTGATGCTGGGCTATGGGGAGATAGCAGGGCAGTGGGATTAGTTTGGGGATTGATACTGGGCTATGGGGAGAGAGTGGGAGTGTTGGATTAGTTTGGGGATTGATACTGGGCTATGGGGAGAGATCGTGGCAGTGGGATTAGTTTGGGGATTGATACTGGGCTATGGGGAGAGAGCGGGGCAGTGGGATTAGTTTGGGGATTGATACTGGGCTATGGGGAGAGAGCGGGGCAGTGGGATTAGTTTGGGGATTGATACTGGGCTATGGGGAGAGAGTGGGACAGTGGGATTAGTTTGGGGTTTGATACAGGGCTATGGGGAGAGAGCGGAACAGTGGGAACATTTTGGGGATTGATACTGGGCTATGGGGAGAGAGTGGGGCAGTGGGATTAGTTTGGGATTGATACAGGGCTATGGGAAGAGAGCGGGACAGTGGGATTAGTTTGGGGATTGATACTGGGCTATGGGGAGAGAGCGGGACAGTGGGATTAGTTTGGGGATTGATACAGGGCTATGGGGAGAGAGCGGGGCATTGGGATTAGATTGGGATTGATACAGGGCTATGGGGAGAGAGTGGGGCAGTGGGATTAGTTTGGGGATTGATCCTGGGCTATGGGGAGAGAGCGGGGCAGTGGGATTAGTTTGGGATTGATACTGGGCTATGGGGTGAGAGTGGGACAGTGGGATTAGTTTGGGGATTGATACTGGGCTATGGGGAGAGAGCGGGACAGTGGGATTAGTTTGGGGATTGATACTGGGCTATGGGGAGAGAGCAAGACAGTGGGATTAGTTTGGGGATTGATGCTGGGCTACGGGGAGAGAGTGGGAGTGTTGGATTAGTTTGGGGATTGATGCTGGGATATGGGGAGAGAGCAGGGCAGTGGGATTAGTTTGGGGATTGATACTGGGCTATGGGGAGAGAGCGTGGCAGTGGGATTAGTTTGGGCATTGATACTGGGCTATGGGGAGAGAGCGGGGCAGTGGGATTAGTTTGGGGATTGATACAGGGCTATGGGGAGAGAGTGGGACAGTGGGATTAGTTTGGGATTGATACAGGGCTATGGGGAGATAGCGGGACAGTGGGATTAGTTTGGGATTGATACTGGGCTATGGGGAGAGAGCGGGGCAGTGGGATTAGTTTGGGGATTGATACTGGGCTATGGGGAGAGAGCGGGACAGTGGGATTAGTTTGGGGATTGATACTGGGCTATGGGGAGAGAGCAGGACAGTGGGATTAGTTTGGGGATTGATACTGGGCTATGGGGAGAGAGCGGGACAATGGGATTAGTTTGGTGATTGATACTGGGCTATGGGGAGAGAGTGGGACAGTGGGATTAGTTTGGAGATTGATACTGGGCGATGGGGAGAGAGCGGGGCAGTGGGATTAGTTTGGGGATTGATACTGGGCTATGGGGATAGAGTGGGCCAGTGGGATTAGTTTGGAGATTGATACTGGGCTATGGGGAGAGAGAGAGGGACAGTGAAATTAGTTTGGGGATTGATACTGGGCTATGGGGAGAGAGAGTGGGACAGTGGGATTAGTTTGGGGATTGATACTGGGCTATGGGGAGAGAGAGTGGGACAGTGGGATTAGTTTGGGGATTGATACTGGGCTATGGGGAGAGAGCGGGACAGTGGGATTAGTTTGGGGATTGATACAGGGCTATGCGGAGAGAGCGAGACAGTGGGATTAGTTTGGGGATTGATACAGGGCTATGGGGAGAGAGCAGGTCAACGGGATTAGTTTGGGATTGATACTGGGCTATGGGGAGAGAGTGGGGCAGTGGGATTAGTTTGGGAATGATACTGTGCTATGAGGAGAGAGCGGGACAGTGGGATTAGTCTGGGGATTGATACAGGGCTATGGGGAGAGAGCGGGGCAGTGGGATTAGTTTGGGGATTGATACTGGGCTATGAGGAGAGAGCGGGACTGTGGGATTAGTTTGGGGATTGATACTGGGCTATGGAGAGAGAGCGGGACCTTGGGATTAGTTTGGGGATTGATATAGGGCTATGGGGAGAGAACGGGACAGTGGGATTAGTCTGGGGATTGATACTGGACTATGGGGAGAGAGCGGGACAGTGGGAATAGTTTGGGGATTGATACAGGGCTATGGGGAGAGTGCGGGACAGTGGGATTAGTTTGGGGATTGATACAGGGCTATGGGGAGAGAGCGGGGCAGTGGGATTAGTTTGGGGATTGATACAGGGCTGTGGGGACAGAGCGGGGCAGTGGGATTAGTTTGGGGATTGATACAGGGCTATGGGGAGAGAGCGGGGCAGTGTGATTAGTTTGGGGATTGATACTGGGCTATGGGGAGAGAGCGGGGCAGTGGGATTAGTTTGGGATTGATACAGGGCTATGGGTAGAGAGCGGGACAGTGGGATTAGTTTGGGGATTGATACTGGGCTATGGGGATAGAGCGGGACAGCCGGATTAGTTTGGGGATTGATACTGGCCTGTGGGGAGGGAGCGGGACGGTGGGATTAGTTTGGGCATTGATACTGGGCTATGGGGAGAGAGCGGAACAGTGGGATTAGTTTGGGGATTGATACTGGGCTATGGGGAGAGAGCGGGGCAGTGGGATTAGTTTGGGGTTTGATTCAGGGCTATGGGGAGAGAGCGGGGCAGTGGGATTAGTTTGGGTATTGATACTGGGCTAAGGGGAGAACGTGGGGCAGTGGGATTAGTTTGGGGATTGATACTGGGCTATGGGGTGAGAGTGGGACAGTGGGATTAGTTTGGGGATTGATCCTGGGCTATGGGGAGAGAGTGGGACAGTGGGATTAGTTTGGGATTGATACAGGGCTATGGGGAGAGAGCGGGGCAATGGGATTAGTTTGGGGTTTGATACTGGGCTATGGGGAGAGAGCGGGACAGTGGGATTAGTTTGGGGATTGATACTGGGCTATGGGGAGAGAGCGGGGCAGTGGGATTAGTTTGGGATTGATACTGGGCTGTGGGGAGAGAGGGGGACAGTGGGATTAGTTTGGGGTTTGATACTGGGCTATGGGGAGAGTGGGGCAGTGGGATTAGTTTGGGGATTGATACTGGGCTAAGGGGAGAGAGCAGGACAGTGGGATTCGTTTGGGGATTGATACAGGGCTATGGGGAGAGAGCGGGACAGTGGGATTAGTTTGGGGATTGATACAGGGCTATGGGGAGAGAGCGGGACAGTGGGATTAGTTTGGGGATTGATACTGGGCTATGGGGAGAGAGCGGGACAGTGGGATTAGTTTGGGGATTGATACAGGGCTATGGGGAGCGAGCAGGACAGTGGGATTAGTTTGGGGATTGATACTGGGCTATGGGGAGAGAGCGGGGCAGTGGGATTAGTTTGGGATTGATACTGGGCTATGGGGAGAGAGCGGGACAATGGGATTAGTTTGGTGATTGATACTGGGCTATGGGGAGAGAGCGGGGCAGTGGGATTAGTTTGGGATTGATACAGGGCTATGCGGAGAGAGCGAGACAGTGGGATTAGTTTGGGGATTGATACAGGGCTATGGGGAGAGAGCAGGTCAACGGGATTAGTTTGGGATTGATACTGGGCTATGGGGAGAGAGTGGGTCAGTGGGATTAGTTTGGGAATGATACTGTGCTATGAGGAGAGAGCGGGACAGTGGGATTAGTCTGGGGATTGATACAGGGCTATGGGGAGAGAGCGGGGCAGTGGGATTAGTTTGTGGATTGATACTGGGCTATGAGGAGAGAGCGGGACAGTGGGATTAGTTTGGGGATTGATACTGGGCTATGGAGAGAGAGCGGGACAGTGGGATTAGTTTGGGGATTGATATAGGGCTATGGGGAGTGAACGGGACAGTGGGATTAGTCTGGGGATTGATACTGGGCTATGGGGAGAGAGCGGGACAGTGGGAATAGTTTGGGGATTGATACAGGGCTATGGGGAGAGTGCGGGACAGTGGGATTAGTTTGGGGATTGATGCAGGGCTATGGGGAGAGAGCGGGGCAGTGTGATTAGTTTGGGGATTGATACTGGGCTGTGGGGACAGAGCGGGGCAGTGGGATTAGTTTGGGGATTGATACAGGGCTATGGGGAGGGAGCGGGACATTGTGATTAGTTTGGGGATTGATACTGGGCTATGGGGAGAGAGCGGGGCAGTGGGATTAATTTGGGATTGATACAGGGCTATGGGTAGAGAGCGGGACAGTGGGATTAGTTTGGGGATTGATTCAGGGCTATGGGGAGAGAGTGGGGCAGTGGGATTAGTTTGGGATTGATACTGGGCTATGGGGAGATAGTGGGACAGTGGGATTAATTTGGGGATTGACACAGGGCTAAGGGAGAGAGCGGGACAATGGGATTAGTTTGGTGATTGATACTGGGCTATGGGGAGAGAGCGGGGCAGTGGGATTAGTTTGGGGACTGATACAGGGCTAAGGGAGAGAGTGGGTCAGTGGGATTAGTTTGGGGATTGATACTGGGCTATGGGGAGAGAGCGGGGCAGTGGGATTAGTTTGGGGATTGATACAGGGCTATGGGGAGAGAGCGGGGCAGTGGGATTAGTTTGGGGATTGATACAGGGCTATGGGGAGAGAGATCGGGACAGTGGGATTAGTTTGGGGATTGATACTGGGCTATGGGGAGAGAGCGGGACAGTGGGATTATTTTGGGGATTGATACAGGGCTATGGGGAGAGAGCGGGGCAGTGGGATTAGTTTGGGGATTGATACTGGGCTATGAGGAGAGAGCGGGACAGTGGGATTAGTTTGGGGATTGATACTGGGCTATGGAGAGAGAGCGGGACAGTGGGATTAGTTTGGGGATTGATATAGGGCTATGGGGAGAGAACGGGACAGTGGGATTAGTCTGGGGATTGATACTGGGCTATGGGGAGAGAGCGGGACAGTGGGAATAGTTTGGGGATTGATACAGGGCTATGGGGAGAGTGCGGGACAGTGGGATTAGTTTGGGGATTGATGCAGGGCTATGGGGAGAGAGCGGGGCAGTGTGATTAGTTTGGGGATTGATACTGGGCTGTGGGGACAGAGCGGGGCAGTGGGATTAGTTTGGGGATTGATACAGGGCTATGGGGAGGGAGCGGGACATTTTGATTAGTTTGGGGATTGATACTGGGCTATGGGGAGAGAGCGGGGCAGTGGGATTAGTTTGGGATTGATACAGGGCTATGGGTAGAGAGCGGGACAGTGGGATTAGTTTGGGGATTGATTCAGGGCTATGGGGAGAGAGTGGGGCAGTGGGATTAGTTTGGGATTGATACTGGGCGATGGGGAGATAGTGGGACAGTGGGATTAATTTGGGGATTGACACAGGGCTAAGGGAGAGAGCGGGACAATGGGATTAGTTTGGTGATTGATACTGGGCTATGGGGAGAGAGCGGGGCAGTGGGATTAGTTTGGGGATTGATACAGGGCTAAGGGAGAGAGTGGGTCAGTGGGATTAGTTTGGGGATTGATACTGGGCTATGGGGAGAGAGCGGGGCAGTGGGATTAGTTTGGGGATTGATACAGGGCTATGGGGAGAGAGCGGGGCAGTGGGATTAGTTTGGGGATTGATACAGGGCTATGGGGAGAGAGATCGGGACAGTGGGATTAGTTTGGGGATTGATACTGGGCTATGGGGAGAGAGCGGGACAGTGGGATTAGTTTGGGGATTGATACAGGGCTATGGGGAGAGAGCGGGGCAGTGGGATTAGTTTGGGGATTGATACTGGGCTATGAGGAGAGAGCGGGACAGTGGGATTAGTTTGGGGATTGATACTGGGCTATGGAGAGAGAGCGGGACAGTGGGATTAGTTTGGGGATTGATATAGGGCTATGGGGAGAGAACGGGACAGTGGGATTAGTCTGGGGATTGATACTGGGCTATGGGGAGAGAGCGGGACAGTGGGAATAGTTTGGGGATTGATACAGGGCTATGGGGAGAGTGCGGGACAGTGGGATTAGTTTGGGGATTGATGCAGGGCTATGGGGAGAGAGCGGGGCAGTGTGATTAGTTTGGGGATTGATACTGGGCTGTGGGGACAGAGCGGGGCAGTGGGATTAGTTTGGGGATTGATACAGGGCTATGGGGAGGGAGCGGGACATTTTGATTAGTTTGGGGATTGATACTGGGCTATGGGGAGAGAGCGGGGCAGTGGGATTAGTTTGGGATTGATACAGGGCTATGGGTAGAGAGCGGGACAGTGGGATTAGTTTGGGGATTGATTCAGGGCTATGGGGAGAGAGTGGGGCAGTGGGATTAGTTTGGGATTGATACTGGGCGATGGGGAGATAGTGGGACAGTGGGATTAATTTGGGGATTGACACAGGGCTAAGGGAGAGAGCGGGACAATGGGATTAGTTTGGTGATTGATACTGGGCCATGGGGAGAGAGCGGGGCAGTGGGATTAGTTTGGGGATTGATACAGGGCTAAGGGAGAGAGTGGGTCAGTGGGATTAGTTTGGGGATTGATACTGGGCTATGGGGAGAGAGCGGGGCAGTGGCATTAGTTTGGGGATTGATACAGGGCTATGGGGAGAGAGCGGGGCAGTGGGATTAGTTTGGGGATTGATACAGGGCTATGGGGAGAGAGATCGGGACAGTGGGATTAGTTTGGGGATTGATACAGGGCTATGGGGAGAGAGCGGGACAGTGGGATTAGTTTGGGGATTGATACAGGGCTATGGGGAGAGAGCGGGGCAGTGGGATTAGTTTGGGGATTGATACAGGGCTATGGGGAGAGAGCGGGACAGCGGGATTAGTTTGGGGATTGATACTGGGCTATGGGGAGAGAGCGGGACAGTGGGATTAGTTTGGGGATTGATACAGGGCTATGGGGAGAGAGCGGGGCAGTGGGATTAGTTTGGGCATTGATACAGGGCTATGGGGAGAGAGCAGGACAGTTGGATTAGTTTGGGGATTGACACAGGGCTATGGGGAGAGAGCGGGACAGTTGGATTAGTTTGGGGATTGATACTGGGCTATGGGGAGAGAGCGGGGCAGTGGGATTAATTTGGGGATTGGTACTGGGCTATGGGGAGAGAGCGAGGCAGTGCGATTAGTTTGGGGATTGATACTGGGCTATGGGGACGGAGCGGGAAAATGGGATTAGTTTGGGATTGATACAGGGCTGTGGGGACAGAGCGGGACAGTGGGATTAGTTTGGTGATTGATACTGGGCTATGGGGAGAGAGCGGGACAGTCGGATTCGTTTGCAGATTGATACTGGGCTATGGGGAGAGAGCGGGAAAGTGGGATTAGTTTGGGAATTGATACTGGGCTATGGGGAGAGAGCGGGGCAGTGGGATTAGTTATGGGGAATGATACTGGGCTATGGGGAGAGAGCGGGGCAGTGGGATTAGATTGGGATTGATACAGGGCTATGGGGAGAGAGCGGGACAGTGGGATTAGTTTGGGGATTGATACAGGGCTATGGGGACAGAGCGGGACAGTGGGATTAGTTTGGGGATTGATACTGGGCTATGGGGAGAGAGCAGGGCAGTGGGATTAGTTTGGGATTGATACAGGGCTTTGGGTAGAGAGCGGGACATTGGGATTTGTGTGGGATTGATACAGGGCTGTGGGGACAGAGCGGGACTTTGGGATTAGTTTGGGGATTGATACAGGGCTATGGGGAGAGAGCGGGGCAATGGGATTAGTTTGGGGATTGATACAGGGCTATGGGGAGAGAGCGGGACAGTGGGATTAGTTTGGGGACTGATACAGGGCTATGGGCAGAGAGCAGGACAATGGGATTAGTTTGGGATTGATACTGGTCTATGGGGAGAGAGCGGGACAGTGGGATTAGTTTGGGGACTGATACAGGGCTATGGGGAGAGAGCGGGGCAGTGGGATTAGTTTGGGATTGATACTGGGCTATGGGGAGAGAGTGGGACAGTGGGATTAGTTTGGGGACTGATACAGGGCTATGGGGAGAGAGCGGGGCAGTGGGATTAGTTTGGGATTGATACTGGGGTATGGGGAGAGAGTGGGACATTGGGATTAGTTTGGGGATTGATACTGGGCCTTGAGGAGAGAGCAGGACAGTTTGGATTAGTTTGGGGATTGATACAGGGCTATGGGGAGAGAGCGGGGCAGTGGGATTAGTTTGGAGATTGATACAGGGCTATGGGGAGATGGCGGGGCAGTGGGATTAGTTTGGAGATTGATAGTGGGCTATGGGGAGAGAGCGGGGCAGTGGGATTAGTTTGGGATTGATACTGGGCTATGGGGATAGAGTGGGCCAGTGGGATTAGTTTGGAGATTGATACTGGGCTATGGGGAGAGAGAGAGGGACAGTGAAATTAGTTTGGGGATTGATACTGGGCTATGGGGAGAGAGCGGGGCAGTGGGATTAGTTTGGGGATTGATACTGGGCTATGGGGAGAGAGCGGGACAGTGGGATTAGTTTGGGGATTGATACTGGGCTATGGGGAGAGAGCGGGACAGTGGGATTAGTTTGGGGATTGATACAGGGCTATGCGGAGAGAGCGAGACAGTGGGATTAGTTTGGGGATTGATACAGGGCTATGGGGAGAGAGCAGGTCAACGGGATTAGTTTGGGATTGATACTGGGCTATGGGGAGAGAGTGGGGCAGTGGGATTAGTTTGGGAATGATACTGTGCTATGAGGAGAGAGCGGGACAGTGGGATTAGTCTGGGGATTGATACAGGGCTATGGGGAGAGAGCGGGGCAGTGGGATTAGTTTGGGGATTGATACTGGGCTATGAGGAGAGAGCGGGACAGTGGGATTAGTTTGGGGATTGATACTGGGCTATGGAGAGAGAGCGGGACCTTGGGATTAGTTTGGGGATTGATATAGGGCTATGGGGAGAGAACGGGACAGTGGGATTAGTCTGGGGATTGATACTGGGCTATGGGGAGAGAGCGGGACAGTGGGAATAGTTTGGGGATTGATACAGGGCTATGGGGAGAGTGCGGGACAGTGGGATTAGTTTGGGGATTGATACAGGGCTATGGGGAGAGAGCGGGGCAGTGGGATTAGATTGGGGATTGATACTGGGCTATGGGGAGAGAGCGGGACAGTGGGATTAGTTTGGGGATTGATACAGGGCTATGGGGAGAGAGCGGGACAGTGGGATTAGTTTGGGGATTGATACTGGCCTGTGGGGAGGGAGCGGGACGGTGGGATTAGTTTGGGCATTGATACTGGGCTATGGGGAGAGAGCGGAACAGTGGGATTAGTTTGGGGATTGATACTGGGCTATGGGGAGAGAGCGGGGCAGTGGGATTAGTTTGGGGTTTGATTCAGGGCTATGGGGAGAGAGCGGGGCAGTGGGATTAGTTTGGGTATTGATACTGGGCTAAGGGGAGAACGTGGGGCAGTGGGATTAGTTTGGGGATTGATACTGGGCTATGGGGTGAGAGTGGGACAGTGGGATTAGTTTGGGGATTGATCCTGGGCTATGGGGAGAGAGTGGGACAGTGGGATTAGTTTGGGATTGATACAGGGCTATGGGGAGAGAGCGGGGCAATGGGATTAGTTTGGGGTTTGATACTGGGCTATGGGGAGAGAGCGGGACAGTGGGATTAGTTTGGGGATTGATACTGGGCTATGGGGAGAGAGCGGGGCAGTGGGATTAGTTTGGGATTGATACTGGGCTGTGGGGAGAGAGGGGGACAGTGGGATTAGTTTGGGGTTTGATACTGGGCTATGGGGAGAGTGGGGCAGTGGGATTAGTTTGGGGATTGATACTGGGCTATGGGGAGAGAGCAGGACAGTGGGATTCGTTTGGGGATTGATACAGGGCTATGGGGAGAGAGCGGGACAGTGGGATTAGTTTGGGGATTGATACTGGGCTATGGGGAGAGAGCGGGACAGTGGGATTAGTTTGGGGATTGATACTGGGCTATGGGGAGAGAGCGGGACAGTGGGATTAGTTTGGGGATTGATACAGGGCTATGGGGAGAGAGCAGGACAGTGGGATTAGTTTGGGGATTGATACTGGGCTATGGGGAGAGAGCGGGACAATGGGATTAGTTTGGGGATTGTTACTGGGCTATGGGGAGAGAGCGGGACATTGTGATTAGTTTGGGGATTGATACTGGGCTATGGGGAGAGAGCGGGGCAGTGGGATTAGTTTGGGATTGATACAGGGCTATGGGTATAGAGCGGGACAGTGGGATTAGTTTGGGGATTGATTCAGGGCTATGGGGAGAGAGTGGGGCAGTGGGATTAGTTTGGGATTGATACTGGGCTATGGGGAGATAGTGGGACAGTGGGATTAATTTGGGGATTGACACAGGGCTAAGGGAGAGAGCGGGACAATGGGATTAGTTTGGTGATTGATACTGGGCTATGGGGAGAGAGCGGGGCAGTGGGATTAGTTTGGGGACTGATACAGGGCTAAGGGAGAGATTGGGTCAGTGGGATTAGTTTGGGGATTGATACTGGGCTATGGGGAGAGAGCGGGGCAGTGGGATTAGTTTGGGGATTGATACAGGGCTATGGGGAGAGAGCGGGGCAGTGGGATTAGTTTGGGGATTGATACAGGGCTATGGGGAGAGAGATCGGGACAGTGGGATTAGTTTGGGGATTGATACTGGGCTATGGGGAGAGAGCGGGACAGTGGGATTAGTTTGGGGATTGATACAGGGCTATGGGGAGAGAGCGGGGCAGTGGGATTAGTTTGGGGATTGATACTGGGCTATGAGGAGAGAGCGGGACAGTGGGATTAGTTTGGGGATTGATACTGGGCTATGGAGAGAGAGCGGGACAGTGGGATTAGTTTGGGGATTGATATAGGGCTATGGGGAGAGAACGGGACAGTGGGATTAGTCTGGGGATTGATACTAGGCTATGGGGAGAGAGCGGGACAGTGGGAATAGTTTGGGGATTGATACAGGGCTATGGGGAGAGTGCGGGACAGTGGGATTAGTTTGGGGATTGATGCAGGGCTATGGGGAGAGAGCGGGGCAGTGTGATTAGTTTGGGGATTGATACTGGGCTGTGGGGACAGAGCGGGGCAGTGGGATTAGTTTGGGGATTGATACAGGGCTATGGGGAGGGAGCGGGACATTTTGATTAGTTTGGGGATTGATACTGGGCTATGGGGAGAGAGCGGGACAGTGGGATTAGTTTGGGGATTGATTCAGGGCTATGGGGAGAGAGTGGGGCAGTGGGATTAGTTTGGGATTGATACTGGGCGATGGGGAGATAGTGGGACAGTGGGATTAATTTGGGGATTGACACAGGGCTAAGGGAGAGAGCGGGACAATGGGATTAGTTTGGTGATTGATACTGGGCTATGGGGAGAGAGCGGGGCAGTGGGATTAGTTTGGGGATTGATACAGGGCTAAGGGAGAGAGTGGGTCAGTGGGATTAGTTTGGGGATTGATACTGGGCTATGGGGAGAGAGCGGGGCAGTGGGATTAGTTTGGGGATTGATACAGGGCTATGGGGAGAGAGATCGGGACAGTGGGATTAGTTTGGGGATTGATACAGGGCTATGGGGAGAGAGCGGGACAGTGGGATTAGTTTGGGGATTGATACAGGGCTATGGGGAGAGAGCGGGGCAGTGGGATTAGTTTGGGGATTGATACAGGGCTATGGGGAGAGAGCGGGACAGCGGGATTAGTTTGGGGATTGATACTGGGCTATGGGGAGAGAGCGGGACAGTGGGATTAGTTTGGGGATTGATACAGGGCTATGGGGAGAGAGCGGGGCAGTGGGATTAGTTTGGGCATTGATACAGGGCTATGGGGAGAGAGCAGGACAGTTGGATTAGTTTGGGGATTGACACAGGGCTATGGGGAGAGAGCGGGACAGTTGGATTAGTTTGGGGATTGATACTGGGCTATGGGGAGAGAGCGGGGCAGTGGGATTAATTTGGGGATTGGTACTGGGCTATGGGGAGAGAGCGAGGCAGTGCGATTAGTTTGGGGATTGATACTGGGCTATGGGGACGGAGCGGGAAAGTGGGATTAGTTTGGGATTGATACAGGGCTGTGGGGACAGAGCGGGACAGTGGGATTAGTTTGGTGATTGATACTGGGCTATGGGGAGAGAGCGGGACATTCGGATTCGTTTGCAGATTGATACTGGGCTATGGGGAGAGAGCGGGAAAGTGGGATTAGTTTGGGAATTGATACTGGGCTATGGGGAGAGAGCGGGGCAGTGGGATTAGTTATGGGGAATGATACTGGGCTATGGGGAGAGAGCGGGGCAGTGGGATTAGATTGGGATTGATACAGGGCTATGGGGAGAGAGCGGGACAGTGGGATTAGTTTGGGGATTGATACAGGGCTATGGGGACAGAGCGGGACAGTGGGATTAGTTTGGGGACGGATACAGGGCTATGAGGAGAGAGCGGGGCAGTGGGATTAGTTTGGGATTGATA
Source organism: Isurus oxyrinchus (assembly GCA_026770705.1). Lineage (NCBI taxonomy): Eukaryota > Metazoa > Chordata > Chondrichthyes > Lamniformes > Lamnidae > Isurus > Isurus oxyrinchus. The sequence continues at coordinate 461,710 of JANJGN010000355.1, read as the reverse complement.
CAGGGCTATGAGGAGAGAGCGGGGCAGTGGGATTAGTTTGGGGATTGATACTGGGCTATGGGGAGAGAGCAGGGCAGTGGGATTAGTTTGGGATTGATACAGGGCTTTGGGTAGAGAGCGGGACATTGGGATTTGTGTGGGATTGATACAGGGCTGTGGGGACAGAGCGGGACTTTGGGATTAGTTTGGGGATTGATACAGGGCTATGGGGAGAGAGCGGGGCAATGGGATTAGTTTGGGGATTGATACAGGGCTATGGGGAGAGAGCGGGACAGTGGGATTAGTTTGGGGACTGATACAGGGCTATGGGCAGAGAGCAGGACAATGGGATTAGTTTGGGATTGATACTGGTCTATGGGGAGAGAGCGGGACAGTGGGATTAGTTTGGGGACTGATACAGGGCTATGGGGAGAGAGCGGGGCAGTGGGATTAGTTTGGGATTGATACTGGGCTATGGGGAGAGAGTGGGACAGTGGGATTAGTTTGGGGACTGATACAGGGCTATGGGGAGAGAGCGGGGCAGTGGGATTAGTTTGGGATTGATACTGGGGTATGGGGAGAGAGTGGGACATTGGGATTAGTTTGGGGATTGATACTGGGCCTTGAGGAGAGAGCAGGACAGTTTGGATTAGTTTGGGGATTGATACAGGGCTATGGGGAGAGAGCGGGGCAGTGGGATTAGTTTGGAGATTGATACAGGGCTATGGGGAGATGGCGGGGCAGTGGGATTAGTTTGGAGATTGATAGTGGGCTATGGGGAGAGAGCGGGACAATGGGATTAGTTTGGTGATTGATACTGGGCTATGGGGAGAGAGTGGGACAGTGGGATTAGTTTGGAGATTGATACTGGGCGATGGGGAGAGAGCGGGGCAGTGGGATTAGTTTGGGGATTGATACTGGGCTATGGGGAGAGAGCGGGGCAGTGGGATTAGTTTGGGATTGATACTGGGCTATGGGGATAGAGTGGGCCAGTGGGATTAGTTTGGAGATTGATACTGGGCTATGGGGAGAGAGAGAGGGACAGTGAAATTAGTTTGGGGATTGATACTGGGCTATGGGGAGAGAGCGGGGCAGTGGGATTAGTTTGGGGATTGATACTGGGCTATGGGGAGAGAGCGGGACAGTGGGATTAGTTTGGGGATTGATACTGGGCTATGGGGAGAGAGCGGGACAGTGGGATTAGTTTGGGGATTGATACAGGGCTATGCGGAGAGAGCGAGACAGTGGGATTAGTTTGGGGATTGATACAGGGCTATGGGGAGAGAGCAGGTCAACGGGATTAGTTTGGGATTGATACTGGGCTATGGGGAGAGAGTGGGGCAGTGGGATTAGTTTGGGAATGATACTGTGCTATGAGGAGAGAGCGGGACAGTGGGATTAGTCTGGGGATTGATACAGGGCTATGGGGAGAGAGCGGGGCAGTGGGATTAGTTTGGGGATTGATACTGGGCTATGAGGAGAGAGCGGGACAGTGGGATTAGTTTGGGGATTGATACTGGGCTATGGAGAGAGAGCGGGACCTTGGGATTAGTTTGGGGATTGATATAGGGCTATGGGGAGAGAACGGGACAGTGGGATTAGTCTGGGGATTGATACTGGGCTATGGGGAGAGAGCGGGACAGTGGGAATAGTTTGGGGATTGATACAGGGCTATGGGGAGAGTGCGGGACAGTGGGATTAGTTTGGGGATTGATACAGGGCTATGGGGAGAGAGCGGGGCAGTGGGATTAGATTGGGGATTGATACTGGGCTATGGGGAGAGAGCGGGACAGTGGGATTAGTTTGGGGATTGATACAGGGCTATGGGGAGAGAGCGGGACAGTGGGATTAGTTTGGGGATTGATACTGGGCTATGGGGAGAGAGCGGGGCAGTGGGATTAGATTGGGGATTGATACAGGGCTGTGGGGACAGAGCGGGGCAGTGGGATTAGTTTGGGGATTGATACAGGGCTATGGGGAGAGAGCGGGGCAGTGTGATTAGTTTGGGGATTGATACTGGGCTATGGGGAGAGAGCGGGGCTGTGGGATTAGTTTGGGATTGATACAGGGCTATGGGTAGAGAGCGGGACAGTGGGATTAGTTTGGGGATTGATACAGGGCTATGGGGAGAGAGCGGGACAGTGGGATTAGTTTGGGGACTGATACAGGGACATGGGCAGAGAGCAGGACAATGGGATTAGTTTGGGATTGATACTGGGCTATGGGGAGAGAGCGGGACAGTGGGATTAGTTTGGGGACTGATACAGGGCTATGGGGAGAGAGCGGGGCAGTGGGATTAGTTTGGGATTGATACTGGGCTATGGGGAGAGAGCGGGACATTGGGATTAGTTTGGGGATTGATACTGGGCCTTGAGGAGATAGCAGGACAGTGGGATTAGTTTGGGGATTGATACAGGGTTATGGGGAGAGAGCGGGGCAGTGGGATTTGTTTGGGGATTGATACAGGGCTATGGGGAGAGAGCGGGGCAGTGGGATTAGTTTGGAGATTGATACTGGGCTATGGAGAGAGCGGGACAGTGGGATTAGTTTGGGGATTGATACAGGGCTACGGGGAGAGAGCGGGGCAGTGGGATTAGTTTGGGGATTGATACTGGGCTATGGGGATAGAGCGGGACAGCCGGATTAGTTTGGGGATTGATACTGGCCTGTGGGGAGGGAGCGGGACGGTGGGATTAGTTTGGGCATTGATACTGGGCTATGGGGAGAGAGCGGAACAGTGGGATTAGTTTGGGGATTGATACTGGGCTATGGGGAGAGAGCGGGGCAGTGGGATTAGTTTGGGGTTTGATTCAGGGCTATGGGGAGAGAGCGGGGCAGTGGGATTAGTTTGGGTATTGATACTGGTCTAAGGGGAGAACGTGGGGCAGTGGGATTAGTTTGGGGATTGATACTGGGCTATGGGGTGAGAGTGGGACAGTGGGATTAGTTTGGGGATTGATCCTGGGCTATGGGGAGAGAGTGGGACAGTGGGATTAGTTTGGGATTGATACAGGGCTATGGGGAGAGAGCGGGGCAATGGGATTAGTTTGGGGTTTGATACTGGGCTATGGGGAGAGAGCGGGACAGTGGGATTAGTTTGGGGATTGATACTGGGCTATGGGGAGAGAGCGGGGCAGTGGGATTAGTTTGGGATTGATACTGGGCTGTGGGGAGAGAGGGGGACAGTGGGATTAGTTTGGGGATTGATACTGGGCTATGGGGAGAGAGCAGGACAGTGGGATTAGTTTGGGGATTGATACAGGGCTATGGGGAGAGAGCGGGACAGTGGGATTAGTTTGGGGATTGATACAGGGCTATGGGGAGAGAGCGGGGCAGTGGGATTAGTTTGGGAATGATTCAGGGCTATGGGGAGAGTGGGGCAGTGGGATTAGTTTGGGGATTGATACTGGGCTATGGGGAGAGAGCGGGACAATGGGATTAGTTTGGTGATTGATACTGGGCTATGGGGAGAGAGCGGGGCAGTGGGATTAGTTTGGGGATTGATACTGGGCTATGGGGAGAGAGCGGGACAGTGGGATTAGTTTGGGATTGATACAGGGCTATGCGGAGAGAGCGAGACAGTGGGATTAGTTTGGGGATTGATACAGGGCTATGTGGAGAGAGCAGGTCAACGGGATTAGTTTGGGATTGATACTGGGCTATGGGGAGAGAGTGGGTAAGTGGGATTAGTTTGGGAATGATACTGTGCTATGAGGAGAGACCGGGACAGTGGGATTAGTCTGGGGATTGATACAGGGCTATGGGGAGAGAGCGGGGCAGTGGGATTAGTTTGGGGATTGATACTGTGCTATGGAGAGAGAGCGGGACAGTGGGATTAGTTTGGGGATTGATATAGGGCTATGGGGAGAGAACGGGACAGTGGGATTAGTCTGGGGATTGATACTGGGCTATGGGGAGAGAGCGGGACAGTGGGAATAGTTTGGGGATTGATACAGGGCTATGGGGAGAGTGCGGGACAGTGGGATTAGTTTGGGGATTGATGCAGGGCTATGGGGAGAGAGCGGGGCAGTGTGATTAGTTTGGGGATTGATACTGGGCTGTGGGGACAGAGCGGGGCAGTGGGATTAGTTTGGGGATTGATACAGGGCTATGGGGAGGGAGCGGGACATTGTGATTAGTTTGGGAATTGATACTGGGCTATGGGGAGAGAGCGGGGCAGTGGGATTACTTTGGGATTGATACAGGGCTATGGGTAGAGAGCGGGACAGTGGGATTAGTTTGGGGATTGATTCAGGGCTATGGGGAGAGAGTGGGGCAGTGGGATTAGTTTGGGATTGATACTGGGCTATGGGGAGATAGTGGGACAGTGGGATTAATTTGGGGATTGACACAGGGCTAAGGGAGAGAGCGGGACAATGGGATTAGTTTGGTGATTGATACTGGGCTATGGGGAGAGAGCGGGGCAGTGGGATTAGTTTGGGGATTGATACAGGGCTAAGGGAGAGAGTGGGTCAGTGGGATTAGTTTGGGGATTGATACTGGGCTATGGGGAGAGAGCGGGGCAGTGGGATTAGTTTGGGGATTGATACAGGGCTATGGGGAGAGAGCGGGGCAGTGGGATTAGTTTGGGGATTGATACAGGGCTATGGGGAGAGAGATCGGGACAGTGGGATTAGTTTGGGGATTGATACAGGGCTATGGGGAGAGAGCGGGGCAGTGGGATTAGTTTGGGGATTGATACAGGGCTATGGGGAGAGAGCGGGGCAGTGGGATTAGTTTGGGGATTGATACTGGGCTATGAGGAGAGAGCGGGACAGTGGGATTAGTTTGGGGATTGATACTGGGCTATGGAGAGAGAGCGGGACAGTGGGATTAGTTTGGGGATTGATATAGGGCTATGGGGAGAGAACGGGACAGTGGGATTAGTCTGGGGATTGATACTGGGCTATGGGGAGAGAGCGGGACAGTGGGTATAGTTTGGGGATTGATACAGGGCTATGGGGAGAGTGCGGGACAGTGGGATTAGTTTGGGGATTGATGCAGGGCTATGGGGAGAGAGCGGGGCAGTGTGATTAGTTTGGGGATTGATACTGGGCTGTGGGGACAGAGCGGGGCAGTGGGATTAGTTTGGGGATTGATACAGGGCTATGGGGAGGGAGCGGGACATTGTGATTAGTTTGGGGATTGATACTGGGCTATGGGGAGAGAGCGGGGCAGTGGGATTAGTTTGGGGATTGATACAGGGCTATGGGTAGAGAGCGTGACAGTGGGATTAGTTTGGGGATTGATTCAGGGCTATGGGGAGAGAGTGGGGCAGTGGGATTAGTTTGGGATTGATACTGGGCTATGGGGAGATAGTGGGACAGTGGGATTAATTTGGGGATTGACACAGGGCTAAGGGAGAGAGCGGGACAATGGGATTAGTTTGGTGATTGATACTGGGCTATGGGGAGAGAGCGGGGCAGTGGGATTAGTTTGGGGATTGATACAGGGCTAAGGGAGAGAGTGGGTCAGTGGGATTAGTTTGGGGATTGATACTGGGCTATGGGGAGAGAGCGGGGCAGTGGGATTAGTTTGGGGATTGATACAGGGCTATGGGGAGAGAGCGGGACAGTGGGATTAGTTTGGGGATTGATACAGGGCTATGGGGAGAGAGCGGGACAGTGGGATTAGTTTGGGGATTGATACAGGGCTATGGGGAGAGAGCGGGACAGTGGGATTAGTTTGGGGATTGATACAGGGCTATGGGGAGAGAGCGGGGCAGTGGGATTACTTTGGGGATTGATACAGGGCTATGGGGAGAGAGCGGGACAGCGGGATTAGTTTGGGGATTGATACAGGGCTATGGGGAGAGAGCAGGACAGTTGGATTAGTTTGGGGATTGACACAGGGCTATGGGGAGAGAGCGGGACAGTTGGATTAGTTTGGGGATTGATACTGGGCTATGGGGAGAGAGCGGGGCAGTGGGATTAATTTGGGGATTGGTACTGGGCTATGGGGAGAGAGCGAGGCAGTGCGATTAGTTTGGGGATTGATACAGGGCTGTGGGGACAGAGCGGGACAGTGGGATTAGTTTGGTGATTGATACTGGGCTATGGGGAGAGAGCGGGACAGTCGGATTCGTTTGCAGATTGATACTGGGCTATGGGGAGAGAGCGGGAAAGTGGGATTAGTTTGGGAATTGATACTGGGCTATGGGGAGAGAGCGGGGCAGTGGGATTAGTTATGGGGAATGATACTGGGCTATGGGGAGAGAGCGGGGCAGTGGGATTAGATTGGGATTGATACAGGGCTATGGGGAGAGAGCGGGACAGTGGGATTAGTTTGGGGATTGATACAGGGCTATGGGGAGAGAGCATGGCAGTGGGATTAGTTTGGGAATTGATACAGGGCTGTGGGGACAGAGCGGGACAGTGGGATTAGTTTGGGGATTGATGCAGGGCTATGGGGAGAGAGTGGGTCAGTGGGATTAGTTATGGGGATTGATACAGGGCTATGGGGAGAGAGCGGGGCAGTGGGATTAGTTTGGGATTGATACAGGGCTATGGGGAGGAGCGGGGCAGTGGGATTAGTTTGGGATTGATACTGGGCTATGGGGAGAGAGCGCGGCAGTGGGATTAGTTTGGGATTGATACAGGGCTATGGGGAGAGAGCGGGGCAGTGGGATTAGTTTGGGGATTGATACTGGGCTATGGGGAGAGAGCGGTACAGTGAGATTAGTTTGGGGATTGATACTGGGCTATGTGGAGAGAGCGGGACAGTGGGATTAGTTTGGGGATTGATACAGGGCTATGGGGAGAGAGCGGGGCAGTGGGATTAGTTTGGGGATTGATACAGGGCTATGGGGAGAGTGGGACAGTGGGATTAGTTTGGGGATTGATACTGGGCTATGGGGAGAGAGTGGGACAGTGAGATTAGTTTGGGGATTGATACTGGGCTATGGGGACAGAGCGGGACAGTGGGATTAGTTTGGGGATTGATACAGGGCTATGGGGAGAGATCGGGGCAGTGGGATTAGTTTGGGGATTGATACTGGGCTATGGGGAGAGAGTGGGGCATTGGGATTAGTTTGCAGATTGATACTGGGCTATGGGGAGAGAGCAGGACAGTGGGATTAGTTTGGGAATTGATACTGGGCTATGGGGAGAGAGCGGGGCAGTGGGAATAGTTTGGGGATTGATACAGGGCTATGGGGAGAGTGCGGGACAGTGGGATTAGTTTGGGGATTGATACAGGGCTATGGGGAGAGAGCGGGACAGTGGGATTAGTTTGGGGACTGATACGGGGCTATGGGGAGAGAGCGGGACAGTGGGATTAGTTTGGGATTGATACTGGGCTATGGGGAGAGAGCGGGACAGTGGGATTAGTTTGGGGACTGATACAGGGCTATGGGGAGAGAGCGGGACAGTGGGATTAGTTTGGAATTGATACTGGGCTATGGGGAGAGAGCGGGGCAGTGGGATTAGTTTGGGATTGATACAGGGCTATGGGGAGAGAGCGGGGCAGTGGGATTAGTTTGGGATTGATACCGGGCTGTGGGGACAGAGCGGGACAGTGGGATTAGTTTGGGCATTGATACACGGCTATGTGGAGAGAGCGGGACAGTGTGATTAGTTTGGGGATTGATAGTGGGCTATGGGGAGAGAGTGGGACAGTGGGATTAGTTTGGGGATTGATACTGGGCTATGGGGAGAGAGTGGGACAGTGAGATTAGTTTGGGGATTGATACTGGGCTATGGGGAGAGAGCGGGACAGTGGGATTAGTTTGGGGATTGATACAGGTCTATGGGGAGAGAGCGGGGCAGTGGGATTCGTTTGGGGATTGATACAGGGCTATGGGGAGAGTGGGACAGTGGGATTAGTTTGGGGATTGATACTGGGCTATGGGGAGAGAGTGGGACAGTGAGATTAGTTTGGGGATTGATACTGGGCTAAGGGGACAGAGCGGGACAATGGGATTAGTTTGGGGATTGATACAGGGCTATGGGGAGAGATCGGGGCAGTGGGATTAGTTTGGGGATTGATAGTGGGCTATGGGGAGAGAGCGGGACAATGGGATTAGTTTGGTGATTGATACTGGGCTATGGGGAGAGAGTGGGACAGTGGGATTAGTTTGGAGATTGATACTGGGCGATGGGGAGAGAGCGGGGCAGTGGGATTAGTTTGGGGATTGATACTGGGCTATGGGGAGAGAGCGGGGCAGTGGGATTAGTTTGGGATTGATACTGGGCTATGGGGATAGAGTGGGCCAGTGGGATGAGTTTGGAGATTGATACTGGGCTATGGGGAGAGAGAGAGGGACAGTGAAATTAGTTTGGGGATTGATACTGGGCTATGAGGAGAGAGCGGGGCAGTGGGATTAGTTTGGGGATTGATACTGGGCTATGGGGAGAGAGAGTGGGACAGTGGGATTAGTTTGGGGATTGATACTGGGCTATGGGGAGAGAGCGGGACAGTGGGATTAGTTTGGGGATTGATACTGGGCTATGGGGAGAGAGCGGGACAGTGGGATTAGTTTGGGGATTGATACAGGGCTATGGGGAGAGAGTGGGGCAGTGGGATTAGTTTGGGATTGATACAGGGCTATGCGGAATGAGCGAGACAGTGGGATTAGTTTGGGGATTGATACAGGGCTATGGGGAGAGAGCAGGTCAACGGGATTAGTTTGGGATTGATACTGGGCTATGGGGAGAGAGTGGGTCAGTGGGATTAGTTTGGGAATGATACTGTGCTATGAGGAGAGAGCGGGACAGTGGGATTAGTCTGGGGATTGATACAGGGCTATGGGGAGAGAGCGGGGCAGTGGGATTAGTTTGGGGATTGATACTGGGCTATGAGGAGAGAGCGGGACAGTGGGATTAGTTTGGGGATTGATACTGGGCTATGGAGAGAGAGCGGGACCTTGGGATTAGTTTGGGGATTGATATAGGGCTATGGGGAGAGAACGGGACAGTGGGATTAGTTTGGGGATTGATACTGGGCTATGGGGAGAGAGCGGGACAGTGGGATTAGTTGGGATTGATACTGGGCTGTGGGGACAGAGCGGGACAGTGGGATTAGTCTGGGGATTGATACTGGGCTACGGGGAGAGAGCGGGACAGTGGGAATAGTTTGGGGATTGATACAGGGCTATGGGGAGAGAGCAGGACAGTGGGATTAGTTTGGGATTGATACTGGGCTGTGGGGACAGAGCGGGACAGTGGGATTAGTCTGGGGATTGATACTGGGCTATGGGGAGAGAGCGGGACAGTGGGAATAGTTTGGGGATTGATACAGGGCTATGGGGAGAGTGCGGGACAGTGGGATTAGTTTGGGGATTGATGCAGGGCTATGGGGAGAGAGCGGGGCAGTGTGATTAGTTTGGGGATTGATACTGGGCTGTGGGGACAGAGCGGGGCAGTGGGATTAGTTTGGGGATTGATACTGGGCTATGGGGAGAGTGCGGGACAGTGGGATTAGTTTGGGGATTGATGCAGGGCTATGGGGAGAGAGCGGGGCAGTGTGATTAGTTTGGGGATTGATACTGGGCTAAGGGGAGAGAGCGGGGCAGTGGGATTAGTTTGGGATTGATACAGGGCTATGGGTAGAGAGCGGGACAGTGGGATTAGTTTGGGGATTGATACAGGGCTATGGGGAGAGAGCGGGACAGTGGGATTAGTTTGGGGACTGATACAGGGACATGGGCAGAGAGCAGGACAATGGGATTAGTTTGGGATTGATACTGGGCTATGGGGAGAGAGCGGGACAGTGGGATTAGTTTGGGGACTGATACAGGGCTATGGGGAGAGAGCGGGGCAGTGGGATTAGTTTGGGATTGATACTGGGCTATGGGGAGAGAGCGGGACATTGGGATTAGTTTGGGGATTGATACTGGGCCTTGAGGAGAGAGCAGGACAGTGGGATTAGTTTGGGGATTGATACAGGGCTATGGGGAGAGAGCGGGACAGTGGGATTAGTTTGGGGATTGATACAGGGCTATGGGGAGAAGGCGGGGCAGTGGGATTAGTTTGGAGATTGATACTGGGCTATGGAGAGAGCGGGACAGTGGGATTAGTTTGGGGATTGATACAGGGCTACGGGGAGAGAGCGGGACAGTGGGATTAGTTTGGGGATTGATACAGGGCTACGGGGAGAGAGCGGGGCAGTGGGATTAGTTTGGGGATTGATACTGGGCTATGGGGATAGTGCGGGACAGTGGGATTAGTTTGGGGATTGATACAGGGCTATGGGGAGGGAGCGGGAAGGTGGGATTAGTTTGGGCATTGATACTGGGCTATGGGGAGAGAGCGGAACAGTGGGATTAGTTTGGGGATTGATACTGGGCTATGGGGAGAGAGCGGGGCAGTGGGATTAGTTTGGGGTTTGATTCAGGGCTATGGGGAGAGAGCGGGGCAGTGGGATTAGTTTGGGTATTGATACTGGGCTAAGGGGAGAACGTGGGGCAGTGGGATTAGTTTGGGATTGATACAGGGCTATGGGGAGAGAGCGGGACAGTGGGATTAGTTTGGGGATTGATACTGGGCTATGGGGAGAGAGCGGGACAGTGGGATTAGTTTGGGGATTGATACTGGGCTATGGGGAGAGAGCGGGACAGTGGGATTAGTTTGGGGATTGATACAGGGCTATGGGGAGAGAGTGGGGCAGTGGGATTAGTTTGGGGTTTGATACTGGGCTATGGGGTGAGAGTTGGACAGTGGGATTAGTTTGGGGATTGATCCTGGGCTATGGGGAGAGAGTGGGACAGTGGGATTAGTTTGGGATTGATACAGGGCTATGGGGAGAGAGCGGGGCAATGGGATTAGTTTGGGGTTTGATACTGGGCTATGGGGAGAGAGCGGGACAGTGGGATTAGTTTGGGGATAGATACTGGGCTATGGGGAGAGAGCGGGGCAGTGGGATTAGTTTGGGATTGATACTGGGCTATGGGGAGAGAGCGGGGCAGTGGGATTAGTTTGGGGATTGATACAGGGCTATGGGGAGAGAGCGGGGCAGTGGGATTAGTTTGGGATTGATACAGGGCTATGGGGAGAGAGCGGGGCAGTGGGATTAGTTTGGGGATTGATACAGGGCTATGGGGAGAGAGCGGGACAGCGGGATTAGTTTGGGGATTGATACAGGGCTATGGGGAGAGAGCAGGACAGTTGGATTAGTTTGGGGATTGACACAGGGCTATGGGGAGAGAGCGGGACAGTTGGATTAGTTTGGGGATTGATACTGGGCTATGGGGAGAGAGCGGGGCAGTGGGATTAATTTGGGGATTGGTACTGGGCTATGGGGAGAGAGCGAGGCAGTGCGATTAGTTTGGGGATTGAGACTGGGCTATGGGGAGAGAGCAGGACAGTGGGATTAGTTTGGGATTGATACAGGGCTGTGGGGACAGAGCGGGACAGTGGGATTAGTTTGGTGATTGATACTGGGCTATGGGGAGAGAGCGGGAAAGTGGGATTAGTTTGGGAATTGATACTGGGCTATGGGGAGAGAGCGGGGCAGTGGGATTAGTTATGGGGAATGATACTGGGCTATGGGGAGAGAGCGGGGCAGTGGGATTAGATTGGGATTGATACAGGGCTATGGGGAGAGAGCGGGACAGTGGGATTAGTTTGGGGATTGATACAGGGCTATGGGGACAGAGCGGGACAGTGGGATTAGTTTGGGGACGGATACAGGGCTATATGGAGAGAGCGGGGCAATGGGATTAGTTTGGGGATTGATACAGGGCTATGGGGAGGGAGTGGGACAGTGGGATTAGTTTGGGGTTTGATACAGGGCTATGGGGAGAGAGCGGGACAGTGGGATTAGTTTGGGGATTGATACAGGGCTATGGGGAGAGAGCGGGACAGTGGGATTAGTTTGGGGATAGATGCTGGGCTATGGGGAGAGAGCGGGACTGTGGGATTAGTTTGGCGATAGATACTGGGCTATATGGAGAGAGCGGGGCAGTGGGATTAGTTTGGGTATTGATACTGGGCTAAGGGGAGAGAGCGGGACAGTGGGATTAGTTTGGGGATTGATACTGGGCTATGGGGAGAAAGTGGGGCAGTGGGATTAGTTTGGGATTGATACTGGGCTATGGCGAGAGAGTGGGAAAGTGGGATTAGTTTGGGTTTTGATACTGGGCTATGGCGAGAGAGCGGGACAGTGGGATTAGTTTGGGGATTGATACTGGGCTATGGGGAGAGAGCGGGGCAGTGGGATTAGTTTGGGGATTGATACTGGGCTATGGGGAGAGAGCAGGGCAGTGGGATTAATTTGGGGTTTGATACTGGGCTATGGGGAGAGAGCAAGACAGTGGGATTAGTTTGGGGATTGATACAGGGCTATGGGGAGAGAGCGGGGCAGTGGGATTAGTTTGGGGATTGACACAGGGCTATGGGGAGAGAGTGGGACAGTGGGATTAGTTTGGGGTTGATACTGGGCTATGGGGAGAGAGCGGGACAGTGGGATTAGTTTGGGGATTGATACTGGGCTTTGGGGAGAGAGCGGGGCAGTGGGATTAGTTTGGGGATTGTTACTGGGCTATGGGGAGAGAGCGAGGCAGTGGGATTAGTTTGGGAATTGATACTGGGCTGTGGGGACGGAGCGGGAAAGTGGGATTAGTTTGCGGATTGATGCAGGGCTGTGGGGACAGAGCGGGACAGTGGGATTAGTTTGGGGATTGATACAGGGCTATGGGGAGAGAGCGGGACAGTGGGATTAGTTTGGGGATTGATGCAGGGCTGTGGGGACAGAGCGGGACAGTGGGATTAGTTTGGGGATTGACACTGGGCTATGGGGAGGGAGCGGGGCAGTGGGATTAGTTTGGGATTGATAACGGGCTATGGGGAGAGAGCGGGGCAGTGGGATTAGTTTGGGGATTGATACTGGGCTATGGGGAGAGAGCGGGGCAGTGAGATTAGTTTGGGGATTGATAGTGGGCTATGGGGAGAGAGCGGGGCAGTGGGATTAGTTTGGGGATTGATACTGGGCTATGGGGAGAGAGCGGTACAGTGAGATTAGTTTGGGGATTGATACTGGGCTATGGGGAGAGAGCGGGACAGTGGGATTAGTTTGGGGATTGATACAGGGCTATGGGGAGAGAGTGGGACAGTGGGATTAGTTTGGGGATTGATACTGGGCTATGGGGAGAGAGCGGGACAGTGGGATTAGTTTGGGGATTGATACTGGGCTATGGGGAGAGAGCGGGACAGTGGGATTAGTTTGGGGATTGATACTGGGCTATGGGGAGAGAACGGGGCAGTGGGATTAGTTTGGGGATTGATACAGGGCTATGGGGAGAGTGGGACAGTGGGATTAGTTTGGGGATTGATACTGGGCTATGGGGAGAGAGTGGGACAGTGAGATTACTTTGGGGATTGATACTGGGCTATGGGGACAGAGCGGGACAGTGGGATTAGTTTGGGGATTGATACAGGGCTATGGGGAGAGATCGGGGCAGTGGGATTAGTTTGGGGATTGATACTGGGCTATGGGGAGAGAGTGGGGCATTGGGATTAGTTTGCAGATTGATACTGGGCTATGGGGAGAGAGCAGGACAGTGGGATTAGTTTGGGAATTGATACTGGGCTATGGGGAGAGAGCGGGGCAGTGGGAATAGTTTGGGGATTGATACAGGGCTATGGGGAGAGTGCGGGACAGTGGGATTAGTTTGGGCATTGATACACGGCTATGTGGAGAGAGCGGGACAGTGGGATTAGTTTGGGGATTGATACTGGGCTATGGGGAGAGAGCGGGGCAGTGGGATTAGTTTGGGGATTGATACTGGGCTATGGGGAGAGAGCGGTACAGTGAGATTAGTTTGGGGATTGATACTGGGCTATGGGGAGAGAGCGGGACAGTGGGATTAGTTTGGGGATTGATACAGGGCTATGGGGAGAGAACGGGGCAGTGGGATTAGTTTGGGGATTGATACAGGGCTATGGGGAGAGTGGGACAGTGGGATTAGTTTGGGGATTGATACTGGGCTATGGGGAGAGAGTGGGACAGTGAGATTAGTTTGGGGATTGATACTGGGCTATGGGGACAGAGCGGGACAGTGGGATTAGTTTGGGGATTGATACAGGGCTATGGGGAGAGATCGGGGCAGTGGGATTAGTTTGGGGATTGATACTGGCTATGGGGTGAGAGTGGGGCATTGGGATTAGTTTGCAGATTGATACTGGGCTATGGGGAGAGAGCGGGACAGTGGGATTAGTTTGGGATTGATACAGGGCTATGGGGAGAGAGCGGGACAGTGGGATTAGTTTGGGGATTGATACTGGGCTATGGGGAGAGAGCAGGACAGTGGGATTAGTTTGGGAATTGATACTGGGCTATGGGGAGAGAGCGGGGCAGTGGGAATAGTTTGGGGATTGATACAGGGCTATGGGGAGAGTGCGGGACAGTGGGATTAGTTTGGGGATTGATACAGGGCTATGGGGAGAGAGCGGGACAGTGGGATTAGTTTGGGGACTGATACGGGTCTATGGGGAGAGAGCGGGACAGTGGGATTAGTTTGGGATTGATACTGGGCTATGGGGAGAGAGCGGGACAGTGGGATTAGTTTGGGGACTGATACAGGGCTATGGGGAGAGAGCGGGACAGTGGGATTAGTTTGGGATTGATACTGGGCTATGGGGAGAGAGCGGGGCAGTGGGATTAGTTTGGGATTGATACAGGGCTATGGGGAGAGAGCGGGGCAGTGGGATTAGTTTGGGATTGATACCGGGCTGTGGGGACAGAGCGGGACAGTGGGATTAGTTTGGGCATTGATACACGGCTATGTGGAGAGAGCGGGACAGTGTGATTAGTTTGGGGATTGATAGTGGGCTATGGGGAGAGAGTGGGACTGTGGGATTAGTTTGGGGATTGATACTGGGCTATGTGGAGAGAGTGGGACAGTGAGATTAGTTTGGGGATTGATACTGGGCTATGGGGAGAGAGCGGGACAGTGGGATTAGTATGGGGATTGATACAGGTCTATGGGGAGAGAGCGGGGCAGTGGGATTCGTTTGGGGATTGATACAGGGCTATGGGGAGAGTGGGACAGTGGGATTAGTTTGGGGATTGATACTGGACTATGGGGAGAGAGTGGGGCATTGGGATTAGTTTGCAGATTGATACTGGGCTATGGGGAGAGAGCGGGACAGTGGGATTAGTTTGGGATTGATACAGGGCTATGGGGAGAGAGCGGGGCAGTGGGATTAGTTTTGGGATTGATACTGGGCTATGCGGAGAGAGTGGGACAGTGGGATTAGTTTGGGGATTGATACTGGGCTATGTGGAGACAGCGGGGCAGTGAGATTAGTTTGGAGATTGATACTGGGCTATGGGGAGAGAGCGAGGCAGTGGGATTAGTTTGGGGATTGATACAGGGCTATGGGGAGAGAGCGGGACAGTGGGATTAGTTTGGGATTGATACAGGGCTATGGGGAGAGAGCGGGGCAGTGGGATTAGTTTTGGGATTGATACTGGGCTATGCGGAGAGAGTGGGACAGTGGGATTAGTTTGGGGATTGATACTGGGCTATGTGGAGACAGCGGGGCAGTGAGATTAGTTTGGAGATTGATACTGGGCTATGGGGAGAGAGCGGGACAGTGGGATTAGTTTGGGCATAGATACTGGGCTATGGGGAGAGAGCGGGACAGTGGGATTAGTTTGGGGATTGATACAGGGCTATGGGGAGAGAGCGGGACAGTGGGATTAGTTTGGGATTGATACCGGGCTGTGGGGACAGAGCGGGACAGTGGGATTAGTTTGGGCATTGATACACGGCTATGTGGAGAGAGCGGGACAGTGTGATTAGTTTGGGGATTGATAGTGGGCTATGGGGAGAGAGCGGAGCAGTGGGATTAGTTTGGGGATTGATACTGGGCTATGGGGAGAGAGCGGTACAGTGAGATTAGTTTGGGGATTGATACTGGGCTATGGGGAGAGAGCGGGGCAGTGGGATTCGTTTGGGGATTGATACAGGGCTATGGGGAGAGTGGGACAGTGGGATTAGTTTGGGGATTGATACTGGGCTATGGGGAGAGAGCGGGACAGTGAGATTAGTTTGGGATTGATACAGGGCTATGGGGAGAGTGGGACAGTGGGATTAGTTTGGGGATTGATACTGGGCTATGGGGAGAGAGCCGGGCAGTGGGATTAGTTTGGGGATTGATACTGGGCTATGGGGACAGAGCGGGACAGTGGGATTAGTTTGGGGATTGATACAGGGCTATGGGGAGAGATCGGGGCAGTGGGATTAGTTTGGGGATTGATACGGGGCAATGGGGAGAGAGCAGGACAGAGGGATTAGTTTGGGATTGATACTGGGCTATGGGGAGAGAGCGGGACAGTGGGATTAGTTTGGGGACTGATACTGGGCTATGGGGAGAGAGCGGGGCAGTGGGATTAGTTTGGAATTGATACTGGGCTATGGGGAGAGAGCGGGGCAGAGGGATTAGTTTGGGCATTGATACAGGGCTATGGGGAGATAGCGGGACAGTGGGATTAGTTTGGGGATTGATACTGGGCTATGGGGAGAGAGCAGGACAGTGGGATTAGTTTGGGGATTGATACAGGGCTATGGGGAGAGAGTGGGGCAGTGGGATTAGTTTGGGGATTGATACTGGGCTATGGGGAGAGAGCGGGACAGTGGGATTAGTTTGGGGATAGATGCTGGGATATGGGGATAGAGCGGGACAGTGCGATTAGTTTGTGGATTGATACTGGGCTATGGGGAGAGAGCGGGACAGTGGGATTAGTTTGGGGATAGATACTGGGCTATGGGGAGAGAGCGGATCAGTGGGATTAGTTTGGGTATTGATACTGGGCTATGGGGAGAGAGCAGGACAGTGGGATTAGTTTGGGGTTTTATTCAGGGCTATGGGGAGAGAGTGGGACAGTGGGATTAGTTTGGGGATTGATACTGGGCTATGGGGAGAGAGCGGGACAGTGGGATTAGTTTGGGGATTGATACAGGGCTATGGGGAGAGAGCGGGGCAGTGGGATTAGTTTGGGATTGATACAGGGCTATGGGGAGAGAGCAGGACAGTGGGATTAGTTTGGGGATTGATACAGGGCTATGGGGAGAGAGCGGGGCAGTGGGATTAGTTTGGGGATTGATACAGGGCTATGGGGAGAGCGGGGCAGTGGGATTAGTTTGGGGATTGATACAGGGCTATGGGGAGAGAGCGGGGCAGTGGGATTAGTTTGGGGATTGATCCTGGGCTATGGGGAGTGAGTGGGACAGTGGGATTAGTTTGGGGATTGATACTGTGCTATGGGGAGAGAGCGGGACAGTGGGATTAGTTTGGGGATTGATACAGGGCTATGGGGAGAGAGGGGGACAGTGAAATTAGTTTGGGGATTGATACAGGGCTATGGGGAGAGAGCGGTGCAGTGGGATTAGTTTGGGGATTGATACAGGGCTATGGGGAGAGAGCGGGGCAGTGGGATTAGTTTGGGATTGATACTGGGCTATGGGGAGAGAGCAGGACAGTGGGATTAGTTTGGGATTGATACTGGGCTATGGGGAGAGAGCGGGACAGTGGGATTAGTTTGGGGATTGATACTGGGCTATAGGGAGGAAGTGGGGCAGTGGGATTAGTTTGGGATTGATACTGGGCTATGGGGAGAGAGCGGGACAGTGGGATTAGTTTGGGGATTGATACAGGGCTATGGGGAGAGAGCGGTACAGTGAGATTAGTTTGGGGATTGATACTGGGCTATGGGGAGATAGCGGGACATTGGGATTAGTTTGGGGATTGATACTGGGCTATGGGGAGAGAGCGGGACAGTGGGATTAGTTTGGGGATTGATACTGGGCTATGGGGAGAGGGTGGCACAGTGGGATTAGTTTCGGGATTGATACTGGGCTATGGGGAGAGAGTGGGGCAGTGGGATTAGTTTGGGATTGATACTGGGCTATGGGGAGATAGCGGGACATTGGGATTAGTTTGGGGATTAATACTGGGCTATGGGGAGAGAGCGGGACAGTGGGATTTTATTTGGGGATTAATACAGGGCTATGGGGAGAGAGCGGGGCAGTGGGATTAGTTTGGGGATTGATACTGGGCTATGGGGAGAGAGCGGGGCAGTGGGATTAGTTTGGAGATTGATACTGGGCTATGCGGAGAGAGTGGGACAGTGGGATTAGTTTGGGGATTGATACTGGGCTATGGGGAGAGAGCGGGGCAGTGAGATTAGTTTGGAGATTGATACTGGGCTATGGGGAGAGAGCAGGACAGAGGAATTAGTTTGGGGATAGATGCTGGGCAATGGGGAGAGAGCGGGACAGTGCGATTAGTTTGGGGATTGATACTGGGCTATGGGGATAGAGCAGGACAGTGGGATTAGTTTGGGGATAGATGCTGGGCTATGGGGAGAGAGCGGGACAGTGCGATTAGTTTGGGGATAGATACTGGGCTATGTGGAGAGAGCGGATCAGTGGGATTAGTTTGGGTATTGATACTGGGCTATGGGGAGAGAGCGGGACAGTTGGATTAGTTTGCGGTTTTATTCAGGGCTATGGGGAGAGAGCAGGGCAGTGGGATTAGTTTGGCGATTGATACTGGGCTATGGGGAGAGAGCGGGGCAGTGGGATTAGTTTGGGGATTGATACTGGGCTATGGGGAGAGAGCGGGACAGTGGGATTAGTTTGGGGATTGATACAGGGCTATGGGGAGAGAGCGGGACAGTGGGATTAGTTTGGGGATTGATACTGGGCTATGGGGAGAGAGCGGGACAGTGGGATTAGTTTGGGGATTGATACTGGGCAATGGGGAGAGAGCAGGACAGTGGGATTAGTTTGGGATTGATACTGGGCTATGGGGAGAGAGCAGGAAAGTGGGATTAGTTTGGGATTGATACTGGGCTATGGGGAGAGAGCGGGACAGTGGGATGAGTTAGGGGATTGATACTGGGCTATGGGGAGAAAGTGGGGCAGTGGGATTAGTTTGGGGATTGATACTGGGCTATGGGGAGAGAGCGGGGCAGTGGGATTAGTTTGGGATTGATACTGGGCTATGGGGAGAGAGCAGGACAGTGGGATTAGTTTGGGGATTGATACTGGGCTATGGGGAGAGAGCGGGGCAGTGGGATTAGATTGGGATTGATACAGGGCTATGGTGAGAGAGCGGGGCAGTGGGATTAGTTTGGGGATTGATACAGGGCTATGGGGAGAGAGCGGGGCAGTGGGATTAGTTTGGGCATTGATACAGGGCTATGGGGAGAGAGCGGGACAGTGGGATTAGTTTGGGGATTGATACTGGGCTATGGGGTGAGAGTGGGACAGTGGGATTAGTTTGGGGATTGATACAGGGCTATGGGGAGAGAGCGGGACAGTGGGATTAGTTTGGGGATTGATACAGGGCTATGGGGAGAGAGCGGGGCAGTGGGATTAGTTTGGGATTGATACTGGGCTATGGGGAGAGAGTGGGAAAGTGGGATTAGTTTGGGGATTGATACTGGGCTATGGGGAGAGAGCAGGACAGTGGGATTAGTTTGGGATTGATACTGGGCTATGGGGAGAGAGTGGGACAGTGGGATTAGTTTGGGGATTGATACAGGGCTATGGGGAGAGAGCGGGACAGTGGGATTAGTTTGGGGATTGATACAGGGCTATGGGGAGAGAGCGGGGCAGTGGGATTAGTTTGGGATTGATACTGGGCTATGGGGAGAGAGCAGGACAGTGGGATTAGTTTGGGATTGATACTGGGCTATGGGGAGAGAGCGGGACAGTGGGATTAGTTTGGGGATTGATACAGGGCTATGGGGAGAGAGCGGGACAGTGGGATTAGTTTGGGGATTGATACAGGGTTATGGGGAGAGAGCGGGGCAGTGGGATTAGTTTGGGGATTGATACAGGGGTTTGGGGAGAGAGCGGGACAGTGGCATTAGTTTGGGCATTGATACTGGGCTATGGGGTGAGAGTGGGACAGTGGGATTAGTTTGGGATTGATACTGGGCTATCGGGAGAGAGCGGGACAGTGGGATTAGTTTGGGATTGATACTGGGCTATGGGGAGAGAGCGGGACAGTGAGATTAGTTTGGGGATTGATACTGGGCAATGGGGAGAGAGCGGGACAGTGGGATTAGTTTGGGGATTGATACTGGGCTATGGGGAGAGAGCGGGACAGTGGGATTTGTTTGGGGATTAATACAGGGCTATGGGTAGAGAGCGGGGCAGTGGGATTAGTTTGGGGATTGATACTGGGCTATGGGGAGAGAGCGGGACAGTGGGATTTGTTTGGGGATTAATACAGGGCTATGGGTAGAGAGCGGGGCAGTGGGATTAGTTTGGGGATTGATACTGGGATATGGGGAGAGGGTGGCACAGTGGGATGAGTTTGGGGATTGATACTGGGCTATGGGGAGAGAGTGGGACAGTGGGATTAGTTTGGGGATTGATACAGGGCAATGGGGAGAGAGCGGGACAGCGGGATTAGTTTGGGGATTGATACAGGGCTATGGGGAGTGAGCGGGACAGCGGGATTAGCTTGGGGATTGATACTGGGCTATGGGGAGATAGCGGGACAGTGGAATTAGTTTGGGGATTGATACTGGGCTATGGGGAGACTGCGGGGCAGTGGGATTAGTTTGGGGATTGATACTGGGCTAGGGGGAGAGAGTGGGGCAGTGGGATTAGTTTGGGGATTGATACAGGGCTATGGGGAGAGAGCGGGGCGATGGGATTAGTTTGGGGATTGATACAGGGCTATGGGGAGAGAGCGGGAAATTGGGATTAGTTTGGGATTGATACATGGCTGTGGGGACAGAGTGGGACAGTGGGATTAGTTTGGGGATTGATACAGGGCTATGGGGAGAGAGCGGGGCAGTGGGATTAGTTTGGGGATTGATACAGGGCTATGGGGAGAGAGCGGGACAGTGGGATTAGTTTGGGGATTGATACTGGGCCATGGGGAGAGAGTGGGGCAGTGGGATTAGTTTGGGGATTGATACAGGGCTATGGGGAGAGAGCGGGGCAGTGGGATTAGTTTGGGGATTGATACAGGGCTATGGGGAGAGAGCGGGACAGTGGGATTAGTTTGGGGATTGATACAGGTCTAAGGGGAGAGAGTGGGGCAGTGGGATTAGTTTGGGGATTGATACTGGGCTATGGGGAGAGAGCGGGGCAGTTGGATTAGTTTGGGGATTGATACTGGACTATGGGGAGAGAGCGGGACAGTGGGATTAGTTTGGGTATTGATACTGGGCAATGGGGAGAGAGTGGGACAGTGGGATTAGTTTGGGGATTGATACTGGGCTATGGGGAGAGAGCGGGGCAGTGGGATTAGTTTGCGGATTGATACTGGGCTATGGGGAGTTAGCGGGACAGTGGGATTAGTTTGGGATTGATACTGGGCTATGGGGAGAGACTGGGACAGTGGGATTAGTTTGGGGATTGATACAGGGCTATGGGGAGAGAGCGGGACAGTGGGATTAGTTTGGGGATTGATACTGGGCTATGGGGAGAGAGCAAGACAATGGGATTAGTTTGGGGATTGATACTGGGCTATCGGGAGAGAGTGGGACAGTGGGATTAGTTTGGGGATTGATACTGGGCTATGGGGAGAGAGTGGGACAGTGGGATTAGTTTGGGGATTAATACTGGGCTATGGAGAGAGCGGGACAGTGGGATTAGTTTGGGGATTGATACTGGGCTATGGGGAGAGAGTGGGACAGTGGGATTAGTTTGGGATTGATACTGGGACATGGGGAGAGAGCGGAATAGTGGGATTAGTTTGGGGATTGATACTGGGCTATGGGGAGAGAGCGGGGCAGTGGGATTAGTTTGGGATTGATACAGGGCCATGGGGAGAGCGCGGGGCAGTGGGATTAGTTTGGGATTGATACAGGGCTATGGGTAGAGAGCGGGACAGTGGGATTAGTTTGGGATTGATACAGGGCTGTGGGGACAGAGCGGGACAGTGGGATTAGTTTGGGGGTTGATACTGGGCTATGGGGAGAGAGCAGGACAGTGGGATTAGTTTGGGGATTGATACTGGGCTATGGGGAGAGAGCGGGACAGTGGGATTAGTTTGGGGATTGATACAGGGCTATGGGGAGAGAGCGGGGCAGTGGGATTAGTTTGGGGACTGATACAGGGCTATGGGAAGAGAGCGGGGCAGTGGGATTAGTTTGGGGACTGATACAGGGCTATGGGAAGAGAGCGGGGCAGTGGGATTAGTTTGGGATTGATACTGGGCTATGGGGAGAGACCGGGACATTGGGATTAGTTTTGGAATTGATACTGGGCCTTGAGGAGAGAGCAGGACAGTGGGATTAGTTTGGGGATTGATACTGGGCTATGGGGTGAGAGTGGGACAGTGGGATTAGTTTGGGGATTGATACAGGGCTATGGGGAGAGAGCGGGACGGTGGGATTAGTTTGGGGATTGATACAGGGCTATGGGGAGAGAGCGGGGCAGTGGGATTAGTTTGGGATTGATACTGGGCTATGGGGAGAGAGTGGGAAAGTGGGATTAGTTTGGGGATTGATACTGGGCTATGGGGAGAGAGCAGGACAGCGGGATTAGTTTGGGATTGATACTGGGCTATGGGGAGAGAGTGGGACAGTGGGATTAGTTTGGGGATTGATACAGGGCTATGGGGAGAGAGCGGGACAGTGGGATTAGTTTGGGGATTGATACAGGGCAATGGGGAGAGAGCGGGGCAGTGGGATTAGTTTGGGATTGATACTGGGCTATGGGGAGAGAGCAGGACAGTGGGATTAGTTTGGGATTGATACTGGGCTATGGGGAGAGAGCGGGACAGTGGGATTAGTTTGGGGATTGATACAGGGCTATGGGGAGAGAGCGGGACAGTGGGATTAGTTTGGGGATTGATACAGGGTTATGGGGAGAGAGCGGGGCAGTGGGATTAGTTTGGGGATTGATACAGGGGTTTGGGGAGAGAGCGGGACAGTGGGATTAGTTTGGGCATTGATACTGGGCTATGGGGTGAGAGTGGGACAGTGGGATTAGTTTGGGATTGATACTGGGCTATCGGGAGAGAGCGGGACAGTGGGATTAGTTTGGGATTGATACTGGGCTATGGGGAGAGAGCGGGACAGTGAGATTAGTTTGGGGATTGATACTGGGCAATGGGGAGAGAGCGGGACAGTGGGATTAGTTTGGGGATTGATACTGGGCTATGGGGAGAGAGCGGGACAGTGGGATTTGTTTGGGGATTAATACAGGGCTATGGGGAGAGAGCGGGGCAGTGGGATTAGTTTGGGGATTGATACTGGGATATGGGGAGAGGGTGGCACAGTGGGATGAGTTTGGGGATTGATACTGGGCTATGGGGAGAGAGTGGGACAGTGGGATTAGTTTGGGGATTGATACAGGGCAATGGGGAGAGAGCGGGACAGCGGGATTAGTTTGGGGATTGATACAGGGCTATGGGGAGTGAGCGGGACAGCGGGATTAGCTTGGGGATTGATACTGGGCTATGGGGAGATAGCGGGACAGTGGAATTAGTTTGGGGATTGATACTGGGCTATGGGGAGAGTGCGGGGCAGTGGGATTAGTTTGGGGATTGATACTGGGCTAGGGGGAGAGAGTGGGGCAGTGGGATTAGTTTGGGGATTGATACAGGGCTATGGGGAGAGAGCGGGGCGATGGGATTAGTTTGGGGATTGATACAGGGCTATGGGGAGAGAGCGGGAAATTGGGATTAGTTTGGGATTGATACATGGCTGTGGGGACAGAGTGGGACAGTGGGATTAGTTTGGGGATTGATACAGGGCTATGGGGAGAGAGCGGGGCAGTGGGATTAGTTTGGGGATTTATACAGGGCTATGGGGAGAGAGCGGGACAGTGGGATTAGTTTGGGGATTGATACTGGGCCATGGGGAGAGAGTGGGGCAGTGGGATTAGTTTGGGGATTGATACAGGTCTAAGGGGAGAGAGTGGGGCAGTGGGATTAGTTTGGGGATTGATACTGGGCTATGGGGAGAGAGCGGGGCAGTTGGATTAGTTTGGGGATTGATACTGGACTATGGGGAGAGAGCGGGACAGTGGGATTAGTTTGGGTATTGATACTGGGCAATGGGGAGAGAGTGGGACAGTGGGATTAGTTTGGGGATTGATACTGGGCTATGGGGAGAGAGCGGGGCAGTGGGATTAGTTTGCGGATTGATACTGGGCTATGGGGAGTTAGCGGGACAGTGGGATTAGTTTGGGATTGATACTGGGCTATGGGGAGAGACTGGGACAGTGGGATTAGTTTGGGGATTGATACAGGGCTATGGGGAGAGAGCGGGACAGTGGGATTAGTTTGGGGATTGATACTGGGCTATGGGGAGAGAGCAAGACAATGGGATTAGTTTGGGGATTGATACTGGGCTATCGGGAGAGAGTGGGACAGTGGGATTAGTTTGGGGATTGATACTGGGCTATGGGGAGAGAGTGGGACAGTGGGATTAGTTTGGGGATTAATACTGGGCTATGGAGAGAGCGGGACAGTGGGATTAGTTTGGGGATTGATACTGGGCTATGGGGAGAGAGCGGGGCAGTGGGATTAGTTTGGGATTGATACAGGGCCATGGGGAGAGAGCGGGGCAGTGGGATTAGTTTGGGATTGATACAGGGCTATGGGTAGAGAGCGGGACAGTGGGATTAGTTTGGGATTGATACAGGGCTGTGGGGACAGAGCGGGACAGTGGGATTAGTTTGGGGGTTGATACTGGGCTATGGGGAGAGAGCAGGACAGTGGGATTAGTTTGGGGATTGATACTGGGCTATGGGGAGAGAGCGGGACAGTGGGATTAGTTTGGGGATTGATACAGGGCTATGGGGAGAGAGCGGGGCAGTGGGATTAGTTTGGGGACTGATACAGGGCTATGGGAAGAGAGCGGGGCAGTGGGATTAGTTTGGGGACTGATACAGGGCTATGGGAAGAGAGCGGGGCAGTGGGATTAGTTTGGGATTGATACTGGGCTATGGGGAGAGACCGGGACATTGGGATTAGTTTGGGAATTGATACTGGGCCTTGAGGAGAGAGCAGGACAGTGGGATTAGTTTGGGGATTGATACTGGGCTATGGGGAGAGAGCGGGACAGTGGGATTAGTTTGGGGATTGATACAGGGCTATGGTGAGAGAGTGGGGCAGTGGGATTAGTTTGGAGATTGATACAGGGCTATGGGGAGATGGCGGGGCAGTGGGATTAGTTTGGAGATTGATACTGGGCTATGGGGAGAGAGCGGGACAGCGGGATTAGTTTGGGGATTGATACTGGGCTATGGGGAGAGAGTGGGACAGTGGGAATAGTTTGGGGATTGATACTGGGCTATGGGGAGAGAGCGGGACAGTGGGATTAGTTTGGGATTGATACTGGGCTATGGGGAGAGAGCGGGACAGTGGGATTAGTTTGGGCATTGATACTGGGCTATGGAGAGAGTGGGACAGTGGGATTAGATTGGGATTGATACAGGGCTATGGGGAGAGAGCGGGACAGTGGGATTAGTTTGGAGATTGATACAGGGCTATGGGGAGAGAGCGGGACAGTGGGATTAGTTTGGGGATTGATACTGGGTCATGGGGAGAGAGCGGGGCAGTGGGATTAGTTTGGGGATTGATACTGGGCTATGGGGACAGAGCGGGACAGTGGGATTAGTTTGGGGACGGATACAGGGCTATGAGGAGAGAGCGGGGCAGTGGGATTAGTTTGGGGATTGATACTGGGCTATGGGGAGAGAGCAGGGCAGTGGGATTAGTTTGGGATTGATACAGGGCTTTGGGTAGAGAGCGGGACATTGGGATTTGTGTGGGATTGATACTGGGCTATGGGGAGAGAGCGGGACAGTGGGATTAGTATGGGGATTGATACAGGGCTATGGGGAGAGAGCGGGGCAGTGGGATTAGTTTGGGGATTGATACTGGGCAATGGGGAGGGAGCGGGACAGTGGGATTAGTTTGGGGATTGATACTGGGTTATGGGGAGAGAGAGGGACAGTGGGATTAGTTTGGGGATTGATACAGGGCTATGGGGAGAGAGCGGGACAGTGGGATTAGTATGGGGATTGATACAGGGCTGTGGGGACAGAGCGGGACTTTGGGATTAGTTTGGGGATTGATACAGGGCTATATGGAGAGAGCGGGGCAATGGGATTAGTTTGGGGATTGATACAGGGATATGGGGAGAGAGCGGGACAGTGGGATTAGTTTGGGGACTGATACAGGGCTATGGGCAGAGAGCAGGACAATGGGATTAGTTTGGGATTGATACTGGGCTATGGGGAGAGAGCGGGACAGTGGGATTAGTTTGGGGACTGATACAGGGCTATGGGGAGAGAGCGGGGCAGTGGGATTAGTTTGGGATTGATACTGGGCTATGGGGAGAGAGTGGGACATTGGGATTAGTTTGGGGATTGATACTGGGCCTTGAGGAGAGAGCAGGACAGTTTGGATTAGTTTGGGGATTGATACAGGGCTATGGGGAGAGAGCGGGGCAGTGGGATTTGTTTGGGGATTGATACAGGGCTATGGGGAGAGAGCGGGGCAGTGGGATTAGTTTGGAGATTGATACAGGGCTATGGGGAGATGGCGGGGCAGTGGGATTAGTTTGGAGATTGATACTGGGCTATGGGGAGAGAGCGGGACAGTGGGATTAGTTTGGGGATTGATACTGGGCTATGGGGAGAGAGTGGGACAGTGGGATTAGTTTGGAGATTGATACTGGGCTACGGGGAGAGAGTGGAACAGCGGGATTAGTTTGGGGATTGATACTGGGCTATGGGGAGAGAGCGGGGCAGTGGGATTAGTTTGGGCATTGATACTGGGCTATGGGGAGAGAGCGGAATAGTGGGATTAGTTTGGGGATTGATACTGGGCTATGTGGAGAGAGCGGGGCAGTGGGATTAGTTTGGGGATTGATACAGGGCTATGGGGAGAGATCAGGACAGTGGGATTAGTTTGGGGATTGATACAGGGCTATGGGGAGAGAGCGGGACAGTGGGATTAGTTTGGGGATTGATACTGGGCTATGGGGAGAGAGTGGACAGTGGGATTAGTTTGGTAATTGATACTGGGCTATGGGGAGAAAGTGGGGCAGTGGGATTAGTTTGGGATTGATACTGGGCTATGGGGAGAGAGTGGGACAGTGGGATTAGTTTGGGTTTTGATACTGGGCTATGGCGAGAGAGCGGGACAATGGGATTAGTTTGGGGATTGATACTGGGCTATGGGGAGAGAGTGGGGCAGTGGGATTAGTTTGGGGATTGATACTGGGCTATGGGGAGAGAGCGGGACAGTGGGATTAATTTGGGGTTTGATACTGGGCTATGGGGAGAGAGCAAGACAGTGGGATTAGTTTGGGGATTGATACAGGGCTATGGGGAGAGAGCGGGACAGTGGGATTAGTTTGGGGATTGACACAGGGCTATGGGGAGAGAGCGGGGCAGTGGGATTAGTTTGGGAATTGATACTGGGCTATGGGGACGGAGCGGGAAAGTGGGATTAGTTTGGGATTGATACAGGGCTGTGGGGACAGAGCGGGACAGTGGGATTAGTTTGGGGATTGATGCAGGGCTATGGGGAGAGAGCACGGCAGTGGGATTAGTTTGGGATTGATACAGGGCTATGGGGAGAGAGCGGGGCAGTGGGATTAGTTTGGGGATTGATACAGGGCTATGGGGAGAGAGCAGGACAGTGGGATTAGTTTGGGGATTGATACAGGGCTATGGGGAGAGAGCGGGACAGTGGGATTAGTTTGGGGATTGATACAGGGCTGTGGGGAGAGAGCAGGACAGTGGGATTAGTTTGGAGACTGACACAGGGCTATGGGGAGAGAGCGGGACAGTGGGATTAGTTTGGGGTTTGATTCAGGGCTATGGGGAGAGAGTGGACAGTGGGATTAGTTTGGTAATTGATACTGGGCTATGGGGAGAAAGTGGGGCAGTGGGATTAGTTTGGGATTGATACTGGGCTATGGGGAGAGAGTGGGACAGTGGGATTAGTTTGGGTTTTGATACTGGGCTATGGCGAGAGAGCGGGACAATGGGATTAGTTTGGGGATTGATACTGGGCTATGGGGAGAGAGTGGGGCAGTGGGATTAGTTTGGGGATTGATACTGGGCTATGGGGAGAGAGCGGGACAGTGGGATTAATTTGGGGTTTGATACTGGGCTATGGGGAGAGAGCAAGACAGTGGGATTAGTTTGGGGATTGATACTGGGCTATGGGGAGAGAGCGGGACAGTGGGATTAGTTTGGGGATTGACACAGGGCTATGGGGAGAGAGTGGGACATTGGGATTAGTTTGGGGATTGATACTGGGCTTTGGGGAGAGAGCGGGGCAGTGGGATTAGTTTGGGGATTGTTACTGGGCTATGGGGAGAGAGCGAGGCAGTGGGATTAGTTTGGGAATTGATACTGGGCTATGGGGACGGAGCGGGAAAGTGGGATTAGTTTGGGATTGATACAGGGCTGTGGGGACAGAGCGTGACAGTGGGATTAGTTTGGGGATTGATGCAGGGCTATGGGGAGAGAGCACGGCAGTGGGATTAGTTTGGGGATTGATACTGGGCTATGGGGAGAGAGCGGGACAGTGGGATTAGTTTGGGGATTGATGCAGGGCTATGGGGAGAGAGCGGGGCAGTGGGATTAGTTTGGGATTGATACAGGGCTGTGGGGACAGAGCGGGACAGTGGGATTAGTTTGGGGATTGATGCAGGGCTATGGGGAGAGAGCGGGGCAGTGGGATTAGTTTGGGATTGATACCGGGCTGTGGGGACAGAGCGGGACAGTGGGATTAGTTTGGGCATTGATACACGGCTATGTGGAGAGAGCGGGACAGTGTGATTAGTTTGGGGATTGATACAGGGCTATGGGGAGAGAGCGGGACAGTGGGATTAGTTTGGGGATTGATACTGGGCTATGGGGAGAGAACGGGACAGTGGGATTAGTTTGGGGATTGATACAGGGCTATGGGGAGAGAGCGGGGCAGTGGGATTAGTTTGGGGATTGATACTGGGCTATGGGGAGAGAGCGGTACAGTGAGATTAGTTTGGGGATTGATACTGGGCTATGGGGTGAGAGTGGGACAGTGGGATTAGTTTGGGGATTGATACAGGGCTATGGGGAGAGTGGGACAGTGGGATTAGTTTGTGGATTGATACTGGGCTATGGGGAGAGAGTGGGACAGTGAGATTAGTTTGGGGATTGATACTGGGCTATGGGGACAGAGCGGGACAGTGGGATTAGTTTGGGGATTGATACAGGGCTATGGGGAGAGATCGGGGCAGTGGGATTAGTTTGGGGATTGATACTGGGCTATGGGGAGAGAGTGGGGCATTGGGATTAGTTTGCAGATTGATACTGGGCTATGGGGAGAGAGCAGGACAGTGGGATTAGTTTGGGAATTGATACTGGGCTATGGGGAGTGAGCGGGGCAGTGGGAATAGTTTGGGGATTGATACAGGGCTATGGGGAGAGTGCGGGACAGTGGGATTAGTTTGGGGATTGATACTGGGCTATGGGGAGAGAGCGGGGCAGTGGGATTAGTTTGGGGATTGATACAGGGCTATGGGGAGAGAGCGGGACAGTGGGATTAGTTTGGGGACTGATACGGGGCTATGGGGAGAGAGCGGGACAGTGGGATTAGTTTGGGATTGATACTGGGCTATGGGGAGAGAGCGGGACAGTGGGATTAGTTTGGGGACTGATACAGGGCTATGGGGAGAGAGCGGGACAGTGGGATTAGTTTGGGATTGATACTGGGCTATGGGGAGAGAGCGGGGCAGTGGGATTAGTTTGGGATTGATACAGGGCTATGGGGAGAGAGCGGGGCAGTGGGATTAGTTTGGGGATTGATACAGGGCTATGGGGAGATAGTGGGGCAGTGGGATTAGTTTGGGCATTGATACACGGCTATGTGGAGAGAGCGGGACAGTGTGATTAGTTTGGGGATTGATAGTGGGCTATGGGGAGAGAGTGGGACAGTTGGATTAGTTTGGGGATTGATACTGGGCTATGGGGAGAGAGTGGGACAGTTGGATTAGTTTGGGGATTGATACAGGGCTATGGGGAGAGAGCGGGGCAGTGGGATTAGTTTGGGATTGATACCGGGCTGTGGGGACAGAGCGGGACAGTGGGATTAGTTTGGGGATTGATACTGGGCTATGGGGAGAGAGCGGGACAGTGGGATTAGTTTGGGCATTGATACTGGGCTATGTGGAGAGAGCGGGACAGTGGGATTAGTTTGGGGATTGATAGTGGGCTATGGGGAGAGAGCGGAGCAGTGGGATTAGTTTGGGGATTGATACTGGGCTATGGGGAGAGAGCGGTACAGTGAGATTAGTTTGGGGATTGATACTGGGATATGGGGAGAGTGGGACAGTGGGATTAGTTTGGGGATTGATACTGGGCTATGGGGAGAGAGCGGGACAGTGGGATTAGTTTGGGGATTGATACTGGGCTATGGGGACAGAGCGGGACAGTGGGATTAGTTTGGGGATTGATACTGGGCTATGGGGAGAGAGCAGGACAGTGGGATTAGTTTGGGAATTGATACTGGGCTATGGGGAGAGAACGGGGCAGTGGGATTAGTTTGGGGATTGATACAGGGCTATGGGGAGAGAGCGGGACAGAGGGATTAGTTTGGGGATTGATACTGGGCTATGGGGAGAGAGTGGGGCAGTGGGATTAGTCTGGGCATTTATACTGGGCTATGGGGAGAGAGCGGGACAGTGGGATTAGTTTGGGGATTGATACAGGGCTATGGGGAGAGAGCGGGACAGTGGGATTAGTTTGGGGATTTATACTGGGCTATGGGGAGAGAGCGGGACAGTGGGATTAGTTTGGGGATTGATACAGGGCTATGGGGAGAGAGCGGGGCTGTGGGATTTGTTTGGGGATTGATACAGTGCTGTGGGGAGAGAGCAGGGCAGTGGGATTAGTTTGGAGATTGATACTGGGCTATGCGGAGAGAGTGGGACAGTGGGATTAGTTTGGGGATTGATACTGGGCTATGGGGAGAGAGCGGGGCAGTGGGATTAGTTTGGGGATTTATACTGGGCTATGGGGAGAGAGAGCGGGGCAGTGAGATTAGTTTGGAGATTGATACTGGGCTATGGGGACAGAGCAGGGCAGTGGGATTAGTTTGGGATTGATACTGGGCTATGGGGAGAGAGCGGGGCAGTGGGATTAGTTTGGGGTTTGATGCTGGGCTATGGGGAGAGAGCGGGACAGCGGGATTAGTTTGGGGATTGATACAGGGCTATGGGGAGTGAGCGGGGCAGTGGGATTAGTTTGGGATTGATGCTGGGCTATGGGGAGAGAGCGGGACAGCGGGATTAGTTTGGGGATTGATACAGGGCTATGGGGAGTGAGCGGGACAGTGGGATTAGTTTGGGGATTGATACTGCGCTATGGGGAGAGTGCGGGGCAGTGGGATTAGTTTGGAGATTGATACACGGCTATGTGGAGAGAGCGGGACAGTGGGATTAGTTTGGGGATTGATAGTGGGCTATGGGGAGAGAGCGGGGCAATGGGATTAGTTTGGAGATTGATACTGGGCTATGGGGACGGTGCGGGAAATTGGGATTAGTTTGGGATTGATACATGGCTGTGGGGACAGAGTGGGACAGTGGGATTAGTTTGGGGATTGATACTGGGCTATGGGGAGAGAGCGGGACAGTGGGATTAGTTTGGGGATTGATACTGGGCTATGGGGAGAGAGCGGGACAGTGGGATTAGTTTGGGATTGATACAGGGCTATGGGGAGCGAGCGGGGCAGTGGGATTAGTTTGGGATTGATACCGGGCTGTGGGGACAGAGCGGGACAGTGGGATTAGTTTGGGCATTGATACACGGCTATGTGGAGAGAGCGGGACAGTGTGATTAGTTTGGGGATTGATAGTGGGCTATGGGGAGAGAGCGGAGCAGTGGGATTAGTTTGGGGATTGATACTGGGCTAAGGGGAGAACGTGGGGCAGTGGGATTAGTTTGGGGATTGATACTGGGCTATGGGGAGAGAGCGGTACAGTGAGATTAGTTTGGGGATTGATACTGGGCTATGGGGAGAGTGGGACAGTGGGATTAGTTTGGGGATTGATACTGGGCTATGGGGAGAGAGTGGGACAGTGAGATTAGTTTGGGGATTGATACTGGGCTATGGGGACAGAGCGGGACAGTGGGATTAGTTTGGGGATTGATACAGGGCTATGGGGAGAGATCGGGGCAGTGGGATTAGTTTGGGGATTGATACTGGGCTATGGGGAGAGAGTGGGGCATTGGGATTAGTTTGCAGATTGATACTGGGCTATGGGGAGAGAGCAGGACAGTGGGATTAGTTTGGGAATTGATACTGGGCTATGGGGAGAGAGCGGGGCAGTGGGATTAGTTTGGGGATTGATACAGGGCTATGGGGAGAGAGCGGGACAGAGGGATTAGTTTGGGGATTGATACTGGGCTATGGGGAGTGAGTGGGGCAGTGGGATTAGTTTGGGGATTGATACAGGGCTATGGTGAGAGAGCGGGGCAGTGGGATTAGTTTGGGATTGATACAGGGCTATGGGGAGAGAACGGGACAGTGGGATTAGTTTGGGGATTGATACTGGGCTATGGGGAGAGAGCGGGACAGTGGGATTAGTTTGGGGATTGATACAGGGCTATGGGGACAGAGTGGGACAGTGGGATTAGTTTGGGGATTGATACAGGGCTATGGGGAGAAAGCGGGGCTGTGGGATTAGTTTGGGGATTGATACTGGGCTATGGGGAGAGAGCGGGGCAGTGGGATTAGTTTGGGGATTGATACAGGGCTATGGGGAGAGAGCGGGACAGAGGGATTAGTTTGGGGATTGATACTGGGCTATGGGGAGAGAGTGGGGTAGTGGGATTAGTTTGGGGATTGATACTGGGCTATGGGGGGAGAGCGGGACAGTGGGATTAGTCTGGGCATTGATACTGGGCTATGGGGAGAGAGCGGGACAGTGGGATTAGTTTGGGGATTGATACTGGGCTATGGGGAGAGAGTGGGACAGTGGGATTAGTTTGGGGATTGATACTGGGCTATGGGGAGAGAGTGGGGCAGTGGGATTAGTTTGGGGATTGATACTGGGCTATGGGGAGAGAGCAGGGCAGTGGGATTAGTTTGGGGATTGATACTGGGCTATGGGGAGAGAGCGGGACAGTGGGATTAGTTTGGGGACTGATACGGGGCTATGGGGAGAGAGTTTGACAGTGGGATTAGTTTGGGGATTGATACTGGGCTATGGGGAGAGAGCGGGACATTGGGATTAGTTTGGGGATTGATACTGGGCTATGGGGAGAGAGCGGGACAGTGGGATTAGTTTGAGGATTGATACTGGGCTTTGGGGAGAGAGCAGGACAGTGGGATTAGTTTGGGGATTGATACAGGGCTATGGGGAGAGAGCGGGGCAGTGGGATTAGTTTGGGGATTGATACTGGGCTATGGGGAGAGAGCGGGGCAGTGGGATTTGTTTGGGGATTGATACAGGGCTATGGGGAGAGAGCGGGGCAGTGGGATTAGTTTGGGCATTGATACAGGGCTATGGGGAGAGAGCGGGACAGTGGGATTAGTTTGGGGATTGATACTGGGCTATGGGGTGAGAGTGGGACAGTGGGATTAGTTTGGGGATTGATACAGGGCTATGGGGAGAGAGTGGGGCAGTGGGATTAGTTTGGGGATTGATACTAGGCTATGGGGAGAGAGCAGGACAGTGGGATTAGTTTGGGGATTGATACTGGGCTATGGGGAGAGAGCGGGACAGTGGGATTAGTTTGGGGATTGATACAGGGCTATGGGGAGAGAGCGGGGCAGTGGGATTAGTTTGGGATTGATACTGGGCTATGGGGAGAGAGTGGGACAGTGGGATTAGTTTGGGGATTGATACTGGGCTATGGGGAGAGAGCAGGACAGTGGGATTAGTTTGGGATTGATACTGGGCTATGGGAAGAGAGTGGGACAGTGGGATTAGTTTGGGGATTGATACAGGGCTATGGGGGAGAGCGGGACAGTGGGATTAGTTTGGGATTGATACTGGGCTATGGGGAGAGAGCGGGACAGTGGGATTAGTTTAGGGATTGATACAGGGCTATGGGGAGAGAGCGGGACAGTGGGATTAGTTTGGGGATTGATACTGGGCTATGGGGAGAGAGCTGGCCAGTGGGATTAGTTTGGGGATTGATACTGGGCTATGGGGAGAGAGCGGGACAGTGGGATTAGTTTGGGATTGATACTGGGCTATGGGGAGAGAGCGGGACAGTGGGATTAGTTTGGGGATTGATACAGGGCTATGGAGAGAGAGCGGGACAGTGGGATTAGTTTGGGATTGATACTGGGCTATGGGGAGAGAGCGGGACAGTGGGATTAGTTTGGGGATTGAGACTGGGCTATGGGGAGTAAGTGGGGCAGTGGGATTAGTTTGGGATTGATACTGGGCTATCGGGAGAGAGCGGGACAGTGGGATTAGTTTGGGATTGATACTGGGCTATGGGGAGAGAGCGGGACAGTGGGATTAGTTTGGGATTGATACTGGGCAATGGGGAGAGAGCGGGACAGTGGGATTAGTTTGGGGATTGATACTGGGCTATGGGGAGAGAGCGGGACAGTGGGATTTGTTTGGGGATTAATACAGGGCTATGGGGAGAGAGCGGGGCAGTGGGATTAGTTTGGGGATTGATACTGGGCTATGGGGAGATGGTGGCACAGTGGGATGAGTTTGGGGATTGATACTGGGCTATGGGGAGAGAGTGGGACAGTGGGATTAGTTTGGGGATTGATACAGGGCTATGGGGAGAGAGCGGGACAGCGGGATTAGTTTGGGGATTGATACAGGGCTATGGGGAGAGTGGGGCTGTGGGATTAGTTTGGGGATTGATACAGGGCTATGGGGAGAGAGTGGGACAGTGGGATTAGTTTGGGGATTGATACAGGGCAATGGGGAGAGAGCGGGACAGCGGGATTAGTTTGGGGATTGATACAGGGCTATGGGGAGTGAGCGGGACAGCGGGATTAGTTTGGGGATTGATACAGGGCTATGGGGAGAGACCGGGACAGTGGGATTATTTTGGGGATTGATACAGGGCTATGGGGAGACAGCGGGACAGTGGGATTATTTTGGGGATTGATACAGGGCTATGGGGAGAGAGCGGGACAGTGGGATTAGTTTGGGATTGATACTG
Organism: Isurus oxyrinchus; assembly: GCA_026770705.1. Classification (NCBI taxonomy): domain Eukaryota; kingdom Metazoa; phylum Chordata; class Chondrichthyes; order Lamniformes; family Lamnidae; genus Isurus; species Isurus oxyrinchus. The sequence continues at coordinate 426,660 of JANJGN010000355.1, read as the reverse complement.
GGCTATGGGGACAGAGCGGGACAGTGGGATTAGTTTGGGGATTGATACTGGGCTATGGGGAGAGTGGGGCAGTGGGATTAGTTTGGGGATTGATACTGGGCTATGGGGAGAGAGTGGGGCAGTGGGATTAGTTTGGGGATTGATACAGGGCTATGGGGAGAGAGCGGGGCAGTGGGATTAGTTTGGGGATTGATACAGGGCTATGGGGAGAGAGCGGGACAGTGGGATTAGTTTGGGGATTGATACAGGTCTAAGGGGAGAGAGTGGGGCAGTGGGATTAGTTTGGGGATTGATACTGGGCTATGGGGAGAGAGCGGGGCAGTTGGATTAGTTTGGGGATTGATACTGGACTATGGGGAGAGAGCGGGACAGTGGGATTAGTTTGGGTATTGATACTGGGCTATGGGGAGAGAGTGGGACAGTGGGATTAGTTTGGGGATTGATACTGGGCTATGGGGAGAGAGCGGGGCAGTGGGATTAGTTTGCGGATTGATACTGGGCTATGGGGAGTTAGCGGGACAGTGGGATTAGTTTGGGATTGATACTGGGCTATGGGGAGAGACTGGGACAGTGGGATTAGTTTGGGGATTGATACTGGGCTATGGGGAGAGAGCAAGACAATGGGATTAGTTTGGGGATTGATACTGGGCTATCGGGAGAGAGTGGGACAGTGGGATTAGTTTGGGGATTGATACTGGGCTATGGGGAGAGAGTGGGACAGTGGGATTAGTTTGGGGATTAATACTGGGCTATGGAGAGAGCGGGACAGTGGGATTAGTTTGGGGATTGATACTGGGCTATGGGGAGAGAGCGGGGCAGTGGGATTAGTTTGGGATTGATACAGGGCCATGGGGAGAGAGCGGGGCAGTGGGATTAGTTTGGGATTGATACAGGGCTATGGGTAGAGAGCGGGACAGTGGGATTAGTTTGGGATTGATACAGGGCTATGGGGAGCGAGCGGGGCAGTGGGATTAGTTTGGGATTGATACCGGGCTGTGGGGACAGAGCGGGACAGTGGGATTAGTTTGGGGATTGATACTGGGCAATGGGGAGAGAGCGGGACAGTGGGATTAGTTTGGGCATTGATACACGGCTATGTGGAGAGAGCGGGACAGTGGGATTAGTTTGGGGATTGATAGTGGGCTATGGGGAGAGAGCGGAGCAGTGGGATTAGTTTGGGGATTGATACTGGGCTATGGGGAGAGAGCGGTACAGTGAGATTAGTTTGGGGATTGATACTGGGATATGGGGAGAGTGGGACAGTGGGATTAGTTTGGGGATTGATACTGGGCTATGGGGAGAGAGCGGGACAGTGGGATTAGTTTGGGGATTGATACTGGGCTATGGGGACAGAGCGGGACAGTGGGATTAGTTTGGGGATTGATACTGGGCTATGGGGAGAGAGCAGGACAGTGGGATTAGTTTGGGAATTGATACTGGGCTATGGGGAGAGAACGGGGCAGTGGGATTAGTTTGGGGATTGATACAGGGCTATGGGGAGAGAGCGGGACAGAGGGATTAGTTTGGGGATTGATACTGGGCTATGGGGAGAGAGTGGGGCAGTGGGATTAGTCTGGGCATTTATACTGGGCTATGGGGAGAGAGCGGGACAGTGGGATTAGTTTGGGGATTGATACAGGGCTATGGGGAGAGAGCGGGACAGTGGGATTAGTTTGGGGATTTATACTGGGCTATGGGGAGAGAGCGGGACAGTGGGATTAGTTTGGGGATTGATACAGGGCTATGGGGAGAGAGCGGGGCAGTGGGATTTGTTTGGGGATTGATACAGTGCTGTGGGGAGAGAGCAGGGCAGTGGGATTAGTTTGGAGATTGATACTGGGCTATGCGGAGAGAGTGGGACAGTGGGATTAGTTTGGGGATTGATACTGGGCTATGGGGAGAGAGCGGGGCAGTGGGATTAGTTTGGGGATTTATACTGGGCTATGGGGAGAGAGAGCGGGGCAGTGAGATTAGTTTGGAGATTGATACTGGGCTATGGGGACAGAGCAGGGCAGTGGGATTAGTTTGGGATTGATACTGGGCTATGGGGAGAGAGCGGGGCAGTGGGATTAGTTTGGGGTTTGATGCTGGGCTATGGGGAGAGAGCGGGACAGCGGGATTAGTTTGGGGATTGATACAGGGCTATGGGGAGTGAGCGGGGCAGTGGGATTAGTTTGGGATTGATGCTGGGCTATGGGGAGAGAGCGGGACAGCGGGATTAGTTTGGGGATTGATACAGGGCTATGGGGAGTGAGCGGGACAGTGGGATTAGTTTGGGGATTGATACTGCGCTATGGGGAGAGTGCGGGGCAGTGGGATTAGTTTGGAGATTGATACACGGCTATGTGGAGAGAGCGGGACAGTGGGATTAGTTTGGGGATTGATAGTGGGCTATGGGGAGAGAGCGGGGCAATGGGATTAGTTTGGAGATTGATACTGGGCTATGGGGACGGTGCGGGAAATTGGGATTAGTTTGGGATTGATACATGGCTGTGGGGACAGAGTGGGACAGTGGGATTAGTTTGGGGATTGATACTGGGCTATGGGGAGAGAGCGGGACAGTGGGATTAGTTTGGGGATTGATACTGGGCTATGGGGAGAGAGCGGGACAGTGGGATTAGTTTGGGATTGATACAGGGCTATGGGGAGCGAGCGGGGCAGTGGGATTAGTTTGGGATTGATACCGGGCTGTGGGGACAGAGCGGGACAGTGGGATTAGTTTGGGCATTGATACACGGCTATGTGGAGAGAGCGGGACAGTGTGATTAGTTTGGGGATTGATAGTGGGCTATGGGGAGAGAGCGGAGCAGTGGGATTAGTTTGGGGATTGATACTGGGCTAAGGGGAGAACGTGGGGCAGAGGGATTAGTTTGGGGATTGATACTGGGCTATGGGGAGAGAGCGGTACAGTGAGATTAGTTTGGGGATTGATACTGGGCTATGGGGAGAGTGGGACAGTGGGATTAGTTTGGGGATTGATACTGGGCTATGGGGAGAGAGTGGGACAGTGAGATTAGTTTGGGGATTGATACTGGGCTATGGGGACAGAGCGGGACAGTGGGATTAGTTTGGGGATTGATACAGGGCTATGGGGAGAGATCGGGGCAGTGGGATTAGTTTGGGGATTGATACTGGGCTATGGGGAGAGAGTGGGGCATTGGGATTAGTTTGCAGATTGATACTGGGCTATGGGGAGAGAGCAGGACAGTGGGATTAGTTTGGGAATTGATACTGGGCTATGGGGAGAGAGCGGGGCAGTGGGATTAGTTTGGGGATTGATACTGGGCTATGGAGAGAGAGCGGGACAGAGGGATTAGTTTGGGGATTGATACTGGGCTATGGGGAGTGAGTGGGGCAGTGGGATTAGTTTGGGGATTGATACAGGGCTATGGTGAGAGAGCGGGGCAGTGGGATTAGTTTGGGATTGATACAGGGCTATGGGGAGAGAACGGGACAGTGGGATTAGTTTGGGGATTGATACTGGGCTATGGGGAGAGAGCGGGACAGTGGGATTAGTTTGGGGATTGATGCAGGGCTATGGGGAGAGAGCGGGACAGTGGGATTAGTTTGGGGATTGATACTGGGCTATGGGGAGAGAGCGGGACAGTGGGATTAGTTTGGGGATTGATGCAGGGCTATGGGGAGAGAGCGGGACAGTGGGATTAGTTTGGGGATTGATACTTGGCTATGGGGAGAGAGTGGGGCAGTGGGATTAGTTTGGGGATTGATACTGGGCTATGGGGAGAGAGTGGGACAGTGGGATTAGTTTGGGGATTGATACAGGGCTATGGGGAGAAAGCGGGGCTGTGGGATTAGTTTGGGGATTGATACTGGGCTATGGGGAGAGAGCGGGGCAGTGGGATTAGTTTGGGGATTGATACAGGGCTATGGGGAGAGAGCGGGACAGAGGGATTAGTTTGGGGATTGATACTGGGCTATGGGGAGAGAGTGGGGTAGTGGGATTAGTTTGGGGATTGATACTGGGCTATGGGGGGAGAGCGGGACAGTGGGATTAGTCTGGGCATTGATACTGGGCTATGGGGAGAGAGCGGGACAGTGGGATTAGTTTGGGGATTGATACTGGGCTATGGGGAGAGAGTGGGACAGTGGGATTAGTTTGGGGATTGATACTGGGCTATGGGGAGAGAGTGGGGCAGTGGGATTAGTTTGGGGATTGATACTGGGCTATGGGGAGAGAGCAGGGCAGTGGGATTAGTTTGGGGATTGATACTGGGCTATGGGGAGAGAGCGGGACAGTGGGATTAGTTTGGGGACTGATACGGGGCTATGGGGAGAGAGTTTGACAGTGGGATTAGTTTGGGGATTGATACTGGGCTATGGGGAGAGAGCGGGACATTGGGATTAGTTTGGGGATTGATACTGGGCTATGGGGAGAGAGCGGGACAGTGGGATTAGTTTGAGGATTGATACTGGGCTTTGGGGAGAGAGCAGGACAGTGGGATTAGTTTGGGGATTGATACAGGGCTATGGGGAGAGAGCGGGGCAGTGGGATTAGTTTGGGGATTGATACTGGGCTATGGGGAGAGAGCGGGGCAGTGGGATTTGTTTGGGGATTGATACAGGGCTATGGGGAGAGAGCGGGGCAGTGGGATTAGTTTGGGCATTGATACAGGGCTATGGGGAGAGAGCGGGACAGTGGGATTAGTTTGGGGATTGATACTGGGCTATGGGGTGAGAGTGGGACAGTGGGATTAGTTTGGGGATTGATACAGGGCTATGGGGAGAGAGTGGGGCAGTGGGATTAGTTTGGGGATTGATACTAGGCTATGGGGAGAGAGCAGGACAGTGGGATTAGTTTGGGGATTGATACTGGGCTATGGGGAGAGAGCGGGACAGTGGGATTAGTTTGGGGATTGATACAGGGCTATGGGGAGAGAGCGGGGCAGTGGGATTAGTTTGGGATTGATACTGGGCTATGGGGAGAGAGTGGGACAGTGGGATTAGTTTGGGGATTGATACTGGGCTATGGGGAGAGAGCAGGACAGTGGGATTAGTTTGGGATTGATACTGGGCTATGGGAAGAGAGTGGGACAGTGGGATTAGTTTGGGGATTGATACAGGGCTATGGGGGAGAGCGGGACAGTGGGATTAGTTTGGGATTGATACTGGGCTATGGGGAGAGAGCGGGACAGTGGGATTAGTTTAGGGATTGATACAGGGCTATGGGGAGAGAGCGGGACAGTGGGATTAGTTTGGGGATTGATACTGGGCTATGGGGAGAGAGCTGGCCAGTGGGATTAGTTTGGGGATTGATACTGGGCTATGGGGAGAGAGCGGGACAGTGGGATTAGTTTGGGATTGATACAGGGCTATGGGGAGAGAGCGGGACAGTGGGATTAGTTTGGGGATTGATACAGGGCTATGGGGAGAGAGCGGGACAGTGGGATTAGTTTGGGGATTGATACTGGGCTATGGGGAGAGAGCGGGACAGTGGGATTAGTTTGGGGATTGATACTGGGCTATGGGGAGAGAGCGGGACAGTGGGATTAGTTTGGGGATTGATACAGGGCTATGGAGAGAGAGCGGGACAGTGGGATTAGTTTGGGATTGATACTGGGCTATGGGGAGAGAGCGGGACAGTGGGATTAGTTTGGGGATTGAGACTGGGCTATGGGGAGTAAGTGGGGCAGTGGGATTAGTTTGGGATTGATACTGGGCTATCGGGAGAGAGCGGGACAGTGGGATTAGTTTGGGATTGATACTGGGCTATGGGGAGAGAGCGGGACAGTGGGATTAGTTTGGGATTGATACTGGGCAATGGGGAGAGAGCGGGACAGTGGGATTAGTTTGGGGATTGATACTGGGCTATGGGGAGAGAGCGGGACAGTGGGATTTGTTTGGGGATTAATACAGGGCTATGGGGAGAGAGCGGGGCAGTGGGATTAGTTTGGGGATTGATACTGGGCTATGGGGAGATGGTGGCACAGTGGGATGAGTTTGGGGATTGATACTGGGCTATGGGGAGAGAGTGGGACAGTGGGATTAGTTTGGGGATTGATACAGGGCAATGGGGAGAGAGCGGGACAGCGGGATTAGTTTGGGGATTGATACAGGGCTATGGGGAGTGAGCGGGACAGCGGGATTAGTTTGGGGATTGATACAGGGCTATGGGGAGAGACCGGGACAGTGGGATTATTTTGGGGATTGATACAGGGCTATGGGGAGACAGCGGGACAGTGGGATTATTTTGGGGATTGATACAGGGCTATGGGGAGAGAGCGGGACAGTGGGATTAGTTTGGGATTGATACTGGGCTATGGGGACAGAGCGGGACAGTGGGATTAGTTTGGGGATTGATACTGGGCTATGGGGAGAGTGGGGCAGTGGGATTAGTTTGGGGATTGATACTGGGCTATGGGGAGAGAGTGGGGCAGTGGGATTAGTTTGGGGATTGATACAGGGCTATGGGGAGAGAGCGGGGCAGTGGGATTAGTTTGGGGATTGATACAGGGCTATGGGGAGAGAGCGGGACAGTGGGATTAGTTTGGGGATTGATACAGGTCTAAGGGGAGAGAGTGGGGCAGTGGGATTAGTTTGGGGATTGATACTGGGCTATGGGGAGAGAGCGGGGCAGTTGGATTAGTTTGGGGATTGATACTGGACTATGGGGAGAGAGCGGGACAGTGGGATTAGTTTGGGTATTGATACTGGGCTATGGGGAGAGAGTGGGACAGTGGGATTAGTTTGGGGATTGATACTGGGCTATGGGGAGAGAGCGGGGCAGTGGGATTAGTTTGCGGATTGATACTGGGCTATGGGGAGTTAGCGGGACAGTGGGATTAGTTTGGGATTGATACTGGGCTATGGGGAGAGACTGGGACAGTGGGATTAGTTTGGGGATTGATACTGGGCTATGGGGAGAGAGCAAGACAATGGGATTAGTTTGGGGATTGATACTGGGCTATCGGGAGAGAGTGGGACAGTGGGATTAGTTTGGGGATTGATACTGGGCTATGGGGAGAGAGTGGGACAGTGGGATTAGTTTGGGGATTAATACTGGGCTATGGAGAGAGCGGGACAGTGGGATTAGTTTGGGGATTGATACTGGGCTATGGGGAGAGAGCGGGGCAGTGGGATTAGTTTGGGATTGATACAGGGCCATGGGGAGAGAGCGGGGCAGTGGGATTAGTTTGGGATTGATACAGGGCTATGGGTAGAGAGCGGGACAGTGGGATTAGTTTGGGATTGATACAGGGCTATGGGGAGAGAGCGGGACAGTGGGATTAGTTTGGGATTGATACAGGGCGATGGGGAGAGAGCGGGGCAGTGGGATTAGTTTGGGATTGATACAGGGCCATGGGGAGAGAGCGGGGCAGTGGGATTAGTTTGGGATTGATACAGGGCTATGGGTAGAGAGCGGGACAGTGGGATTAGTTTGGGATTGATACAGGGCTGTGGGGAGAGAGCAGGGCAGTGGGATTAGTTTGGAGATTGATACTGGGCTATGCGGAGAGAGTGGGACAGTGGGATTAGTTTGGGGATTGATACTGGGCTATGGGGAGAGAGCGGGGCAGTGGGATTAGTTTGGGGATTGATACTGGGCTATGGGGAGAGAGAGCGGGGCAATGGGATTAGTTTGGAGATTGATACTGGGCTATGGGGAGAGAGCGGGACAGTGGGATTAGTTTGGGATTGATACAGGGCTATGGGGAGCGAGCGGGGCAGTGGGATTAGTTTGGGGATTGATACTGGGCTATGGGGAGAGAGCGGGACAGTGGGATTAGTTTGGGGATTGATACTGGGCTATGGGGAGAGAGCGGGACAGTGGGATTAGTTTGGGATTGATACAGGGCTATGGGGAGCGAGCGGGGCAGTGGGATTAGTTTGGGATTGATACCGGGCTGTGGGGACAGAGCGGGACAGTGGGATTAGTTTGGGCATTGATACACGGCTACGTGGAGAGAGCGGGACAGTGTGATTAGTTTGGGGATTGATAGTGGGCTATGGGGAGAGAGCGGAGCAGTGGGATTAGTTTGGGGATTGATACAGGGCTATGGGGAGAGAGTGGGACAGTGGGATTAGTTTGGGGATTGATACAGGGCCACGGGGAGAGAGCAGGGCAGTGGGATTAGTTTGGGGGTTGATACTGGGCTATGGGGAGAGAGCGGTACAGTGAGATTAGTTTGGGGATTGATACTGGGCTATGGGGAGAGTGGGACAGTGGGATTAGTTTGGGGATTGATACTGGGCTATGGGGAGAGAGTGGGACAGTGAGATTAGTTTGGGGATTGATACTGGGCTATGGGGACAGAGCGGGACAGTGGGATTAGTTTGGGGATTGATACAGGGCTATGGGGAGAGATCGGGGCAGTGGGATTAGTTTGGGGATTGATACTGGGCTATGGGGAGAGAGTGGGGCATTGGGATTAGTTTGCAGATTGATACTGGGCTATGGGGAGAGAGCAGGACAGTGGGATTAGTTTGGGAATTGATACTGGGCTATGGGGAGAGAGCGGGGCAGTGGAATTAGTTTGGGGATTGATACAGGGCTATGGGGAGAGAGCGGGACAGAGGGATTAGTTTGGGGATTGATACTGGGCTATGGGGAGTGAGTGGGGCAGTGGGATTAGTTTGGGGATTGATACTGGGCTATGGGGAGAGAGTGGGGCAGTGGGATTAGTCTGGGCATTGATACTGGGCTATGGGGAGAGAGCGGGACAGTGGGATTAGTTTGGGGATTGATACTGGGCTATGGGGAGAGAGCGGGGCAGTGGGATTAGTTTGGGATTGATACAGGGCTATGGGGAGAGAACGGGACAGTGGGATTAGTTTGGGGATTGATACTGGGCTATGGGGAGAGAGCGGGGCAGTGGGATTAGTTTGGGGATTGATACTGGGCTATGGGGAGAGAGCGGGACAGTGGGATTAGTTTGGGGATTGATGCAGGGCTATGGGGAGAGAGCGGGACAGTGGGATTAGTTTGGGGATTGATACTGGGCTATGGGGAGAGAGCGGGGCAGTGGGATTAGTTTGGGGATTGATACTGGGCTATGGGGAGAGAGCGGGGCAGTGGGATTAGTTTGGGGATTGATACAGGGCTATGGGGAGAGAGCGGGGCAGTGGGATTAGTTTGGGGATTGATACAGGGCTATGGGGAGAGAGCGGGGCAGTGGGATTAGTTTGGGGATTGATACAGGGCTATGGGGAGAGAGCGGGACAGAGGGATTAGTTTGGGGATTGATACTGGGCTATGGGGAGAGAGTGGGGCAGTGGGATTAGTTTGGGGATTGATACTGGGCTATGGGGGGAGAGCGGGACAGTGGGATTAGTCTGGGCATTGATACTGGGCTATGGGGAGAGAGCGGGACAGTGGGATTAGTTTGGGGATTGATACTGGGCTATGGGGAGAGAGTGGGACAGTGGGATTAGTTTGGGGATTGATACTGGGCTATGGGGAGAGAGTGGGGCAGTGGGATTAGTTTGGGGATTGATACTGGGCTATGGGGAGAGAGCAGGGCAGTGGGATTAGTTTGGGGATTGATACTGGGCTATGGGGAGAGAGCGGGACAGTGGGATTAGTTTGGGGACTGATACGGGGCTATGGGGAGAGAGTTTGACAGTGGGATTAGTTTGGGGATTGATACTGGGCTATGGGGAGAGAGCGGGGCAGTGGGATTAGTTTGGGGATTGATACTGGGCTATGGGGAGAGAGCGGGGCAGTGGGATTTGTTTGGGGATTGATACAGGGCTATGGGGAGAGAGCGGGACAGTGGGATTAGTTTGGGGATTGATACAGGGCTATGGGGAGAGAGCGGGACAGTGGGATTAGTTTGGGGATTGATACTGGGCTATGGGGTGAGAGTGGGACAGTGGGATTAGTTTGGGGATTGATACAGGGCGATGGGGAGAGAGTGGGGCAGTGGGATTAGTTTGGGGATTGATACTGGGCTATGGGGAGAGAGCAGGACAGTGGGATTAGTTTGGGGATTGATACTGGGCTATGGGGAGAGAGCAGGACAGTGGGATTAGTTTGGGATTGATACTGGGCTATGGGAAGAGAGTGGGACAGTGGGATTAGTTTGGGGATTGATACAGGGCTATGGGGAGAGAGCGGGACAGTGGGATTAGTTTGGGGATTGATACAGGGCTATGGGGAGAGAGCGGGACAGTGGGATTAGTTTGGGATTGATACTGGGCTATGGGGAGAGAGCAGGACAGTGGGATTAGTTTGGGATTGATACTGGGCTATGGGGAGAGAGCGGGACAGTGGGATTAGTTTGGGGATTGAGACTGGGCTATGGGGAGAAAGTGGGGCAGTGGGATTAGTTTGGGATTGATCCTGGGCTATCGGGAGAGAGCGGGACAGTGGGATTAGTTTGGGATTGATACTTGGCTATGGGGAGAGAGCGGGACAGTGGGATTAGTTTGGGGATTGATACTGGGCTATGGGGAGAGAGCGGGGCAGTGGGATTAGTTTGGGGATAGATGCTGGGCTATGGGGAGAGAGCGGGACAGTGGGATTAGTTTGGGGATTGATACTGGGCTATGGGGAGAGAGCGGGGCAGTGGGATTAGTTTGGGGATTGATACTGGGCTATGGGGAGAGAGCGGGACAGTGGGATTAGTGTGGGATTGATACTGGGCTATGGGGAGAGAGCGGGGCAGTGGGATTTGTTTGGGGATTGGTACAGGGCTATGGGGAGAGAGCGGGGCAGTGGGATTATTTTGGGGATTGATACTGGGCTATGGGGTGAGAGCGGGGCAGTGGGATTAGTTTGGGGATTGATACTGGACTATGGGGAGAGAGCGGGACAGTGGGATTAGTTTGGGGATAGATGCTGGGCTATGGGGAGAGAGCGGGACAGTGGGATAAGTTTGGGGATTGATACAGGGCTATGGGGAGAGAACGGGACAGTGGGATTAGTTTGGGGATTGATACTGGGCTATGGGGAGAGAGCGGGACAGTGGGATTAGTTTGGGGATTGATACAGGGCTATGGTGAGAGTGGGACAGTGGGATTAGTTTGGGATTGATACTGGGCTATGGGGAGAGAGCGGGACAGTGGGATTAGTTTGGGGATTGATACAGGGCTATGGGGAGAGAGCGGGACAGTGGGATTAGTTTGGGATTGATACTGGGCTATGGGGAGAGAGCGGGATAGTGGGATTAGTTTGGGGATTGATACAGGGCTATGGGGAGAGAACGGGACAGTGGGATTAGTTTGGGTAATGATACAGGGCTATGGGGAGAGAGCGGGACTGTGGGATTAGTTTGGGGATTGATACTGGGCCATGGGGAGAGAGAGGGGCAGTGGGATTAGTTTGGGGATTGATACTGGGCTATGGGGAGAGAGCGGGGCAGTGGGCTTAGTTTGGGGATTGTTACGGGGCTATGGGGAGAGAGCGGGGGCAGTGGGAATATTTTGGGATTGATACTGGGCTATGTGGAGATAGTGGGACAGTGGGATTAGTTTGGGGATTGATACTGGGCTATGGGGAGAGTGGGACAGTGGGATTAGTTTGGGATTGATACTGGGCTATGGGGAGAGAGCGGGACAGTGGGATTAGTTTGGGGATTGATACAGGGCTATGGGGAGAGAGCGGGACAGTGGGATTAGTTTGGGATTGATACTGGGCTATGGGGAGAGAGCGGGACAGTGGGATTAGTTTGGGGATTGATACAGGGCTATGGGGAGAGATCGGGACTGTGGGATTAGTTTGGGGATTGATACTGGGCCATGGGGAGAGAGAGGGGCAGTGGGATTAGTTTGGGGATTGATACTGGGCTATGGGGAGAGAGCGGGGCAGTGGGCTTAGTTTGGGGATTGTTACGGGGCTATGGGGAGAGAGCGGGGGCAGTGGGAATAGTTTGTGATTGATACTGGGCTATGTGGAGATAGTGGGACAGTGGGATTAGTTTGGGGATTGATACTGGGCTATGGGGAGAGAGCGGGACAGTGGGATTAGTTTGGGGATTGATACAGGGCGATGGGGAGAGAGCGGGACAGTGGGATTAGTTTGGGGATTGATACTGGGCTATGGGGAGAGAGCGGGGCAGTGGGATTAGTTTGGGGATTGATACTGGGCTATGGGGAGAGAGCGGGACAGTGGGATTAGTTTGGGGATTGATACAGGGAGATGGGGAGAGAGCGGGACAGTGGGATTAGTTTGGGGATTGATACATGGCGATGGGGAGAGAGCGGGACAGTGGGATTAGTTTGGGGATTGATACTGGGCTATGGGGAGAGAGCGGGGCAGTGGGATTAGTTTGGGGATTGATACTGGGCTATGGGGTGAGAGTGGGGCAGTGGGATTAGTTTGGGGATTGATACTGGGCTGTGGGGAGAGAGCGGGACAGTGGGATTAGTTTGGGGATTGATACTGGGCTATGGGGTGAGAGCAGGGCAGTGGGATTAGTTTGGGGATTGATACTGGGCTGTGGGGAGAGAGCGGGACAGTGGGATTAGTTTGGGGATTGATACAGGGCTATGGGGATAGAGCGGGACAGTGGGATTAGTTTGTGGATTGATACTGGGCTATGGGGAGAGAGCGGGACAGTGGGATTAGTTTGTGGATTGATACTGGGCTATGGTGAGATAGCAGGGCAGTGAGATTAGTTTGGGGATTGATACAGGTTTGTGGAGCGAGAGCGGAGCAGTGGGATTAGTTTGGGGATTGATACTGGGCTATGGGGAGAGAGCGGGACAGTGGGATTAGTTTGGGGATTGATACAGGGCTATGGGGAGAGAGCGGGACAGTGGGATTAGTTTGGGGATTGATACTGGGCTATGGGGAGAGAGCGGGACAGTGGGATTAGTTTGGGGATTGATACAGAGCTATGGGGAGAGAGCGGGGCAGTGGGATTAGTTTGGAAATTGATACTGGGTATGGGGAGAGAGCAGGGCAGTGGGATTAGTTTGGGGATTGATACAGGGCTATGGGGAGAGAGCGGGGCAGTGGGATTAGTTTGGGGATTGATACTGGGCTATTGGGAGAGAGCGGGACAGTGGGATTAGTTTGGGGATTGATACTGGGCTATGGGGAGAGAGTGTAGCAGTGGGATTATTTTGGGGATTGATACAGGGCTATGGGGAGAGAGAGGGGCAGTGGGATTGGTTTGGGGATTGATACTGGGCTATGGGGAGAGAGCGGGGCAGTGGGCTTAGTTTGGGGATTGTTACGGGGCTATGGGGAGAGAGCGGGGGCAGTGGGAATAGTTTGGAGATTGATACTGGGCTATGGGGAGATAGTGGGACAGTGGGATTAGTTTGGAGATTGATACAGGACTATGGGGAGAGAGCGGGGCAGTGGGATTAGTTTGGGGATTGATACAGCGCTATGGGGGAGAGAGTGGGACAGTGGGATTAGTTTGGGGATTGATACTGGGTTATGGGGAGAGAGTGGGGTAGTGGGATTAGTTTGGGGATTGATACTGGGCTATGGGGAGAGAGCGGGACAGTGGGATTAGTTTGGGGATTGATACTGGGCTATGGGGACAGAGCGGGACAGTGGGATTAGTTTGGGGATTGATACTGGGCTATGGGGAGAGAGCGGGACAGTGGGATTAGTTTGGGGATTGATACAGGGCAATGGGGAGAGAGCGGAACAGTGGGATTAGTTTGGGGATTGATACAGGGCTATGGGGAGAGAGCTGGACAGTGGGATTAGTTTGGGGATTGATACAGGGCGATGGGGAGAGAGAGGGACAGTGGGATTAGTTTGGGGATTGATACTGGGCTATATGGAGAGAGCGGGACAGTGGGATTAGTTTGGGTTTGATACTGGGCTATGGGGAGAGATCGGGACAGTGGGATTAGTATGGGGATTGATACTGGGCTATGGGGAGAGAGTGGGACAGTGGGATTAGTTTGGGGATTGATACTGGGCTATGGGGTGAGAGTGGGGCAGTGGGATTAGTTTGGGTTTGATACTGGGCTATGGGGAGAGAGCGGGGCAGTGGGATTAGTTTGGGGATTGATACTGGGCTATGGGGAGAGAGCGGGTCATTGGGATTAGTTTTGGGTTTGATACTGGGCTATGGGGAGATAGTGGGAGTGTTGGATTAGTTTGGGGATTGAAACTGGGCTATGGGGTGAGAGCAGGGCAGTGGGATTAGTTTGGGGATTGATACTGGGCTATGGGGTGAGAGCAGGGCAGTGGGATTAGTTTGGGGATTGATACTGGGCTATGGGGAGAGAGCGGGACAGTGGGATTCGTTTGGGGATTGATACTGGGCTATGGGGAGAGAGTGGGACAGTGGGATTAGTTTGGGGATTGATACAGGGCTATGGGGAGAGAGTGGGACAGTGGGATTCGTTTGGGGATTGATACTGGGCTATGGGGAGAGAGCAGGACAGTGGGATTAGTTTGGGGATTGATACACGGCTATGGGGAGAGAGTGGGACAGTGGGATTAGTTTGGGGATTGATACAGGGCTATGGGGAGAGAGCGGGGCAGTGGGATTAGTTTGGGGATTGATACAGGGTTGTGGAGCGAGAGCGGAGCAGTGGGATTAGTTTGGGGATTGATACTGGGCTATGGGGAGAGACCTGGACAGTGTGATTAGTTTGGGGATTGATACTGGGCTATGGGGAGAGAGCGGGACAGTGGGATTAGTTTGGGATTGATACTGGGCTATGGGGAGAGAGGGGGACAGTGGGATTAGTTTGGGGATTGATACAGGGCTATGGGGAGCGTGTGGGACAGTGGGATTAGTTTGGGGATTGATACTGGGCTATGGGGAGAGAGCGGGACAGTGGGATTAGTTTGGGGATTGATACAGGGTTGTGGAGCGAGAGCGGAGCAGTGGGATTAGTTTGGGGATTGATACTGGGCTATGGGGAGAGAGTGGGACAGTGGGATTAGTTTGGGATTGATACTGGGCTATGGGGAGAGAGCGGGACAGTGGGATTAGTTTGGGGATTGATACAGGTTTGTGGAGCGAGAGCGGAGCAGTGGGATTAGTTTGGGGATTGATACTGGGCTATGGGGAGAGAGCGGGACAGTGGGATTAGTTTGGGGATTGATACAGGGCTATGGGGAGAGAGCGGGACAGTGGGATTAGTTTGGGGATTGATACTGGGCTATGGGGAGAGAGCGGGACAGTGGGATTAGTTTGGGGATTGATACAGAGCTATGGGGAGAGAGCGGGGCAGTGGGATTAGTTTGGAAATTGATACTGGGTATGGGGAGAGAGCAGGGCAGTGGGATTAGTTTGGGGATTGATACAGGGCTATGGGGAGAGAGCGGGGCAGTGGGATTAGTTTGGGGATTGATACTGGGCTATTGGGAGAGAGCGGGACAGTGGGATTAGTTTGGGGATTGATACTGGGCTATGGGGAGAGAGTGTAGCAGTGGGATTATTTTGGGGATTGATACAGGGCTATGGGGAGAGAGAGGGGCAGTGGGATTGGTTTGGGGATTGATACTGGGCTATGGGGAGAGAGCGGGGCAGTGGGCTTAGTTTGGGGATTGTTACGGGGCTATGGGGAGAGAGCGGGGGCAGTGGGAATAGTTTGGAGATTGATACTGGGCTATGGGGAGATAGTGGGACAGTGGGATTAGTTTGGAGATTGATACAGGACTATGGGGAGAGAGCGGGGCAGTGGGATTAGTTTGGGGATTGATACAGCGCTATGGGGGAGAGAGTGGGACAGTGGGATTAGTTTGGGGATTGATACTGGGTTATGGGGAGAGAGTGGGGTAGTGGGATTAGTTTGGGGATTGATACTGGGCTATGGGGAGAGAGCGGGACAGTGGGATTAGTTTGGGGATTGATACTGGGCTATGGGGACAGAGCGGGACAGTGGGATTAGTTTGGGGATTGATACTGGGCTATGGGGAGAGAGCGGGACAGTGGGATTAGTTTGGGGATTGATACAGGGCAATGGGGAGAGAGCGGAACAGTGGGATTAGTTTGGGGATTGATACAGGGCTATGGGGAGAGAGCTGGACAGTGGGATTAGTTTGGGGATTGATACAGGGCGATGGGGAGAGAGAGGGACAGTGGGATTAGTTTGGGGATTGATACTGGGCTATATGGAGAGAGCGGGACAGTGGGATTAGTTTGGGTTTGATACTGGGCTATGGGGAGAGATCGGGACAGTGGGATTAGTATGGGGATTGATACTGGGCTATGGGGAGAGAGTGGGACAGTGGGATTAGTTTGGGGATTGATACTGGGCTATGGGGTGAGAGTGGGGCAGTGGGATTAGTTTGGGTTTGATACTGGGCTATGGGGAGAGAGCGGGGCAGTGGGATTAGTTTGGGGATTGATACTGGGCTATGGGGAGAGAGCGGGTCATTGGGATTAGTTTTGGGTTTGATACTGGGCTATGGGGAGATAGTGGGAGTGTTGGATTAGTTTGGGGATTGAAACTGGGCTATGGGGTGAGAGCAGGGCAGTGGGATTAGTTTGGGGATTGATACTGGGCTATGGGGTGAGAGCAGGGCAGTGGGATTAGTTTGGGGATTGATACTGGGCTATGGGGAGAGAGCGGGACAGTGGGATTCGTTTGGGGATTGATACTGGGCTATGGGGAGAGAGTGGGACAGTGGGATTAGTTTGGGGATTGATACAGGGCTATGGGGAGAGAGTGGGACAGTGGGATTCGTTTGGGGATTGATACTGGGCTATGGGGAGAGAGCAGGACAGTGGGATTAGTTTGGGGATTGATACACGGCTATGGGGAGAGAGTGGGACAGTGGGATTAGTTTGGGGATTGATACAGGGCTATGGGGAGAGAGCGGGGCAGTGGGATTAGTTTGGGGATTGATACAGGGTTGTGGAGCGAGAGCGGAGCAGTGGGATTAGTTTGGGGATTGATACTGGGCTATGGGGAGAGACCTGGACAGTGTGATTAGTTTGGGGATTGATACTGGGCTATGGGGAGAGAGCGGGACAGTGGGATTAGTTTGGGATTGATACTGGGCTATGGGGAGAGAGGGGGACAGTGGGATTAGTTTGGGGATTGATACAGGGCTATGGGGAGCGTGTGGGACAGTGGGATTAGTTTGGGGATTGATACTGGGCTATGGGGAGAGAGCGGGACAGTGGGATTAGTTTGGGGATTGATACAGGGTTGTGGAGCGAGAGCGGAGCAGTGGGATTAGTTTGGGGATTGATACTGGGCTATGGGGAGAGAGTGGGACAGTGGGATTAGTTTGGGATTGATACTGGGCTATGGGGAGAGAGCGGGACAGTGGGATTAGTTTGGGATTGATACTGGGCTATGGGGACAGAGTGGAGCAGTGGGATTAGTTTGGGGATTGATACTGGGCTATGGGGACAGAGTGGGACAGTGGGATTAGTTTGGGGATTGATACTGGGCTATGGGGAGAGAGCGGGGCAGTGGGATTAGTTTGGGATTGATACTGGGCTGTGGAGAGAGAGCGGAGCAGTGGGATTAGTTTGGGGATTGATACTGGGCTGTGGAGAGAGAGCGGAGCATTGGGATTAGTTTGGGGATTGATACTGGGCTATGAGGAGTGAGTGGGACTGTGGGATTAGTTTGGGGATTGATACTGGGCTATGAGGAGTGAGTGGGACTGTGGGATTAGTTTGGGGATTGATACTGGGCTATGGGGAGAGAGCGGGACGATGGGATTAGTTTGGGGATTGATACTGGGCTATGGGGAGAGAGCGGGACAGTGGGATTAGTTTGGGGATTGATACAGGGCTATGGGGAGAGAGCGGGACAGTGGGATTAGTTTGGGGATTGATACAGGGCTATGGGGAGAGAGTGGGACAGTGGGATTAGTTTGGGGATTGATACAGGGCTATGGGGAGAGAGCGGGACAGTGGGATTAGTTTGGGGATTGATACAGGGCTATGGGGAGAGAGCGGGACAGTGGGTTAGTTTGGGGATTGATACTGGGCTATGGGGAGAGAGCGGGACAGTGGGATTAGTTTGGGGATTGATACAGGGCTATGGGGAGAGAGCGGGACAGTGGGATTAGTTTGGGGATTGATACTGGGCTATGGGGAGAGAGCGGGACAGTGGGATTAGTTTGGGGATTGATACTGGGCTATGGGGAGAGAGCGGGACAGTGGGATTAGTTTGGGGATTGATACAGGGCTATGGGGAGAGAGTGGGTCAGTGGTATTAGTTTGGGGATTGATACTGGGCAATGGGGAGAGAGCGGGACAGTGGGATTAGTTTGGGGATTGATACAGGGCTATGGGGAGAGAGCGGGACAGTGGGATTAGTTTGGGGATTGATACTGGGCTATGGTGAGATAGCAGGGCAGTGGGATTAGTTTGGGGATTGATACAGGTTTGTGGAGCGAGAGCGGAGCAGTGGGATTAGTTTGGGGATTGATACTGGGCTATGGGGAGAGAGCGGGGCAGTGGGATTAGTTTGGGGATTGATACTGGGCTATGGGGAGAGAGCGGAGCAGTGGGATTAGTTTGGGGATTGATACAGGGCTATGGGGAGAGAGCGGGGCAGTGGGATTAGTTTGGGGATTGATACTGGGCTATGGGGAGAGAGCAGGGCAGTGGGATTAGTTTGGGGATTGATACAGGGCTATGGGGAGAGAGCGGGGCAGTGGGATTAGTTTGGGGATTGATACTGGGCTATGGGGAGAGAGAGGGTCAGTGGGATTAGTTTGGGGATTGATACTGGGCTATGGGGAGAGAGCGGGGCAGTGGGATTAGTTTGGGGATTGTTACGGGGCTATGGGGAGAGAGCGGGGGCAGTGGGAATAGTTTGGGATTGATACTGGGCTATGGGGAGATAGTGGGACAGTGGGATTAGTTTGGAGATTGATACTGGGCTATGGGGAGAGAGCGGGGCAGTGGGATTAGTTTGGGGATTGATACAGGGCTATGGGGAGAGAGCGGGACAGTGGGATTAGTTTGGGGATTGATACTGGGCTATGGGGAGACAGCGGGACAGTGGGATTAGTTTGGGGATTGATACAGCGCTATGGGGGAGAGAGTGGGACAGTGGGATTAGTTTGGGGATTGATACTGGGCTATGGGGAGAGAGTGGGGTAGTGGGATTAGTTTGGGGATTGATACTGGGCTATGGGGAGAGAGCGGGACAGTGGGATTAGTTTTGGGATTGATACTGGGCTATGGGGAGAGAGCAGGACAGTGGGATTAGTTTGGGATTGATACTGGGCTATGGGGAGAGAGCTGGACAGTGGGATTAGTTTGGGGATTGATACAGGGCGATGGGGAGAGAACGGGACAGTGGGATTAGTTTGGGGATTGATACTGGGCTATGGGGAGAGAGCGGGACAGTGGGATTAGTTTGGGGATTGATACAGGGCTATGGGGAGAGAGCTGGACAGTGGGATTAGTTTGGGGATTGATACAGGGCGATGGGGAGAGAGCGGGACAGTGGGATTAGTTTGGGGATTGATACTGGGCTATGGGGAGAGAGCGGGGCAGTGGGATTAGTTTGGGTTTGATACTGGGCTATGGGGAGAGAGCGGGACAGTGGGATTAGTTTGGGGATTGATACTGGGCTATGGGGTGAGAGTGGGGCAGTGGGATTAGTTTGGGTTTGATACTGGGCTATGGGGAGAGATCGGGACAGTGGAATTACTTTGGGGATTGATACTGGGCTATGGGGTGAGAGCAGGGCAGTGGGATTAGTTTGGGGATTGATACTGGGCTATGGGGAGAGAGCGGGACAGTGGGATTCGTTTGGGGATTGATACTGGGCTATGGGGAGAGAGTGGGACAGTGGGATTAGTTTGGGGATTGATACAGGGCTATGGGGAGAGAGCGGGACAGTGGGATTCGTTTGGGGATTGATACTGGGCTATGGGGAGAGAGCAGGACAGTGGGATTAGTTTGGGGATTGATACACGGCTATGGGGAGAGAGTGGGACAGTGGGATTAGTTTGGGGATTGATACAGGGCTATGGGGAGAGAGCGGGGCAGTGGGATTAGTTTGGGGATTGATACAGGGTTGTGGAGCGAGAGCGGAGCAGTGGGATTAGTTTGGGGATTGATACTGGGCTATGGGGAGAGAGTGGGACAGTGGGATTAGTTTGGGATTGATACTGGGCTATGGGGAGAGAGGGGGACAGTGGGATTAGTTTGGGGATTGATACTGGGCTATGGGGAGAGAGCGGGACAGTGGGATTAGTTTGGGGATTGATACAGGGTTGTGGAGCGAGAGCGGAGCAGTGGGATTAGTTTGGGGATTGATACTGGGCTATGGGGAGAGAGTGGGACAGTTGGATTAGTTTGGGGATTGATACTGGGCTATGGGGAGAGAGTGGGGCAGTGGGATTAGTTTGGGATTGATACTGGGCTATGGGGAGAGAGCGGGACAGTGGGATTAGTTTGGGATTGATACTGGGCTATGGGGACAGAGTGGAGCAGTGGGATTAGTTTGGGGATTGATACTGGGCTATGGGGACAGAGTGGGACAGTGGGATTAGTTTGGGGATTGATACTGGGCTATGGGGAGAGAGCGGGGCAGTGGGATTAATTTGGGGATTGATACTGGGCTGTGGAGAGAGAGCGGAGCAGTGGGATTAGTTTGGGGATTGATACTGGGCTATGGGGAGAGAGCGGGACAGTGTGATTAGTTTGGGGATTGATACAGGGCTATGGGGAGAGAGCGGGACAGTGGGTTAGTTTGGGGATTGATACTGGGCTATGGGGAGAGAGCGGGACAGTGGGATTAGTTTGGGGATTGATACAGGGCTATGGGGAGAGAGCGGGACAGTGGGATTAGTTTGGGGATTGATACAGCGCTATGGGGGAGAGAGTGGGACAGTGGGATTAGTTTGGGGATTGATACTGGGCTATGGGGAGAGAGCGGGGCAGTGGGATTAGTTTGGGTTTGATACTGGGCTATGGGGTGAGAGTGGGGCAGTGGGATTAGTTTGGGTTTGATACTGGGCTATGGGGAGAGATCGGGACAGTGGAATTAGTTTGGGGATTGATACTGGGCTATGGGGTGAGAGCAGGGCAGTGGGATTAGTTTGGGGATTGATACTGGGCTATGGGGAGAGAGCGGGACAGTGGGATTCGTTTGGGGATTGATACTGGGCTATGGGGAGAGAGTGGGACAGTGGGATTAGTTTGGGGATTGATACAGGGCTATGGGGAGAGAGCGGGACAGTGGGATTCGTTTGGGGATTGATACTGGGCTATGGGGAGAGAGCAGGACAGTGGGATTAGTTTGGGGATTGATACACGGCTATGGGGAGAGAGTGGGACAGTGGGATTAGTTTGGGGATTGATACAGGGCTATGGGGAGAGAGCGGGGCAGTGGGATTAGTTTGGGGATTGATACAGGGTTGTGGAGCGAGAGCGGAGCAGTGGGATTAGTTTGGGGATTGATACTGGGCTATGGGGAGAGAGTGGGACAGTGGGATTAGTTTGGGATTGATACTGGGCTATATGGAGAGAGGGGGACAGTGGGATTAGTTTGGGGATTGATACAGGGCTATGGGGAGAGAGCGGGACAGTGGGATTAGTTTGGGGATTGATACAGGGTTGTGGAGCGAGAGCGGAGCAGTGGGATTAGTTTGGGGATTGATACTGGGCTATGGGGAGAGAGTGGGACAGTTGGATTAGTTTGGGGATTGATACTGGGCTATGGGGAGAGAGTGGGGCAGTGGGATTAGTTTGGGATTGATACTGGGCTATGGGGAGAGAGCGGGACAGTGGGATTAGTTTGGGATTGATACTGGGCTATGGGGACAGAGTGGAGCAGTGGGATTAGTTTGGGGATTGATACTGGGCTATGGGGACAGAGTGGGACAGTGGGATTAGTTTGGGGATTGATACTGGGCTATGGGGAGAGAGCGGGGCAGTGGGATTAATTTGGGGATTGATACTGGGCTGTGGAGAGAGAGCGGAGCAGTGGGATTAGTTTGGGGATTGATACTGGGCTATGAGGAGTGAGTGGGACTGTGGGATTAGTTTGGGGATTGATACTGGGCTATGGGGAGAGAGCGGGACAGTGGGATTAGTTTGGGGATTGATACTGGGCTATGGGGAGAGAGCGGGACAGTGGGTTTAGTTTGGAGATTGATACAGGGCTATGGGGAGAGAGCGGGGCAGTGGGATTAGTTTGGGGATTGATACAGGGCTATGGGGAGAGAGCGGGACAGTGGGATTAGTTTGGGGATTGATACTGGGCTATGGGGAGAGAGCGGGACAGTGGGATTAGTTTGGAGATTGATACAGGGCTATGGGGAGAGACGGGACAGTGGGATTAGTTTGGGGATTGATACTGGGCTATGGGGAGAGAGTGGGACAGTGGGATTAGTTTGGGATTGATACTGGGCTATGGGGAGAGAGGGGGACAGTGGTATTAGTTTGGGATTGATACTGGGCTATGGGGAGAGAGCGGGACAGTGGGATTAGTTTGGGATTGACACAGTGCTAAGGGAGAGAGCGTGACAATGGGATTAGTTTGGTGATTGATACAGGGCTATGTGGAGAGAGTGGGGCAGTGGGATTAGTTTGGGGATTGATACAGGGCTATGGGGAGAGAGCGGGGCAGTGGGATTAGTTTGGGGATTGATACTGGGCTATGGGGAGAGAGCGGGACAGTGGGATTAGTTTGGGGATTGATACAGGGCTATGGGGAGAGAGCGGGGCAGTGGGATTAGTTTGGGGATTGATACTGGGCTATGGGGAGAGAGCAGGACAGTGGGATTAGTTTGGGGATTGATATTGGGCTATGGGTAGTGAGTGGTCAGTGGGATTAGTTTGGGGATTCATACAGGGCTGTGGGGAGAGAGTGGGACAGTGGGATTAGTTTGGGGATTTTTACGGGGCTATGGGGAGAGAGCGGGGGCAGTGGGAATAGTTTGGGGATTGATACTGGGCTATGGGGAGAGAGCGGGACAGTGGGATTAGTTTGGGGATTGATACTGGGCTATGGGGAGATAGTGGGACAGTGGGATTAGTTTGGGGATTCATACAGGGCTATGGGGAGAGAGCGGGACAGTGGGATTAGTTTGGGGATTGATACTGGGCTATGGGGAGAGAGTGGGACAGTGGGATTAGTTTGGGGATTGACACTGGGCTATGGGGAGAGAGTGGGACAGTGGGATTAGTTTGGGGATTGATACTGGGCTATGGGGAGAGAGTGCGGCAGTGGGATTAGTTTGGGGATTGATACAGGGCTATGGGGAGAGAGCGGGACAGTGGGATTAGTTTGGGGATTGATAATGGGCTATGGGGAGAGAGCGGGACAGTGGGATTAGTTTGGGGATTGATACTGGGATATGGGGTGAGAGCGGGACAGTGGGATTAGTTTGGGGATTGATACTGGGCTATGGGGAGAGAGTGGGACAGTGGGATTAGTTTGTGATTGATACGGGGCTATGGGGACAGAGCGGGACAGTGAGATTAGTTTGGGTATTGATACTGGGCTATGGGGATAGAGCGGGGCAGTGGGATTAGTTTGTGGACTGATACTGGGCTATGGGGAGAGAGCGGTACAGTGAGATTAGTTTGGGTATTGAAACTGGGATATTGGGAGAGAGCGGGGCAATGGCATTAGTTTGGGGATTGAAACAGGGCTATGGGGAGAGAGTGGGACAGTGGGATTAGTTTGGGATTCATACAGGGCTATGGGGAGAGAGTGGGACAGTGGGATTAGTTTGGGGATTGATACTGGGCTATGGGGAGAGAGCGGGACAGTGGGATTAGTTTGGGATTCATACAGGGCTATGGGGAGAGTGTGGGACATTGGGATTAGTTTGGGGATTGATACAGGGCTATGGGGAGAGAGCGGGACAGTGGGATTAGTTTGGAGATTGATACTGGGCTATGGGGAGAGAGCGGGGCAGTGGGATTAGTTTGGGATTGATACAGGGCTATGGGGAGAGAGTGGGACATTGGGATTAGTTTGGGGATTGATACAGGGCTATGGGGAGAGAGTGGGACAGCAGGATTAGTTTGGGGATTGATACTGGGCTATGGGGAGAGAGTGGGACAGTGGGATTAGTTTGGGGATTGATACTGGGCTATGGGGAGAGAGTGGGACAGTGGGATTAGTTTGGGGATTCATACAGGGCTATGGGGAGAGAGCGGGACAGCAGGATTAGTTTGGGGATTGATACTGGGCTATGGGGAGAGAGTGGGACAGTGGGATTAGATTGGGATTGATACTGGGCTATGGGGAGAGAGCGGGACAGTGGGATTAGTTTGGGGATTGATACTGGGCTATGGGGAGAGAGCGGGACAGTGGGATTAGTTTGGGGATTGATACAGGGCTATGGGGAGAGAGCGGGGCAGTGGGATTAGTTTGGGGATTGATACTGGGCTATGGGGAGAGAGCGGGACAGTGGGATTAGTTTGGGGATTGATACTGGGCTATGGGGAGAGAGCGGGACAGTTGGATTAGTTTGGGGATTGATACTGGGCTATGGGGAGAGAGCGGGACAGTGGGATTGGTTTGGGGATTGATACTGGGCTATGGGGAGAGAGCGGGACAGTGGGATTAGTTTGGGCATTGATACTGGGCTATGGGGAGAGAGCAGGACAGTTGATTAGTTTGGGGATTGATACAGTGCTATGGAGAGAGAGCGGAGCTGTGGGATTAGTTTGGGGATTGATACAGTGCTATGGAGAGAGAGCGGGGCAGTGGGATTAGTTTGGGGATTGATACTGGGCTATGGGGAGAGAGTGGGACAGTGGGATTAGTTTGGGGATTGATACAGGGCTATGGGGAGAGAGTGGGGCAGTGGGATTAGTTTGGGGATTGATACTGGGCTATGGGGAGAGAGCGGGGCTGTGGGATTAGTTTGGGGGTTGATACAGGGCTATGGGGAGATAGCGGGACAGTGGGATTAGTTTGGGGATTGATGCTGGGCTATGGGGAGAGAGCGGGACAGTGGGATTAGTTTGGGGATTGATGCTGGGCTATGGGG
The DNA here is from genome assembly GCA_026770705.1 of Isurus oxyrinchus. NCBI lineage: Eukaryota > Metazoa > Chordata > Chondrichthyes > Lamniformes > Lamnidae > Isurus > Isurus oxyrinchus. The sequence goes on along the minus strand of JANJGN010000355.1, from coordinate 401,837 downwards.
AGAGAGTGGGACAGTGGGTTTACTTTGGGTTTGATACAGGGCTATGGGGAGATAGCGGGACAGTGGGATTAGTTTGGGGATTGATACTGGACTATTTGGAGAGAGTGGGACAGTGGGATTAGTTTGGGGATTGATACTGGGCTATGGGGAGAGAGTGGAACTTTGGGATTAGTTTGTGGATTGATACTGGTCTATGGGGAGAGAGCGGGACAGTGGGATTAGTTTGGGGATTGATACTGGACTATTTGGAGAGAGTGGGACAGTGGGATTAGTTTGGGGATTGATACTGGGCTATGGGGAGAGAGTGGAACTTTGGGATTAGTTTGTGGATTGATACTGGGCTATGGGGAGAGAGCGGGACAGTGGGATTAGTTTGGGGATTGATACAGGGCTATGGGGAGAGAGCGGGGCAGTGGGATTAGTTTGGGGATTGATACTGGGCTATGGGGAGAGAGCGGGACAGTGGTATTAGTTTGGGGATTGATACTGGGCTATGGGGAGAGAGCGGGACAGTGCGATTAGTTTGGGGATTGATACTGGGCTATGGGGAGCGAGCGGGGCAGTGGGATTAGTTTGGGGATTGATACTGGGCTATGGGGAGAGAGCGGGACAGTGGGATTAGTTTGGGATTGATACAGGGCTATGGGGAGCGAGCGGGGCAGTGGGATTAGTTTGGGGATTGATACTGGGCTATGGGGAGAGAGCGGGACAGTGGGATTAGTTTGGGATTGATACAGGGCTATGGGGAGAGTGGGGCAGTGGGATTAGTTTGGGGATTGATACAGGGCTATGGGGAGGGAGCGGGGCATTGGGATTAGTTTGGGGATTGATACTGGGCTATGGGGAGAGAGCGGGGCATTGGGATTAGTTTGGGATTGATACAGGGCTATGGGGAGAGAGCGGGACAGTGGTATTAGTTTGGTATTGACACAGTGCAAAGGGAGAGAGCGTGACAATGGGCTTAGTTTGGGGATTGATACTGGGCTATGGGGAGAGAGCGGGACAGTTCGATTAGTTTGGGGATTGATGCTGGGCTATGGGGAGAGAGCGGGGCAGTGGGATTAGTTTGGGGATTGATACTGGGCTATGGGGAGAGAGCGGGACAGTGGGATTATTTTGGGGATTGACACTGGGCTATGGGAAGAGAGCGGGACAGTGGGATTAGTTTGGGGATTGATACTGGGCTATGGGGCGAGATCGGGACAGTGGGATTAGTTTGGGGATTGATACTGGGCTATGGGGAGAGAGCGGGGCAGTGGGATTAGTTTGGGGATTGATACTGGGCTATGGGGAGAGAGCGGGGCAGTGGGATTAGTTTGGGGATTGATACAGGGCTATGGGGAGAGAGCGGGACAGTGGGATTAGTTTGGGGATTGATAATGGGCTATGGGGAGAGAGCGGGACAGTGGGATTAGTTTGGGGATTGATACTGGGCTATGGGGTGAGAGCGGGACAGTGGGATTAGTTTGGGGATTGATACTGGGCTATGGGGAGGGAGTGGGACAGTGGGATTAGTTTGTGATTGATACGGGGCTATGGGGACAGAGCGGGACAGTGAGATTAGTTTGGGTATTGATACTGGGCTATGGGGAGAGAGCGGGGCAGTGGGATTAGTTTGGGGACTGATACTGGGCTATGGGGAGAGAGCGGGACAGTGAGATTAGTTTGGGTATTGATACTGGGATATGGGGAGAGAGCGGGGCAATGGCATTAGTTTGGGGATTGAAACAGGGCTATGGGGAGAGAGTGGGACAGTGGGATTAGTTTGGGATTCATACAGGGCTATGGGGAGAGAGTGGGACAGTGGGATTAGTTTGGGGATTGATACTGGGCTATGGGGAGAGAGCGGGACAGTGGGATTAGTTTGGGATTCATACAGGGCTATGGGGAGAGTGTGGGACATTGGGATTAGTTTGGGGATTGATACAGGGCTATGGGGAGAGAGCGGGACAGTGGGATTAGTTTGGAGATTGATACTGGGCTATGGGGAGAGAGCGGGGCAGTGGGATTAGTTTGGGATTGATACAGGGCTATGGGGAGAGAGTGGGACATTGGGATTAGTTTGGGGATTGATACAGGGCTATGGGGAGAGAGTGGGACAGCAGGATTAGTTTGGGGATTGATACTGGGCTATGGGGAGAGAGTGGGACAGTGGGATTAGTTTGGGGATTGATACTGGGCTATGGGGAGAGAGTGGGACAGTGGGATTAGTTTGGGGATTCATACAGGGCTATGGGGAGAGAGCGGGACAGCAGGATTAGTTTGGGGATTGATACTGGGCTATGGGGAGAGAGCGGGGCAGTGGGATTAGTTTGGGGATTGATACTGGGCTATGGGGAGAGAGCGGGGCAGTGGGATTAGTTTGGGGATTGATACTGGGCTATGGGGAGAGAGCGGGACAGTTCGATTAGTTTGGGGATTGATGCTGGGCTATGGGGAGAGAGCGGGGCAGTGGGATTAGTTTGGGGATTGATACTGGGCTATGGGGAGAGAGCGGGACAGTGGGATTAGTTTGGGGATTGATACTGGGCTATGGGGAGAGATCGGGACAGTGGGATTAGTTTGGGGATTGATACTGGACTATGGGGAGAGAGCAGGACAGTGAGATTAGTTTGGGGGTTGATACAGGGCTATGGGGAGAGAGTGGGACAGTGGGGTTAGTTTGGGGATTGATACTGGGCTATGGGGAGAGAGCGGGACAGTGAGATTAGTTTGGGGGTTGATACAGGGCTATGGGGAGAGAGCGGGACAGTGGGATTAGTTTGGGGATTGATAATGGGCTATGGGGAGAGAGCGGGACAGTGGGATTAGTTTGGGGATTGATACTGGGCTATGGGGTGAGAGCGGGACAGTGGGATTAGTTTGGGGATTGATACTGGGCTATGGGGAGAGAGTGGGACAGTGGGATTAGTTTGTGATTGATACGGGGCTATGGGGAGAGAGTGGGACAGTGGGATTAGTTTGGGGATTGATACTGGGCTATGGGGAGAGAGCGGGACAGTGGGATTAGTTTGGGATTCATACAGGGCTATGGGGAGAGTGTGGGACATTGGGATTAGTTTGGGGATTGATACAGGGCTATGGGGAGAGAGCGGGACAGTGGGATTATTTTGGGGATTGGTACAGGGCTATGGTGAGAGAGCGGGAATGTGGGATTAGTTTGGGGATTGATACAGGGCTATGGGGAGAGAGTGGGACAGCAGGATTAGTTTGGGGATTGATACTGGGCTATGGGGAGAGAGTGGGACAGTGGGATTAGTTTGGGGATTGATACTGGGCTATGGGGAGAGAGTGGGACAGTGGGATTAGTTTGGGGATTGATACAGGGCTATGGGGAGAGAGCGGGACAGCAGGATTAGTTTGGGGATTGATACTGGGCTATGGGGAGAGAGCGGGGCAATGGGATTAGTTTGGGGATTGATACAGGGCTATGGGGAGAGAGCGGGACAGTGGGTTTACTTTGGGTTTGATACAGGGCTATGGGGAGATAGCGGGACAGTGGGATTAGTTTGGGGATTGATACTGGACTATTTGGAGAGAGTGGAACTTTGGGATTAGTTTGTGGATTGATACTGGGCTATGGGGAGAGAGCGGGACAGTGGGATTAGTTTGGGGATTGATACTGGACTATTTGGAGAGAGTGGGACAGTGGGATTAGTTTGGGGATTGATACTGGGCTATGGGGAGAGAGTGGAACTTTGGGATTAGTTTGGGGATTGATACAGGGCTATGGGGAGAGAGCGGGGCAGTGGGATTAGTTTGGGGATTGATACTGGGCTATGGGGAGAGAGCGGGACAGTGGTATTAGTTTGGGGATTGATACTGGGCTATGGGGAGAGAGCGGGACAGTGCGATTAGTTTGGGGATTGATACTGGGCTATGGGGAGAGAGCGGGACAGTGGGATTAGTTTGGGGATTGATACAGGGCTATGGGGAGCGAGCGGGGCAGTGGGATTAGTTTGGGGATTGATACTGGGCTATGGGGAGAGAGCGGGACAGTGGGATTAGTTTGGGGATTGATACAGGGCTATGGGGAGAGAGCGGGGCAGTGGGATTAGTTTGGGGATTGATACAGGGCTATGGGGAGGGAGCGGGGCATTGGGATTAGTTTGGGGATTGATACTGGGCTATGGGGAGAGAGCGGGGCATTGGGATTAGTTTGGGGATTGATACTGGGCTATGGGGAGAGAGCGCGACAGTGGGATTAGTCTTGGATTGATACAGGGCTATGGGGAGAGAGCGGGAGAGTCGGATTAGTTTGGAGATTGGTTCAGGGCTATGGGGAGAGAGAGGGACAGTGGGATTAGTTTGGGGATTGATGCTGGGCTATGGGGAGAGAGCGGGACAGTGGGATTAGTTTGGGGATTGATACTGGGCTATTTGGAGAGAGGGGGACAGTGGGATTAGTTTAGGGATTGACACAGGGCTATGGGGAGAGAGTGGGACAGTGGGATTAGTTTGGGAATGACACTGGGCTATGGGGAGTGAGCGGGACAGTGGGATTAGTTTGGGGGTTTTTACTGGGCTATGGGGAGAGAATGGGGCAGTGGGATTAGTTGGGGATTGATACTGGGCTATGGGGAGAGAGCGGGACAGTGCGATTAGTTTGGGGATTGATACAGGGCTATGGGGAGAGAGCGGGACAGTGGGATTAGTTTGGGGGTTGATACAGGGCTATGGGCACAGAGCGGGGCAGTGGGATTAGTTTGGGGATTGATACAGGGCTATGGGGAGAGAGCGGGACAGTGGGATTAGTTTGGGGATTGATACAGGGCTATGGGGAGAGAGCGGGACAGTGGGATTAGTTTGGGGATTGATGCTGGGCTATGGGGAGAGAGCTGGAAAGAGGTATTAGTTTGGGGATTGATACAGGGTTATGGGGAGAGAGTGGGGCAGTGGGATTAGTTCGGGGATTGATACAGGGCTATGGGGAGAGAGCGGGGCAAAGGCATTAGTTTGGGGATTGAAACAGGGCTATGGGGAGAGAGTGGGACAGTGGGATTAGTTTGGGATTGATACAGGGCTATGGGGAGAGAGCGGGACAGTGGGATTAGTTTGGGGATTGATACTGGGCTATGGGGAGAGAGCGGGACAGTGGGATTAGTTTGGGGATTGATACTGGTCTATGGGGAGAGAGCGGGACAGTGGGATTAGTTTGGGATTCATACAGGGCTATGGGGAGAGACTGGGACATTGGGATTAGTTTGGGGATTGATACAGGGCTATGGGGAGAGAGCGGGACAGTGGGATTAGTTTGGGATTGATACTGGGCTATGGGGAGAGAGTGGGACAGAGGGATTAGTTTGGGGATTGATACAGGGCTATGGGGAGAGAGCGGGGCAGTGGGATTAGTTTGGGGATTGATACTGGGCTATGGGGAGAGAGTGGGGCAGTGGGATTAGTTTGGGGATTGATACAGGGCTATGGGGAGAGAGCGGGAGAGTGGGATTAGTTTGGAGATTGATACTGGGCTATGGGGAGAGAGTGGGACAGTGGGATTAGTTTGGGGATTGATGCTGGGCTATGGGGAGAGAGCGGGACAGTGGGATTAGTTTGGGGATTGATACTGGGCTATGGGGAGAGAGCGGGACAGTGGGATTAGTTTGGGGATTGATACTGGGCTATGGGGAGAGAGCGGGACAGTGGGATTAGTTTGGGGATTGATACTGGGCTATGGGGAGAGAGCGGGACAGTTGGATTAGTTTGGGGATTGATACTGGGCTATGGGGAGAGAGCGGGACAGTGGGATTAGTTTGGGGATTGATACTGGGCTATGGGGAGAGAGCGGGGCAGTGGGATTAGTTTGGAGATTGATACTGGGCTATGGGGAGAGAGCGGGACAGTGGGATTAGTTTGGGGATTGATACTGGGCTATGGGGAGAGAGCGGGACAGTGGGATTAGTTTGGGGATTGATACAGGGCTATGGAGAGAGAGCGGAGCAGTGGGATTAGTTTGGGGATTGATACAGGGCTATGGGGAGAGAGTGGGACCGTGGGATTAGTTTGGGGATTGATACTGGGCTATGGGGAGAGTGCGGGGCAGTCTGATTAGTTTGGGAATGACACTGGGCTATGGGGAGAGTGTGGGACAGTGGGATTAGCTTGGGGATTGATACTGGTCTATGGGGAGAGAGCGCAACAGTGGGATTAGTTTGGGGATTGATACAGGGCTATGTGGAGAGAGCGGGACAGTGGGATTAGTTTGGGGATTGATACTGGGCTATGGGGAGAGAGCGGGGCCGTGGGATTAGTTTGGGATTGATACAGGGCTATGGGGAGAGAGCGGGACAGTGGGATTAGTTTGGGGATTGATACAGGGCTATGGGGAGAGAGTGGGACAGTGGGATTAGTTTGGGGATTGATACTGGGCTATGGGGAGAGAGCGGGACAGTGGGATTAGTTTGGGGATTGATACAGGGCTATGGGGAAAGAGCGGGGCAGTGGGATTAGTTTGAGGATTGTTACTGGGCTATGGGGAGAGAGTGGGACAGTGGGATTAGTTTGGGGATTGATACAGGGCTATGGGGAGAGAGCGGGACAGTGGGATTAGTTTGGGGATTGATACTGGGCTATGGGGAGAGAGTGGGACAGTGGGATTAGTTTGGGGATTGATACAGGGCTATGGGGAGAGAGCGGGGCAGTGGGATTAGTTTGGGGATTGATACAGGGCTATGGGGAGAGAGCGGGGCAGTGGGATTAGTTTGGGATTGATACAGGGCTATGGGGAGAGAGCGGGACAGTTGGATTAGTTTGGGGATTGATACTGGGCTATGGGGAGAGAGCGGGGCAGTGGGATTAGTTTGGGGATTGATACTGGGCTATGGGGACAGAGCGGGGCAGTGGGATTAGTTTGGGATTGATACAGGGCTATGGGGAGAGAGCGGGGCAGTCGGATTAGTTTGGGGACTGATACTGGGCTATGGGGAGAGAGCGGGACAGTGGGATTAGTTTGGGGATTGATACTGGGCTATGGGGAGAGAGTGGGGCAGTGGGATTAGTTTGGGATTGATAGTGGGCTATGGGTTGAGAGTGGGGCAGTGGGATTAGTTTGGGGATTGATACAGGGCTATGGGGAGACAGCGGGACAGTGGGATTAGTTTGGGGATTGATACTGGGCTATGGGGAGAGAGCGGGACAGTGGGATAATTTTGGGGATTGATACTGGGCTACGGGGAGGGAGCGGGACAGTGGGATTAGTTTGGGGATTAATACTGGGCTATGGGGAGAGAGCGGGGCAGTGGGATTAGTTTGGGGATTGATACTTGGCTATGGGGAGAGAGTGGGGCAGTGGGATTAGTTTGGTGACTTATACAGGGCTATGGGGAGAGAGCGGGACAGTGGGATTAGTTTGGGATTGATACTGGGCTATGGGGAGAGAGCGGGACAGTGGGATTAGTTTGGGATTGATACTGGGCTATGGGGAGAGAGCGGGACAGTGGGATTAGTTTGGGGATTGATACTGGGCTATGGGGAGAGAGCGGGTCAGTGGGATTAGTTTGGGGATTGATACTGGGCTATGGGGAGAGAGCGGGTCAGTGGGATTAGTTTGGGGATTGATACTGGGCTATGGGGTGAGAGTGGGACAGTGGGATTAGTTTGGGGATTGATACAGGGCTATGGGGAGAGAGCGGGGGCAGTGGGATTAGTTTGGGGATTGATACAGGGCTACGGGGAGAGAGTGGGACAGTGGGATTAGTTTGGGATTGATACAGGGCTATGGGGAGAGAGCGGGGCAGAGGGATTAGTTTGGGATTGATAGTGGGCTATGCGGTGAGAGTGGGGCAGTGGGATTAGTTTGGGGATTGATACAGGGCTATGTGGAGAGTGGTGCAGTGGGATTAGTTTGGGGATTGATACTGGGCTATGGGGAGAGAGCGGGACAGTGGGATTAGTTTGGGATTGATAGTGGGCTATGGGGTGAGAGTGGGGCAGTGGGATTAGTTTGGGGATTGATACTGGGCTATGGGGAGAGAGCGGGACAGTGGGATTAGTTTGGGGATTGATACTGGGCTATGGGAGAGAGCGGGACAGTGGGATTAGTTTGGGGATTGATACAGGGCTATGGGGAGAGAGCGGGACAGTGGGATTAGTTTGGGGATTGATACTGGGCTATGGGGAGGGAGCGGGACAGTGAGATTAGTTTGGGGATTGATGCTGGGCTATGGGGAGAGAGCGGGACAGTGGGGTTAGTTTGGGCGTTGATAATGGGCTATGGGGAGAGAGCGGGGCAGTGGGATTAGTTTGGGGATTGATACTGGGCTATGGGGAGAGAGCGGGACAGTGGGATTAGTTTGGGGATTGATACTGGGCTATGGGGAGAGAGCGGGACAGTGGGATTAGTTTGGGGATAGATACAGGGCTATGGGGAGAGAGCGGGACAGTGGGATTAGTTTGGGGATTGATACAGGGCTATGGGGAGAGAGCAGGACAGTGGGATTAGTTTGGGGATTGATACTGGGCTATGGGGAGAGAGTGGGACAGTGGGATTAGTTTGGGGATTGATACTGGGCTATGGGGAGAGAGTGGGGCAGTGTGATTAGTTTGGGATTGATACTGGGCTATGGGGAGAGAGCGGGACAGTTGGATTAGTTTGGGGATTGATACTGGGCTATGGGGAGAGGGCGGGGCCGTGGGATTAGTTTGGGGATTGATACAGGGCTATGGGGAGAGAGCGGGACAGTGGGATTAGTTTGGGGATTGATACTGGGCTATGGGGAGAGAGCGGGACAGTGGGATTAGTTTGGGGATTGATACTGGGCTATGGGGAGAGAGCGGGACAGTGGGATTATTTGGGGATTGATACAGGGCTATGGGGAGAGAGCGGGGCAGTGGGATTAGTTGGGGATTGATACAGGGCTATGGGGAGAGAGCGGGACAGTGGGATTAGTTTGGGGATTGATACTGGGCTATGGGGAGAGAGCGGGACAGTGGGATTAGTTTGGGGATTGATACAGGGCTATGGGGAGAGAGTGGGACAGTGGGATTAGTTTGGGGATTGATACTGGGCAATGGGGAGAGAGCGGGGCAGTGGGATTAGTTTGGGGATTGATACAGGGCTATGGGGAGAGAGTGAGACTGTGGGATTAGTTTGGGGATTGATACTGGGCTATGGTGAGAGAGCGGGACAGTGGGATTAGTTTCGAGATTGATACAGGGCTATGGGGAGAGTGAGACTGTGGGATTAGTTTGGGGATTGATGCTGGTCTATGGGGAGAGAGCGGGACAGTGGGATTAGTTTGGGGAGTGATACAGGGCTATGGGGAGAGAGTGGGACAGTGGGATTAGTTTGGGGATTGATACTGGGCTATGGGGAGAGAGCGGGACAGTGGGATTAGTTTGGGGATTGATACTGGGCTATGGGGAGAGAGCGGGACAGTGGGATTAGTTTGGGTATTGATACTGGGCTATGGGGAGAGAGCGGGACAGTGGGATTAGTTTGGGGGTTGATAATGGGCTATGGGGAGAGAGCGGGGCATTGGGATTAGTTTGGGTATTGATACTGGGCTATGGGGAGAGAGCGGGACAGTGGGATTAGTTTGGGGATTGATACAGGGCTATTGGGAGAGAGCGGGACAATGGGATTAGTTTGGGGTTTGATACTGGGCTATGAGGAGGGAGTGGGACAGTGGGATTAGTTTGGGGATTGATACAGGGCTATGGGGAGAGAGTGGGGCAGTGGGATTAGTTTGGGGATTGATACTGGGCTATGGGGAGAGAGTGGGGCAGTGGGATTAGTTTGGGGATTGATACAGGGCTATGGGGAGAGAGTGGGGCAGTGGGATTAGTTTGGGGATTGATACTGGGCTATGGGGAGAGAGCGGGACAGTGGGATTAGTTTGGGATTGATACTGGGCTATGGGGAGAGAGCGGGACAGTGGGATTAGTTTGGGGATTGATACTGGGCTATGGGGTGAGAGTGGGGCAGTGGGATTAGTTTGGGGAATGATACTGGGCTATGGGGAGAGAGCGGGTCAGTGGGATTAGTTTGGGGATTGATACTGGGCTATGGGGTGAGATTGGGACAGTCGGATTAGTTTGGGGATTGATACAGGGCTATGGGGACAGAGCGGGACAGTGGGATTAGTTTGGGGATTGATACGGGCTATGGGGAGAGAACGGGGCAGTGGGATTAGTTTGGGGATTGATACTGGGCTATGGGGAGAGAGCGGGGGCAGTGGGATTAGTTTGGGGATTGATACAGGGCTACGGGGAGAGAGTGGGACAGTGGGATTAGTTTGGGATTGATACAGGGCTATGGGGAGAGAGCGGGGCAGAGGGATTAGTTTGGGATTGATAGTGGGCTATGGGGAGAGAGCGGGGCAGTGGGATTAGTTTGGGGATTGATACTGGGCTATGGGGTGAGAGTGGGGCAGTGGGATTAGTTTGGGGATTGATACAGGGCTATGGGGAGAGTGGTGCAGTGGGATTAGTTTGGGGATTGATACTGGGCTATGGGGAGAGAGCGGGACAGTGGGATTAGTTTGGGATTGATAGTGGGCTATGGGGTGAGAGTGGGGCAGTGGGATTAGTTTGGGGATTGATACAGGGCTATGGGGAGAGAGCGGGAGAGTGGGATTAGTTTGGGGATTGATACTGGGCTATGGGGAGAGTGTGGGAGAGTGGGATTAGTTTGGGGATAGATACTGGGCTATGTGCAGAGAGTGGGACAGAGGGATTAGTTTGGGGATTGATACTGGGCTATGGGGAGAGAGCGGGACAGTGGGATTAGTCTGGGGATTGATACAGGGCTATGGGGAGAGAGTGGGGCAGTGGGATTAGATTGGGGATTGATACTGGGCTATGGGGAGAGAGCGGGGCAGTGGGATTAGTTTGGGATTGATACTGGGCTATGGGGAGAGAGCGGGGCAGTGGGATTAGTTTAGGGATTGATACTGGGCTATGGGGAGAGGGCAGGACAGGGGGATTAGTTTGGGATTGATACTGGGCTATGGGGAGAGAGCGGGACAATGTGATTAGTTTGGGGGTTGATAATGGGCTATGGGGAGAGAGCGGGACAGTGGGATTAGTTTGGGATTGACACTGGGCTATGGGGAGAGAGTGGGACAGTGGGATTAGTTTGGGGGTTGATAATGGGCTATGGGGAGAGAGCGGGGCAGTGGGATTAGTTTGGGGATTGATACTGGGCTATGGGGAGAGAGCGGGACAGTGGGATTAGTTTGGGATTGATACTGGGCTATGGGGAGAGAGCGGGACAATGGGATTAGTTTGGGGTTTGATACTGGGCTATGGGGAGAGAGCGGGACAGTGGGATTAGTTTGGGGATAGATACAGGGCTATGGGGAGAGAGTGGGACAGTGAGATTAGTTTAGGGATTGATACAGGGCTATGGGGAGAGAGCGGGAGAGTGGGATTAGTTTGGGGATTGATACTGGGCAATGGGGAGAGAGCGGGGCAGTGGGATTAGTTTGGGGATTGATACAGGGCTATGGGGAGAGAGCGGGGGCAGTGGGATTAGTTTGGGGATTGATACAGGGCTACGGGGAGAGAGTGGGACAGTGAGATTAGTTTGGGATTGATACAGGGCTATGGGGAGAGAGCGGGGCAGAGGGATTAGTTTGGGATTGATAGTGGGCTATGCGGTGAGAGTGGGGCAGTGGGATTAGTTTGGGGATTGATACAGGGCTATGTGGAGAGTGGTGCAGTGGGATTAGTTTGGGGATTGATACTGGGCTATGGGGAGAGAGCGGGACAGTGGGATTAGTTTGGGATTGATAGTGGGCTATGGGGTGAGAGTGGGGCAGTGGGATTAGTTTGGGGATTGATACTGGGCTATGGGGAGAGAGCGGGACAGTGGGATTAGTTTGGGGATTGATACTGGGCTATGGGAGAGAGCGGGACAGTGGGATTAGTTTGGGGATTGATACAGGGCTATGGGGAGAGAGCGGGACAGTGGGATTAGTTTGGGGATTGATACTGGGCTATGGGGAGGGAGCGGGACAGTGAGATTAGTTTGGGGATTGATGCTGGGCTATGGGGAGAGAGCGGGACAGTGGGGTTAGTTTGGGCGTTGATAATGGGCTATGGGGAGAGAGCGGGGCAGTGGGATTAGTTTGGGGATTGATACTGGGCTATGGGGAGAGAGCGGGACAGTGGGATTAGTTTGGGGATTGATACTGGGCTATGGGGAGAGAGCGGGACAGTGGGATTAGTTTGGGGATAGATACAGGGCTATGGGGAGAGAGCGGGACAGTGGGATTAGTTTGGGGATTGATACAGGGCTATGGGGAGAGAGCAGGACAGTGGGATTAGTTTGGGATTGATACTGGGCTATGGGGAGAGAGCGGGACAGTTGGATTAGTTTGGGGATTGATACTGGGCTATGGGGAGAGGGCGGGGCCGTGGGATTAGTTTGGGGATTGATACAGGGCTATGGGGAGAGAGCGGGACAGTGGGATTAGTTTGGGGATTGATACTGGGCTATGGGGAGAGAGCGGGACAGTGGGATTAGTTTGGGGATTGATACTGGGCTATGGGGAGAGAGCGGGACAGTGGGATTATTTGGGGATTGATACAGGGCTATGGGGAGAGAGCGGGGCAGTGGGATTAGTTGGGGATTGATACAGGGCTATGGGGAGAGAGCGGGACAGTGGGATTAGTTTGGGGATTGATACTGGGCTATGGGGAGAGAGCGGGACAGTGGGATTAGTTTGGGGATTGATACAGGGCTATGGGGAGAGAGTGGGACAGTGGGATTAGTTTGGGGATTGATACTGGGCAATGGGGAGAGAGCGGGGCAGTGGGATTAGTTTGGGGATTGATACAGGGCTATGGGGAGAGAGTGAGACTGTGGGATTAGTTTGGGGATTGATACTGGGCTATGGTGAGAGAGCGGGACAGTGGGATTAGTTTCGAGATTGATACAGGGCTATGGGGAGAGTGAGACTGTGGGATTAGTTTGGGGATTGATGCTGGTCTATGGGGAGAGAGCGGGACAGTGGGATTAGTTTGGGGAGTGATACAGGGCTATGGGGAGAGAGTGGGACAGTGGGATTAGTTTGGGGATTGATACTGGGCTATGGGGAGAGAGCGGGACAGTGGGATTAGTTTGGGGATTGATACTGGGCTATGGGGAGAGAGCGGGACAGTGGGATTAGTTTGGGTATTGATACTGGGCTATGGGGAGAGAGCGGGACAGTGGGATTAGTTTGGGGGTTGATAATGGGCTATGGGGAGAGAGCGGGGCATTGGGATTAGTTTGGGTATTGATACTGGGCTATGGGGAGAGAGCGGGACAGTGGGATTAGTTTGGGGATTGATACAGGGCTATTGGGAGAGAGCGGGACAATGGGATTAGTTTGGGGTTTGATACTGGGCTATGAGGAGGGAGTGGGACAGTGGGATTAGTTTGGGGATTGATACAGGGCTATGGGGAGAGAGTGGGGCAGTGGGATTAGTTTGGGGATTGATACTGGGCTATGGGGAGAGAGTGGGGCAGTGGGATTAGTTTGGGGATTGATACAGGGCTATGGGGAGAGAGTGGGGCAGTGGGATTAGTTTGGGGATTGATACTGGGCTATGGGGAGAGAGCGGGACAGTGAGATTAGTTTGGGATTGATACTGGGCTATGGGGAGAGAGCGGGACAGTGGGATTAGTTTGGGGATTGATACTGGGCTATGGGGTGAGAGTGGGGCAGTGGGATTAGTTTGGGGAATGATACTGGGCTATGGGGAGAGAGCGGGTCAGTGGGATTAGTTTGGGGATTGATACTGGGCTATGGGGTGAGATTGGGACAGTCGGATTAGTTTGGGGATTGATACAGGGCTATGGGGAGAGAGCAGGACAGTGGGATTAGTTTGGGGATTGATACAGGGCTATGGGGACAGAGCGGGACAGTGGGATTAGTTTGGGGATTGATACAGGGCTATGGGGAGAGAGCAGGACAGTGGGATTAGTTTGGGGATTGATACAGGGCTATGGGGACAGAGCGGGACAGTGGGATTAGTTTGGGGATTGATACGGGCTATGGGGAGAGAACGGGGCAGTGGGATTAGTTTGGGGATTGATACTGGGCTATGGGGAGAGAGCGGGGGCAGTGGGATTAGTTTGGGGATTGATACAGGGCTACGGGGAGAGAGTGGGACAGTGGGATTAGTTTGGGATTGATACAGGGCTATGGGGAGAGAGCGGGGCAGAGGGATTAGTTTGGGATTGATAGTGGGCTATGGGGAGAGAGCGGGGCAGTGGGATTAGTTTGGGGATTGATACTGGGCTATGGGGTGAGAGTGGGGCAGTGGGATTAGTTTGGGGATTGATACAGGGCTATGGGGAGAGTGGTGCAGTGGGATTAGTTTGGGGATTGATACTGGGCTATGGGGAGAGAGCGGGACAGTGGGATTAGTTTGGGATTGATAGTGGGCTATGGGGTGAGAGTGGGGCAGTGGGATTAGTTTGGGGATTGATACAGGGCTATGGGGAGAGAGCGGGAGAGTGGGATTAGTTTGGGGATTGATACTGGGCTATGGGGAGAGTGTGGGAGAGTGGGATTAGTTTGGGGATAGATACTGGGCTATGTGCAGAGAGTGGGACAGAGGGATTAGTTTGGGGATTGATACTGGGCTATGGGGAGAGAGCGGGACAGTGGGATTAGTCTGGGGATTGATACAGGGCTATGGGGAGAGAGTGGGGCAGTGGGATTAGATTGGGGATTGATACTGGGCTATGGGGAGAGAGCGGGGCAGTGGGATTAGTTTGGGATTGATACTGGGCTATGGGGAGAGAGCGGGGCAGTGGGATTAGTTTAGGGATTGATACTGGGCTATGGGGAGAGGGCAGGACAGGGGGATTAGTTTGGGATTGATACTGGGCTATGGGGAGAGAGCGGGACAATGTGATTAGTTTGGGGGTTGATAATGGGCTATGGGGAGAGAGCGGGACAGTGGGATTAGTTTGGGATTGACACTGGGCTATGGGGAGAGAGTGGGACAGTGGGATTAGTTTGGGGGTTGATAATGGGCTATGGGGAGAGAGCGGGGCAGTGGGATTAGTTTGGGGATTGATACTGGGCTATGGGGAGAGAGCGGGACAGTGGGATTAGTTTGGGATTGATACTGGGCTATGGGGAGAGAGCGGGACAATGGGATTAGTTTGGGGTTTGATACTGGGCTATGGGGAGAGAGCGGGACAGTGGGATTAGTTTGGGGATAGATACAGGGCTATGGGGAGAGAGTGGGACAGTGAGATTAGTTTAGGGATTGATACAGGGCTATGGGGAGAGAGCGGGAGAGTGGGATTAGTTTGGGGATTGATACTGGGCTATGGGG
Source organism: Isurus oxyrinchus (assembly GCA_026770705.1). Classification (NCBI taxonomy): domain Eukaryota; kingdom Metazoa; phylum Chordata; class Chondrichthyes; order Lamniformes; family Lamnidae; genus Isurus; species Isurus oxyrinchus. Next base: position 386,555 of record JANJGN010000355.1, on the reverse strand, counting down.
AGAGAGTGGGACAGTGGGATTAGTTTGGGATTGATACTGGGCTATGGGGAGAGAGCGGGACAGTGTGATTAGTTTGGGATTGATACAGGGCTATGGGGAGAGAGCGGGGCAGTGGGATTAGTTTGGGGATTGATTCTGGGCTATGGGGAGAGAGCAGGGGGCAGTGGGATTAGTTTGGGGATTGATTCTGGGCTATAGGGAGAGAGCGGGGCAGTGGGATTAGTTTGGGGATTGATACTGGGCTATGGGGAGAGAGTGAGACTGTGGGATTAGTTTGGGGATTGATACAGGGCAATGGGGAGAGAGCGGGGCAGTGGGATTAGTTTGGGGATTGATGCTGGGCTATGGGGAGAGAGCGGGGCAGTGGGATTAGTTTGGGGATTGATACTGGGCTATGGGGAGAGAGCGGGACAGTGGGATTAGTTTGGGGATTGATACTGGGCTATGGGGAGAGACGGGGCTGTGGGATTAGTTTGGGGATTGATACTGGGCTATGGAGAGAGAGCGGGACAGTGGGATTAGTTTGGGGATTGATACTGGGCTATGGGGAGAGAGCGGGGCAGTGGGATTAGTTTGGGATTGATACTGGGCTATGGGGAGAGAGAGGGACAGTGGGATTAGTTTGGGGATTGATACTGGGCTATGGGGAGAGAGCGGGGCAGTGGGATTAGTTTGGGGATTCATACTGGGCTATGGGGAGAGAGAGGGACAATGGGATTAGTTTGGGGGTTGATACTGGGCTATGGGGAGAGAGCGGGACAGTGGGATTAGTTTGGGGATTGATTCAGGGCTATGGGGAGAGAGTGGGACAGTGGGATTAGTTTGGGGATTGATACTGGGCTATGGGGAGAGAGCGGGACAGTGGGATTAGTTTGGGATTGATACTGGGCTATGGGGAGAGAGTGGGACAGTGGGATTAGTTTGGGGGTTGATAATGGGCTATGGGGAGAGAGCGGGGCAGTGGGATTAGTTTGGGGATTGATACTGGGCTATGGGGAGAGAGCGGGACAGTGGGATTAGTTTGGGATTGATACTGGGCTATGGGGAGAGAGCGGGACAATGGGATTAGTTTGGGGTTTGATACTGGGCTATGTGCAGAGAGTGGGACAGTGGGATTAGTTTGGGGATTGATACTGGGCTATGGGGAGAGAGTGGGGCAGTGGGATTAGTTTGGGGATTGATACTGGGCTACGTGCAGAGAGTGGGACAGTGGGATTAGTTTGGGGATTGATACTGGGCTATGGGGAGAGAGCGGGACAGTGGGATTAGTTTGTGGATTGATACAGGGCTATGGGGAGAGAACGGGACAGTGGGATTAGTTTGCGGATTGATACAGGGCTATGGGGAGAGAGTGGGGCAATGGGATTAGTTTGGGGATTGATACAGGGCTATGGGGAGAGAGCGGGACCGTGGGATTAGTTTGGGGATTGATACTGGGCTATGGGGAGAGAGCAGGGGGCAGTTGGATTAGTTTGGGGATTGATTCTGGGCTATGGGGAGAGAGCGGGACAGTGGGATTAGTTTGGGGATTGATACAGGGCTATGGGGAGAGAGCGGGACAGTGGGATTAGTTTGGGGATTGATACAGGGCTATGGGGAGAGAGCGGGACAGTGGGATTAGTTTGGGGATTGATACTGGGCTATGGGGAGAGAGCGGGGCAGTGGGATTAGTTTGGGGATTGATACTGGGCTATGGGGAGAGAGCGGGACAGTGGGATTAGTTTGGGGATTGATACTGGGCTATGGGGAGAGAACAGGACAGTGAGATTAGTTTAGGGATTGATACTGGGCTATGGGGAGAGAGCGGGACACTGGGATTAGTTTGGGGATTGATACTGGGCTATGGGGAGAGAGTGGGACAGTGGGATTAGTTTGGGTATTGATACTGGGCTATGGGGAGAGAGCGGGACGGTGGGATTAGTTTGGGGATTGATACTGGGCAATGGGGAGAGAGCGGGGCAGTGTGATTAGTTTGGGGATTGATACAGGGCTATGGGGAGAGAGTGGGACAGTGGGATTAGTTTGGGAATTGATACAGGGCTATGGGGAGAGAACGGGACAGTGAGATTAGTTTAGGGATTGATACAGAGCTATGGGGAGAGAGCGGGACAGTGGGATTAGTTTGGGGATTGATACCGGGCAATGGGGAGAGAGCGGGGCAGTGGGATTAGTTTGGGGATTGATACTGGGCTATGGGGAGAGAGCAGGGGGCAGTGGGATTAGTTTGGGGATTGATTCTGGGCTATGGGGAGAGAGCGGGGCAGTGGGATTAGTTTGGGGATTGATACTGGGCTATGGGGAGAGAGTGAGACTGTGGGATTAGTTTGGGGATTGATACAGGGCTATGGGGAGAGAGCAGGGGGCAGTGGGATTAGTTTGGGGATTGATACAGGGCTATGGGGAGAGAGCGGGACAGTGAGATTAGTTTAGGGATTGATACAGGGCTATGGGGAAAGAGAGGGACAGTGGGATTAGTTTGGGATTGATACAGGGCTATGGGGAGAGAGTGGGGCAGTGGGATTAGTTTGGCGATTGATACAGGGCTATGTGGAGAGAGTGGGGCAGTGGGATTAGTTTGGGATTGATACACGGCTATGGGGAGAGAGCGGGACAGTGGGATTAGTTTGGGATTGATACCGGGCTATGGGGAGAGAGCGGGGCAGTGGGATTAGTTTGGGGATTGATACCGGGCTATGGGGAGAGAGCGGGATAGTGGGATTAGTTTGGGGATTGATACCGGGCTCTGGGGAGAGAGCGGGACAGTGGGATTAGTTTGGGATTGATACCGGGCTACGGGGAGAGAGCGGGGCAGTAGGATTAGTTTGGGCATTGATGCAGGGCTATGGGGAGAGAGTGGGACACTGGGATTAGTTTGGGATTGATACTTGGGCTATGGGGAGAGAGCGGGATAGTGGGATTAGTTTGGGATTGATACTGGGCTATGGAAAGAGAGCGGGACAGTGGGATTAGTTTGGGATTGATACTGGTCTATGGGGAGAGAGCGGGACAGTGGGATTAGTTTGGGGAGTGATACAGGGCTATGGGGAGAGAGCGGGGCAGTGGGATTAGTTTGGGGATTGATACTGGGCTATGGGGAGAGAGCGGGACAGTGGGATTAGTTTGGGGATTGATACTGGGCTATGGGGAGAGAGCGGGACAGTGTGATTAGTTTGGGGATTGATACAGGGCTATGGGGAGAGAGCGGGACTGTGGGATTAGTTTGGGGATTGATACTGGGCTATGGGGAGAGAGTGGGACAGTGGGATTAGTTTGGGGATTGATACTGGGCTATGGGGAGAGAGCGCGACAGTGGGATTAGTTTGGGGATTGATACTGGGCTATGGGGAGAGAGTGGGACAGTGGGATTAGTTTGGGGATTGATACTGGGCTATGGGGAGAGAGCGGGACAGTGGGATTAGTTTGGGGATTGATACAGGGTTTTTGGGGAGAGAGTGGGGCAGTGGGATTAGTTTGGGGGTTGATACTGGGCTATGGGGAGAGAGCGGGGCAGTGGGATTAGTTCAGGAATTGATACTGGGCTATGGGGAGAGAGCTGGACAGTGGGATTAATTTGGGTTGAGACTGGGCTATGTGGAGAGAGCGGGACAGTGGGATTAGTTTGGGGATTGATACTGGGCAATGGGGAGAGAGCGGGGCAGTGGGATTAGTTTGGGGATTGATACAGGGCTATGGGGAGAGAGTGGGACAGTGGGATTAGTTTGGGGATTGATACAGGGCTATGGGGAGAGAGCGGGACAGTGGGATTAGTTTGGGATTGATACTGGGCTATGGGGAGAGAGTGGGGCAGTGGGATTAGTTTGGGGATTGATACAGGGCTATGGTGAGAGAGTGGGACAGTGGTATTAGTTTGGGGATTGATACTGGGCTGTGGGGAGAGAGTGGGGCAGTGGGATTAGTTTGGGGATTGATACAGGGCTATGGGGAGAGCGGGACAGTGGGATTAGTTTGGAGATTGATACTGGGCTATGTGCAGAGAGTGGGACAGTGGGATTAGTTTGGGGATTGATTCTGGGCTATGGGGAGAGAGCGGGACAGTGGCATTAGTTTGGGGATTGATTCTGGGCTATGGGGAGAGAGCGGGACAGTGGGATTAGTTTTGGGATTGATACAGGGCTATGGGGAGAGAGCGGGGCAGTGGGATTAGTTTGGGCATTGATACAGGGCTATGGGAAGAGAGTGGGACAGTGGGATTAGTTTGGGGATTGATACAGGGCTATGGGGAGAGAACGGGACAGTGGGATTAGTTTGGGGATTGATACAGGGCTATGGGGAGAGAACGGGACAGTGGGATTAGTTTGGGGATTGATATTGGGCTATGGGGAGAGAGTGGGACAGTGGGATTAGTTTGGAGATTGATACTGGGCTATGGGGAGAGAGTGGGACAGTGAGATTAGTTTTGGGATTGATACAGGGCTATGGGGAGAGAGCGGGACAGTGGGATTAGTTTGGGGATTGATACTGGGCTATGGGGAGAGAGCGGGACAGTGGGATTAGTTTGGGGATTGATACTGGGCTATGGGGAGAGAGTGGGGCAGTGGGATTAGTTTGGGGATTGATACTGGGCTATGGGGAGAGAGCGGGGCAGTGGGATTAGTTTGGGGATTGATACAGGGCTATTGGGAGAGAGCGGGACAGTGAGATTAGTTTAGGGATTGATACTGGGCTATGGGGAGAGAGCGGGACAGTGGGATTAGTTTGGGGATTGATACTGGGCTATGGGGAGAGAGTGGGACTGTGGGATTAGTTTGGGGATTGATACAGGGCTATGGGGTGAGAGTGGGACAGTGGGATTAGTTTGGGGATTGATACTGGGCTATGGGGAGAGAGCGGGGCAGTGGGATTAGTTTGGGATTGATACTGGGCTATAGGGAGAGAGTGGGACAGTGGGATTAGTTTGGGATTGATACTGGGCTATGGGGAGCGAGCGGGACAGTGGGATTAGTTTGGGGATAGATACAGGGCTATGGGGAGAGAGTGGGGCAGTGGGATTAGTTTGGGATTGATACTGGGCTATGGGGAGCGAGCGGGACAGTGGGATTAGTTTGGGGATAGATACAGGGCTATGGGGAGAGAGTGGGGCAGTGGGATTAGTTTGGGGTTGATACAGGGCTATGGGGAGAGAGCGGGGCAGTGGGATTAGTTTGGGGATTGATACTGGGCTATGGGGAGAGAGCGGGACAGTGGGATTAGTTTGGGGATTGATACTGGGCTATGGGGTGAGAGTGGGACAGGGGGATTAGTTTGGGGATTGATACTGGGCTATGGGGAGAGAGTGGGACAGTGGGATTAGTTTGGGGATTGATACTGGGCTATGGGGTGAGAGTGGGACAGTGGGATTGGTTTGGGGATTGATACTGGGCTATGGGGTGAGAGTGGGACAGTGGGATTAGTTTGGGATTGATACTGGGCTATGGGGAGAGAGCGGGGCAGTGGGGTTAGTTTGGGGACTGATACAGTGCTATGGGGTGAGAGCGGGGCAGTGGGATTAGTTTGGGGATTGATACTGGGCTATGGGGAGAGAGCGGGACAGTGGGATTATTTTGGGATTGATACTGGGCTATGGGGAGAGAGTGGGACAGTCGGGTTAGTTTGGGGATTGATACTGGGCTATGGGCAGAGAGCGGGGCAGTGGGATTAGTTTGGGGATTGATACTGGGCTATTGGGAGAGAGAGGGGCAGTGGGATTGGATTGGGGATTGATACTGGGCTATGGGGAGAGAGCAGGACAGTGGGATTAGTTTGGGATTGATACTGGGCTATGGGGAGAGAGCGGGACTGTGGGATTAATTTGGGGATTGATACTGGGCTATGGGGAGAGAGCAGGACAGTGGGATTAGGTGGGATTGATACAGGGCTATGGGGAGAGAGCGGGACATTGGGATTAGGTAGGATTGATACAGGGCTATGGGGAGGGAGCGGGACTGTGGGATTAGTTTGGGGATTGATACTGGGCTATGGGGAGAGAGCGGGGCAGTGGATTATTTTGGGGATTGATACTGGGCTATGGGGAGGGAGCGAGGCAGTGGGATTAGGTAGGATTGATACAGGGCTATGGGGAGGGAGCGGGACTGTGGGATTAGTTTGGGGATTGATACTGGGCTATGGGGAGAGAGCGGGGCAGTGGATTATTTTGGGGATTGATACTGGGCTATGGGGAGAGAGCGGGACAGTGGGATTAGTTTGGGGATTGATACTGGGCTCTGGGGAGGGAGCGTGACAGTGGGATTAGTTTGGGGATTGATACTGGGCTATGGGGAGAGAGCGGGACAGTGGGATTAGTTTGGGGATTGATATTGGGCTATGGGGAGAGAGTGGGACAGTGGGATTAGTTTGGGGATTGATACTGGGCTATGGGGAGAGAGCAGGGCAGTGGGATTAGTTTGGGGATTGATACAGGGCTATGGGGAGAGAGCGGGGCAGTGGGATTAGTTTGGGGATTTATACTGGGCTATGGGGAGAGAGCGGGGCAGTGGGATTAGTTTGGGGATTGATACAGGGCTATGGGGAGAAAGCTGGGCAGTGGGATTAGTTTGGGGATTGATACAGGGCTATGGGGAGAGAGTGGGACAGTGGGATTAGTTTGGGATTGATACAGGGCTATTGCGAGAGAGCGGGACAGTGGGATTAGTTTGGGATTGATAGTGGGCTATGGGGAGAGAGCGGGACAGTTGGGATTAAATAGGGGATTGATACTGGGCTATGGGGTGAGAGTGGGGCAGTGGGATTAGTTTGGGGATTGATACTGGGCTATGGGGTGAGAGTGGGGCAGTGGGATTAGTTTGGGGATTGATACTGGGCTATGGGGAGAGAGCGGGACAGTGGGATTAGTTTGGGGATTGATACTGGGCTATGGGGAGAGAGCGGGGCAGTGGGATTAGTTTGGGGATTGATACTGGGCTATGGGGAGAGAGCGGGACAGTGGGATTAGTTTGGGGATTGATACAGGGCTATGGGGAGAGAACGGGACAGTGAGATTAGTTTAGGGATTGATACAGGGCTATGGGGAGAGAGTGGGGCAGTGGGATTAGTTTGGGGATTGATACTGGGCTATGGGGAGAGAGCGGGACAGTGGGATTAGTTTGGGATTGATACAGGGCTATGGGGAGAGAGTGGGGCAGTGGGATTAGTTTGGGATTGATACTGGGCTATGGGGAGAGAGCGGGACAGTGGGATTAGTATGGGGATTGATACTGGGATTTGGGGAGAGAGTGGGACAGTGGGATTAGTTTGGGGATTGATGCTGGGCTATGGGGAGAGAGTCGGACAGTGGGATTAGTTTGGGGATTGATACAGGGCTATGGGGTGAGAGTGGGGCAGTGGGATTAGTTTGGGGATTGATACTGGGCTATGGGGTGAGAGTGGGGCAGTGGGATTAGTTTGGGGATTGATACAGGGCTGTGGGGAGAGAGCGGGGCAGTGGGATTAGTTTGGGATTGATACTGGGCTATGGGGAGAGAGCGGGACAGTGGGATTAGTTTGGGGAGTGATACAGGGCTATGGGGAGAGAGCGGGACAGTGGGATTAGTTTGGGGATTGATACTGGGCTATGGGGAGAGAGCGGGGCAGTGGGATTAGTTTGGGGATTGATACTGGGCTATGGGGAGAGAGCGGGACAGTGTGATTAGTTTGGGGATTGATACAGGGCTATGGGGAGAGAGCGGGACAGTGGGATTAGTTTGGGGATTGATACAGGGTTTTTGGGGAGAGAGTGGGGCAGTGGGATTAGTTTGGGGGTTGATACTGGGCTATGGGGAGAGAGTGGGGCAGTGGGATTAGTTTAGGGATTGATACTGGGCTATGGGGAGAGAGCGGGACAGTGGGATTAGTTTAGGATTGATACTGGGCTATGGGGAGAGAGCGGGGCAGTGGGATTAGTTTGGGATTGATACTGGGCTATGGGGAGAGAGCGGGGCAGTGGGATTAGTTTGGGGATTGATACTGGGCTATGGGGAGAGAGTGGGGCAGTGGGATTAGTTTGGGGATTGATACTGGGCTATGGGGAGAGAGCGGGACAGTGGGATTAGTTTGGGGATTGATACAGGGCTATGGGGAGAGAGTGGGACAGTGGGATTAGTTTGGGATTGATACTGGGCTATGGGGAGAGAGTGGGACAGTGGGATTAGTTTGGGGATTGATACTGGGCTATGGGGAGAGAGCTGGAGTGTGGGATTAGTTTGGGGATTGATGCTGGGCTATGGGGAGACAGCGGGACAGTTGGATTAGGTTGGGATTGATACCGGGCTCCGGGGAGAGAGCGGGGCAGTGGGATTAGTTTGGGGATTGATTCTGGGCAATGGGGAGAGAGTGGGGACAGTGGGATTAGTTTGGGGATTGATACTGGTCAACGGGGAGAGAGCGGGACAGTGGGATTAGTTTGGGGATTGATACTGGGCTATGGGGAGAGAGCGGGACAGTGGGATTAGTTTGGGAATTGATCCTGGCCTATGGGGAGACAGCGGGACAGTGGGATTAGTTTGGGGATTGATTCTGGGCAATGGGGAGAGAGTGGGGACAGTGGGATTAGTTTGGGGATTGATTCTGGGCTATGGGGAGAGAGCGGGGCAGTGGGATTAGTTTAGGGATTGATACAGGGCGATTGGGAGAGAGTGGGACAGTGGGATGAGTTTGGGATTGATACTGGGCTATGGGGAGAGAGCGTGGCAGTGGGATTAGTTTGGGGATTGATACAGGGCTATGGGGAGAGAGCAGGACAGTGAGATTAGTTTAGGGATTGATACAGGGCTATGGGGAGAGATCGGGACAGTGGGATTAGTTTGGGGATTGATACTGGGCTATGGGGTGAGAGCGGGACAGTGGGATTAGTTTGGGGATTGATACTGGGCTATGGGGTGAGAGCGGGACAGTGGGATTAGTTTGGGGATTGATACTGGGCTATGGGGAGAGAGCGGGACAGTGGGATTAGTTTGGGGATTGATACTGGGCTATGGGGAGAGAGCGGGGCAGTGGGATTAGTTTGGGGTTTGATACAGGGCTATGGGGAGAGAGCGGGACAGTGGGATTAGTTTGGGGATTGATACTGGGCTATGGGGAGAGTGCGGGGCATTGGGATTAGTTTGGGGATTGATACAGGGCTATGGGGAGAGAGCCGGAGTGTGGGATTAGTTTGGCGATTGATACAGGGCTATGTGGAGAGAGTGGGGCAGTGGGATTAGTTTGGGATTGATACTGGGCTATGGGGAGAGAGCGGGGCAGTGGGATTAGTTTGGGGATTGATACCGGGCTATGGGGAGAGAGCGGGACAGTGGGATTAGTTTGGGATTGATACCGGGCTACGGGGAGAGAGCGGGGCAGTGGGATTAGTTTGGAATTGATACTGGGCTATGGGGAGAGAGCGGGATAGTGGGATTAGTTTGGGGATTGATACAGGGCTATGGGGAGACAGCGGGACAGTGGGATTAGTTTGGGATTGATACTGGGCTATGGAAAGAGAGCGGGACAGTGGGATTAGTTTGGGGAGAGATACAGGGCTATGGGGAGAGAGCGGGACAGTGGGATTAGTTTGGGGATTGATACTGGGCTATGGGGAGAGAGCGGGGCAGTGGGATTAGTTTCGGGATTGATACTGGGCTATGGGGAGAGAGCGGGACAGTGTGATTAGTTTGGGGATTGATACAGGGCTATGGGGAGAGAGCGGGACAGTGGGATTAGTTTGGGGATTGATACAGGGTTTTTGGGGAGAGAGTGGGGCAGTGGGATTAGTTTGGGGATTGATACCGGGCTATGGGGAGAGAGCGGGACAGTGGGATTAGTTTGGGATTGATACCGGGCTACGGGGAGAGAGCGGGGCAGTGGGATTAGTTTGGAATTGATACTGGGCTATGGGGAGAGAGCGGGATAGTGGGATTAGTTTGGGATTGATACTGGGCTATGGAAAGAGAGCGGGACAGTGGGATTAGTTTGGGGAGAGATACAGGGCTATGGGGAGAGAGCGGGACAGTGGGATTAGTTTGGGGATTGATACTGGGCTATGGGGAGAGAGCGCGGCAGTGGGATTAGTTTGGGGATTGATACTGGGCTATGGGGAGAGAGCGGGACAGTGTGATTAGTTTGGGGATTGATACAGGGCTATGGGGAGAGAGCGGGACAGTGGGATTAGTTTGGGGATTGATACAGGGTTTTTGGGGAGAGAGTGGGGCAGTGGGATTGATTTGGGGATTGATACTGGGCTATGGGGAGAGAGCGGGGCAGTGGGATTAGTTTGGGGATTGATACAGGGCTATGGGGAGAGAGCGGGACATTGGGATTCATTTGGGGATTGATACTGGGCTATGGGGAGAGATTGGGGCAGTGGGATTAGTTTGGGGAATGATACTGGGCTATGGGGAGAGAGCGGGACAGTGGGATTAGTTTGGGGATTGATGCTGGGCTATGGGGACAGAGCGGGACAGTGGGATTAGTTTGGGGATTGATACTGGGCTATGGGGAGAGAGCGGGACAGTGGGATTAGTTTGGGATTGATACTGGGCTATGGGGAGAGAGCGGGACAGTGGGATTAGTTTGGAGATTTATACAGGGCTATGGGGAGAGAGCGGGACAGTGGGATTAGTTTGGGGATTGATACTGGGCTATGGGGAGAGAGCGGGACAGTGGGATTAGTTTGGGGATTGATACTGGGCTATGGGGAGAGAGCGGGACAGTGGGATTAGTTTGGGGATTGATACAGGGCTATGGGGAGAGAGCGGGTCAGTGGTATTAGTTTGGGGATTGATACAGGGCTATGGGGAGAGAGCGAGGCAGTGGGATTAGTTTGGGATTGATACAGGGCTATGGGGAGAGCGGGGCAGTGGGATTAGTTTGGGGATTGATACAGTTCTATGGGGAGAGAGCGGGGCAGTGGGATTAGTTTGGGGATTGATACTGGGCTATGGGGAGAGAGTGGGACAGTGGGATTAGTTTGGGGATTGATACTGGGCTATGGGGAGAGAGCGGGGCAGTGGGATTAGTTTGGCGAATGATACTGGGCTATGGGGAGAACGTGGGACAGTGGGATTAGTTTGGGGATTGATACAGGGCTATGGGGAGAGAGCGGGACAGTGGGATTAGTTTGGGTATTGATACTGGGCTATGTGCAGAGAGTGGGACAGTGGGATTAGTTTGGGGATTGATTCTGGGCTATGGGGAGAGAGCGGGACAGTGGGATTAGTTTGGGGATTGATTCTGGGCTATGGGGAGAGAGTGAGACTGTCAGATTAGTTTGGGGATTGATACAGGGCTATGGGGAGGGAGCGGGGCAGTGGGATTAGTTTAGGGATTGATACAGGGCGATTGGGAGAGAGTGGGACAGTGGGATTAGTTTGGGATTGATACTGGGCTATGGGGAGAGAGCGTGGCAGTGGGATTAGTTTGGGGATTGATACAGGGCTATGGGGAGAGAGCAGGACAGTGAGATTAGTTTAGGGATTGATACAGGGCTATGGGGAGAGATCGGGACAGTGGGATTAGTTTGGGGATTGATACTGGGCTATGGGGTGAGAGCGGGACAGTGGGATTAGTTTGGGGATTGATACTGGGCTATGGGGTGAGAGCGGGACAGTGGGATTAGTTTGGGGATTGATACTGGGCTATGGGGAGAGAGCGGGACAGTGGGATTAGTTTGGGGATTGATACTGGGCTATGGGGAGAGAGCGGGGCAGTGGGATTAGTTTGGGGTTTGATACAGGGCTATGGGGAGAGAGCGGGACAGTGGGATTAGTTTGGGGATTGATACTGGGCTATGGGGAGAGTGCGGGGCATTGGGATTAGTTTGGGGATTGATACAGGGCTATGGGGAGAGAGCCGGAGTGTGGGATTAGTTTGGCGATTGATACAGGGCTATGTGGAGAGAGTGGGGCAGTGGGATTAGTTTGGGATTGATACTGGGCTATGGGGAGAGAGCGGGGCAGTGGGATTAGTTTGGGGATTGATACCGGGCTATGGGGAGAGAGCGGGACAGTGGGATTAGTTGGGATTGATACCGGGCTACGGGGAGAGAGCGGGGCAGTGGGATTAGTTTGGAATTGATACTGGGCTATGGGGAGAGAGCGGGATAGTGGGATTAGTTTGGGGATTAATACAGGGCTATGGGGAGACAGCGGGACAGTGGGATTAGTTTGGGATTGATACTGGGCTATGGAAAGAGAGCGGGACAGTGGGATTAGTTTGGGGAGAGATACAGGGCTATGGGGAGAGAGCGGGACAGTGGGATTAGTTTGGGGATTGATACTGGGCTATGGGGAGAGAGCGGGGCAGTGGGATTAGTTTCGGGATTGATACTGGGCTATGGGGAGAGAGCGGGACAGTGTGATTAGTTTGGGGATTGATACAGGGCTATGGGGAGAGAGCGGGACAGTGGGATTAGTTTGGGGATTGATACAGGGTTTTTGGGGAGAGAGTGGGGCAGTGGGATTAGTTTGGGGATTGATACCGGGCTATGGGGAGAGAGCGGGACAGTGGGATTAGTTTGGGATTGATACCGGGCTACGGGGAGAGAGCGGGGCAGTGGGATTAGTTTGGAATTGATACTGGGCTATGGGGAGAGAGCGGGATAGTGGGATTAGTTTGGGATTGATACTGGGCTATGGAAAGAGAGCGGGACAGTGGGATTAGTTTGGGGAGAGATACAGGGCTATGGGGAGAGAGCGGGACAGTGGGATTAGTTTGGGGATTGATACTGGGCTATGGGGAGAGAGCGCGGCAGTGGGATTAGTTTGGGGATTGATACTGGGCTATGGGGAGAGAGCGGGACAGTGTGATTAGTTTGGGGATTGATACAGGGCTATGGGGAGAGAGCGGGACAGTGGGATTAGTTTGGGGATTGATACAGGGTTTTTGGGGAGAGAGTGGGACAGTGGGATTAGTTTGGGGATTGATACTGGGCTATGGGGAGAGAGCGGGGCAGTGGGATTAGTTTGGGGATTGATACAGGGCTATGGGGAGAGAGCGGGACATTGGGATTCGTTTGGGGATTGATACTGGGCTATGGGGAGAGATTGGGGCAGTGGGATTAGTTTGGGGAATGATACTGGGCTATGGGGAGAGAGCGGGACAGTGGGATTAGTTTGGGGATTGATGCTGGGCTATGGGGACAGAGCGGGACAGTGGGATTAGTTTGGGGATTGATACTGGGCTATGGGGAGAGAGCGGGACAGTGGGATTAGTTTGGGATTGATACTGGGCTATGGGGAGAGAGCGGGACAGTGGGATTAGTTTGGAGATTTATACAGGGCTATGGGGAGAGAGCGGGACAGTGGGATTAGTTTGGGGATTGATACTGGGCTATGGGGAGAGAGCGGGACAGTGGGATTAGTTTGGGGATTGATACTGGGCTATGGGGAGAGAGCGGGACAGTGGGATTAGTTTGGGGATTGATACAGGGCTATGGGGAGAGAGCGGGTCAGTGGTATTAGTTTGGGGATTGATACAGGGCTATGGGGAGAGAGCGAGGCAGTGGGATTAGTTTGGGATTGATACAGGGCTATGGGGAGAGCGGGGCAGTGGGATTAGTTTGGGGATTGATACAGTTCTATGGGGAGAGAGCGGGGCAGTGGGATTAGTTTGGGGATTGATACTGGGCTATGGGGAGAGAGTGGGACAGTGGGATTAGTTTGGGGATTGATACTGGGCTATGGGGAGAGAGCGGGGCAGTGGGATTAGTTTGGCGAATGATACTGGGCTATGGGGAGAACGTGGGACAGTGGGATTAGTTTGGGGATTGATACAGGGCTATGGGGAGAGAGCGGGACAGTGGGATTAGTTTGGGTATTGATACTGGGCTATGTGCAGAGAGTGGGACAGTGGGATTAGTTTGGGGATTGATTCTGGGCTATGGGGAGAGAGCGGGACAGTGGGATTAGTTTGGGGATTGATTCTGGGCTATGGGGAGAGAGTGAGACTGTCAGATTAGTTTGGGGATTGATACAGGGCTATGGGGAGGGAGCGGGGCAGTGGGATTAGTTTGGGGATTGATACAGGGCAATGGGGAGAGAGCAGGGCAGTGGGATTAGTTTGGGGATTGATACTGGGCTATGGGGAGAGAGCAGGGCAGAGGGATTAGTTTGGGGATTGATACTGGGCTATGGGGTGAGAGCGGGACAGTGGGATTAGTTTGGGATTGATACAGGGCTATGGGGAGAGAACGGGACAGTGAGATTAGTTTAGGGATTGATACAGGGCTATGGGGAGTGAGCGGGACAGTGGGATTAGTTTGGGGATTGATAGTGGGCTATGGGGAGAGAGCGGGGCAGTGGGATTAGTTTGGGGATTGATACTGGGCTATGGGGAGAGAGCGGGGCAGTGGGATTAGTTTGGGGATTGATACTGGGCTATGGGGAGAGAGCGGGACAGTGGGATTAGTTTGGGATTGATACTGGGCTATGGGGAGAGAGCGGGACAGTGGGATTAGTTTGGGGATTGATACAGGGCTATGGGGAGGGAGCGAGGCAGTGGGATTAGGTAGGATTGATACAGGGCTATGGGGAGGGAGCGGGACTGTGGGATTAGTTTGGGGATTGATACTGGGCTATGGGGAGAGAGTGGGGCAGTGGGATTAGTTTGGGGATTGATACTGGGCTATGGGGAGAGAGCGGGGCAGTGGGATTAGTTTGGGATTGATACTGGGCTATGGGGAGAGAGCAGGACAGTGGGATTAGTTTGGCGATTGATACAGGGCTACGGGGAGAGAGCGGGAGAGTGGGATTAGTTTGGGGATTGATACTGGGCTATGGGGAGAGAGCGGGAGAGTGGGATTAGTTTGGGGATTGATACTGGGCTATGGGGAGAGAGCGGAGCAGTGGGATTAGTTTGGGGATTGATACTGGGCTACGGGGAGAGAGCGGGAGAGTGGGATTAGTTTGGGGATTGATACTGGGCTATGGGGAGAGAGCGGAGCAGTGGGATTAGTTTGGGGATTGATACTGGGCTATGGGGAGAGAGCGGGGCAGTGGGATTAGTTTGGGTATTGATACTGGGCTATGGGGAGAGAGTGGGGCAGTGGGATTAGTTTGGGGATTGATACTGGGCTAAGGGGAGAGAGCGGGGCAGTGAGATTAGTTTGGAGATTGATACTGGGCTATGGGGAGAGAGCGGTGAGCGGGATTAGTTTGGGATTGATACTGGGCTATGGGGAGAGAGCGGGACTGTGGGATTAGTTTGGGGATTGATACAGGGCTATGGGGAGAGAGCGGGACAGTGGGATTAGTTTGGGGATTGATGCTGGGCTAAGGGGAGAGAGCGGGGCAGTGGGATTAGTTTGGGGATTGATACTGGGCTATGGGGAGAGAGTGGGACAGTGGGATTAGTTTGGGGATTGATACTGGGCTATGGGGAGAGAGCGGGACAGTGGGATCAGTTTCAGGATTGATACAGGGCTATGGGGAGAGAGCGGGACAGTGGGATTAGTTTGGGGATTGATACAGGGCTATGGGGAGAGAGCGGGGCAGTGGAATTAGTTTGGGGATTGATACTGGGCTATGGGGAGGGAGCGGGGCAGTGGGATTAGTTTGGGGATTGATACAGGGCTATGGGGAGAGAGCGGGACAGTGGGATTAGTTTAGGGATTGATGCTGGGCTATGGGGAGAGAGTGGGTCAGTGGGATTAGTTTGGGGATTGACACAGGGCTATGGGGAGAGAGTGGGACAGTGGGATTAGTTTGGGATTGATACTGGGCTATGGGGAGAGAGCAGGACAGTGGGATTTTTTAGGGGATTGATGCTGGGCTATGGGGTGAGAGTGGGACAGTGGGATTAGTTTGGGGATTGATACTGGGCTATGGGGAGAGAGCGGGGCAGTGGGATTAGTTTGGGGATTGATACTGGGCTATGGGGTGAGAGTGGGACAGTGGGATTAGTTTGGGGATTGATACTGGGCTATGGGGAGAGAGTGGGATATTGGAATTTGTTTGGGATTGATACTGGGCTATGGGGAGAGAGCGGGACAGTCGGATTAGTTTGGGGATTGATACTGGGCTATGGGGAGAGAGTGGGGCAGTGTGTTAATTTGGGGATTGATCCTGGGCTATGGGGAAAGAGCGGGGCACTGGGATTAGTTTGGGGATTGATACAGGGCTATGGGGAGAGAGCGGGACAGTGGGATTAGTTTGGGGATTGATTCTGGGCAATGGGGAGAGAGTGGGGACAGTGGGATTAGTTTGGGGATTGATACTGGGCTATGGGGAGAGAGCGGGGCAGTGGGATTAGTATGGGATTGATACAGGGCGATTGGGAGAGAGTGGGACAGTGGGATTAGTTTGGGATTGATACTGGGCTATGGGGAGAGAGCGGGACAGAGGGATTAGTTTGGGATTGATACAGGGCTATGGGGAGAGAACGGGGGCAGTGGGATTAGTTTGGGGATTGATACGGGGCTATGGGGAGAGAGCGGAGCAGTGGGATTAGTTTGGGGATTGATACAGGGCTATGGGGAGAGAGCGGGGCAGTGGGATTAGTTTGGGGATTGATACTGGGCTATGGGGAGAGAGCGGGACAGTGGGATTAGTTTGGGATTGATACTGGGCTATGGGGAGAGAGTGGGACAGTGGGATTAGTTTGGGGATTGATACTGGGCTATGGGGAGAGAGCGGGACAGTGGGATTAGTTTGGGGATTGATACTGGGCTATGTGGAGAGAGCGGGGCAGTGGGATTAGTTTGGGGATTGATACAGGGCTATGGGGAGAGAGCGGGGCAGTGGGATTAGTTTGGGGATTGATACTGGGCTATGGGGAGAGAGCGGGACAGTGGGATTAGTTTGGGGATTGATACTGGGCTATGGGGAGAGAGCGGGATAGTGGGATTAGTTTGGGGATTGATACTGGGCTATGGGGAGAGAGCGGGACAGTGGGATTAGTTTGGGGACTGATACTGGGCTATGGGAGAGAGCGAACAGTTGGATTAGTTTGGGGATTGATACTGGGCTATGGGGAGAGAGCGGGACAGTGGGATTAGTTTGGGGATTGATACTGGGCTATGGGGAGAGAGCGGGACAGTGGGATTAGTTTGGGGATTGATACTGGGCTATGGGGAGAGAGTGGGACTGTGGGATTAGGTTGGGGATTGATACTGGGCTATGGGGAGAGAGCGGGCCACGGATTAGTTTGGGGATTGATACAGGGCTATGGGGAGAGAGCGGGGCTGTGGGATTAGGTTGGGGATTGATACTGGGCTATGGGGAGAGAGCGGGGCTGTGGGATTAGTTTGGGGATTGATACAGGGCTATGGGGAGAGAGCGGGGCAGTGGGATTAGTTTGGGGATTTGTACAGGGCTATGGGGAGAGAGCGGGACAGTGGGATTAGTTTGGGGTTTGATACAGGGCTATGGGGAGAGAGCGGGACAGTGGGATTAGTTTGGGGATTTGTACAGGGCTATGGGGAGAGAGCGGGACAGTGGGTTAGTTTGGGGATTGATACAGGGCTATGGGGAGAGAGCGGGACAGTGGGATTAGTTTGGGATTGATACTGGGCTATGGGGAGAGAGCGGGACAGTGGGATTAGTTTGGGGTTTGATACAGGGCTATGGGGAGAGAGCGGGACAGTGGGATTAGTTTGGGGATTGATACAGGGCTATGGGGAGAGAGCGGGGCAGTGGGATTAGTTTGGGGATTGATACTGGGCTATGTGGAGAGAGCGGGGCAGTGGGATTAGTTTGGGGATTGATACAGGGTTATGGGGAGAGAGCGGGACAGTGGTATTAGTTTGGGGATTGATACTGGGCTCTGGGGAGAGAGCGGAACAGTGGGATTAGTTTGGGGATTGATACTGGGCTATGGGGAGAGAGCGGGACAGTGGGATTAGATTGGGGATAGATACAGGGCTATGGGGAGAGAGCGGGACAGTGGGATTAGTTTGGGGATTGATACTGGGCTATGGGGAGTGAGCGGGACAGTGGGATTAGTTTGGGGATTGATACTGGGCTATGGGGAGTGAGCGGGACAGTGGGATTAGTTTGGGGATTGATACTGGGCTATGGGGAGTGAGCGGGACAGTGGGATTTGTTCAGGGATTGATACTGGGCTATGGAGAGAGAGCGGGGCAGTGGGATTAGTTTGGGGATTGATACAGGGCTATGGGGAGAGAGCGGGACAGTGGGATTAGTTTGGGGATTGATACTGGGCTATGGGGAGAGAGCGGGACAGTGGGATTAGTTTGGGGATTGATACTGGGCTATGGGGAGAGAGCGGGACAGTGGGATTAGTTTGGGGATTGATACTGGGCTATGGGGAGAGAGCGGGACAGTGGGATTAGTTTGGGGATTGATACTGGGCTATGGGGAGAGAGCGGGACAGTGGGATTAGTTTGGGGATTGATACTGGGCTATGGGGAGAGAGCGGGACAGTGGGATTAGTTTGGGATTGATACTGGGCTATGGGGAGAGAGCAGGGCAGTGGGATTAGTTTGGGGATTGATACAGGGCCATGGGGAGAGAGCGGGGCTGTGGGATTTGATTGGGATTGATGCTGGGCTAAGTGGCGAGAGCGGTGCAGTGGGATTAGTTTGGAGATTGATACTGGGCTATGGGGAGAGAGCGGGACAGTGGGATTAGTTTGGAAATTGATACTGGGCTATGGGGAGAGAGAGGGACAGTGGTATTAGTTTGGGGATTGATACTGGGCTATGGGGAGAGAGCGGGACAGTGGGATTAGTTTGGGGATTGATACAGGGCTATGGGCAGAAAGCGGGACAGTGGGATTAGTTTGGGATTGATACTGGGCTATGGGGAGAGAGTGGGGCAGTGGGATTAGTCTGGGGATTGATACAGGGCTATGGGGAGAGAGCGGGGCAGTGGGATTAGTCTGGGGATTGATACTGGGCTATGGGGTGAGAGCAGGGCAGTGGGATTAGTTTGGGGATTGATACAGGGCTATGGGGAGAGAGCGGGTCAGTGGGATTAGTTTGGGGATTGATACTGGGCCATGGGGAGAGAGCGGGACAGTGGGATTAGTCTGGGGATTGATACAGGGCTATGGGGAGAGAGCGGGACAGTGGGATTAGTTTGGGGATTGATACTGGGCTATGGGGAGAGAGCGAGGCAGTGGGATTAGTTTGGGGATTGATACTGGGCTATGGGGAGAGAGCGGGGCAGTGGGATTAGTTTGGGGGTTGATGCTGGGCTATGGGGACAGAGTGGGACAGTGGGATTAGTTTGGGGATTGATACTGGGCTATGGGGAGAGAGCAGGACAGTGGGATTAGTTTGGAGATTGATACAGGGCTATGGGGAGAGAGCGGGGCAGTGGGATTAGTTTGGGGATTGATACAGGGCTATGGGGAGAGAGCGGGGCAGTGGGATTAGTTTGGGGATTGATACTGGGCTATGGGGAGAGAGCGGGACAGTGAGATTAGCTTGGGGATTGATACTGGGCTATGGGGACAGAGCGGGGCAGTGGGATTAGTTTGGGGATTTGTACAGGGCTATGGGGAGAGCGGGACAGTGGGATTAGTTTGGGATTGAAACTGGGCTATGGGGAGAGAGTGGGACAGTGGGATTAGTTTGGGGATTGATAATGGGCTATGGGGAGAGAGCGGGGCAGTGTGATTAGTTTGGGGATTGATACAGGGCTTTGGGGAGAGACGGGACAGTGGGATTAGTTTGGGGATTGATACAGGGCTATGGGGAGAGAGCGGGACAGTGGGATTAGTTTGGGGATTGATACTGGGCTATGGGGAGAGAGTGGGACAGTGGGATTAGTTTGGGGATTGATACTGGGCTATGGGGAGAGAGCGGGACAGTGGGATTAGTTTGGGGATTGATACTGGGCTATGGGGAGAGAGCGGGACAGTGGGATTAGTTTGGAGATTGATACTGGGCTATGGGGAGAGAGCGGGGCAGTGGGGTTAGTTTGGGATTGATACTGGGCTATGGGGACAGAGCCGGACAGCGGGATTAGTTTGGGGATTGATACAGGGCTATGGGGAGAGAGCGGGACAGTGTGATTAGTTTGGGGATTGATACTGGTCTATGGGGAGAGAGCGGGGCAGTGGGATTAGTTTGGGGATTGATACTGGGCTATGGGGAGAGAGCGGGGCAGTGGGATTAGTTTGGGGATTGATACAGGGCTATGGGGAGAGAGCGGGGCAGTGGGATTAGTTTGGGATTGATACAGGGCTATGGGGAGAGAGCGGGACAGTGGGATTAGTTTGGGGATTGATACAGGGCTATGGGGAGAGAGCGGGACAGTGGGATTAGTTTGGGGATTGATACTGGGCTATGGGGAGGGAGCGGGACAGTGGGATTAGTTTGGGATTGATACTGGGCTATGGGGAGAGAGCGGGACAGTGGGATTAGTTTGGGATTGATACTGGGCTATGGGGAGAGAGCGGGGCAGTGGGATTAGTTTCGGGATTGATACTGGGCTATGGGGAGAGAGCGGGACAGTGGGATTAGTTTGGGGATTGATACAGGGCTATGGGGAGAGAGTGGGACAGTGGGATTAGTTTGTGGATTGATACTGGGCTATGGGGAGAGTGTGGGACAGTGAGATTAGTTTGGGGATTGATACAGGGCTATGGGGAGAGAGTGGGGCAGTCGGATTAGTTTGGGGGTTGATGCTGGGCTATGGGGAGAGAGTGGGAGTGTTGGATTAGTTTGGGGATTGATACTGGGCTATGGGGAGAGAGCGGTGCAGTGGGATTAGTTTGGGGATTGATACTGGGCTATGGGGAGATAGCGGGACTGTGGGATTAGTTTGGGGATTGATACTGGGCTATGGGGAGAGAGCGGGACAGTGGGATTAGTTTGGGATTGATACTGTGCTATGGGGAGAGAGTGGGACAGTGGGATTAGTTTGGGGATTGATACTGGGCTATGGGGAGAGAGCGGGGCAGTGGGGTTACTTTGGGGATTGATACAGGGCTATGGGGAGAGAGCGGGGCAGTGGGATTAGTTTGTGGATAGATGCTGGGTTATAGGGAGTGAGCGGGACAGTGGGATTAGTTTGTGGATTGATACAGGGCTATGGGGAGAGAGCGGGACAGTGGGATTAGTTTGGGGATTGATACTGGGCTATGGGGAGAGAGAGCAGGACAGAGAGATTAGTTTGGGAATTGATACTGGGCTATGGGGAGAGAGAGCAGGACAGAGGGATAAGTTTGGGGATTGATACTGGGCTATGGGGAGAGAGAGCAGGACAGAGGGATTAGTTTGGGGATTGATACAGGGCTATGGGGAGAGAGTGGGGCAGTGGGATTAGTTTGGGGATTGATACTGGGCTATGGTGAGAGTGTGGGACAGTGGGATTAGTTGGGGGTTGATACAGGGCTATGGGGAGACTGTGGGACAGTGGGATTAGTTTGGGGATTGATACTGGGCTATGGGGAGAGAGCAGGACAGTGGGATTAGTTTGGAGATTGATGCTTGGCTATGGTGAGGGAGCGTGACAGTGGGATTAGTTTGGGGATTGATACTGGGCTATATGGAGAGAGCGGGGCAGTGGGGTTAGTTTGAGGATTGATACTGGGCTATGGGGAGAGAGCGGGGCAGTGGGATTAGTTTGGGGATTTGTACAGGGCTATGGGGAGAGCGGGACAGTGGGATTAGTTTGGGATTGATACTGGGCTATGGGGAGAGAGTGGGTCAGTGGGATTAGTTTGGGATTGATACTGGGCTATGGGGAGAGAGTGGGACAGTGGGATTAGTTTGGGGATTGATACTGGGCTATGGGGAGAGAGCGGGACAGTGGGATTTGTTTGGGGATTGATACTGGGCTATGGGGAGAGAGTGGGACAGTGGGATTAGTTTGGGGATTGATACTGGGCTATGGGGAGAGAGCAGGACAGTGGGATTAGTTTGGAGATTGATACTGGGCTATGGGGAGAGAGCGGGGCAGTGGGGTTAGTTTGGGATTGATACTGGGCTATGGGGAGAGAGCGGGACAGTGGGATTAGTTTGGGGATTGATACTGGGCTATGGGGAGAGAGCAGGGCAGTGGGATTAGTATGGGGATTGATACTGGGCTATGGGGAGAGAGCGGGACAGTGGGATTAGTTTGGGATTGATACTGGGCTATGGGGAGAGAGCGGGGCAGTGGTATTAGTTTGGGGATTGATACAGGGCTATGGGGAGAGTGGGACAGTGGGATTAGTTTGGGGATTGATACTGGGCTATGGGGAGAGAGCGTTGCAGTGGGATTAGATTGGGATTGATACTGTGCTATGGGGAGAGTGGGGCAGTGGGATTAGTTTGGGGATTGATACTGGGCTATGGGGAGAGAGCGGGGCAGTGGGATTAGTTTGGGGATTGAAACAGGGCTATGGGGAGAGAGCGGGACAGTGGGATTAGTTTGGGGATTGATACAGGGCAATGGGGAGAGAGCGGGACAGTGGGATTAGTTTGGGGATTGAAACAGGGCTATGTGGATAGAGCGAGGCAGTGGGATTAGTTTGGGGATTGATACTGCGCTATGGGGAGAGAGCGGGACAGTGGGATTAGTTTGGGGATTGATACAGGGCTATGTGGGGAGAGCGGGACAGTGGGATTAGTTTGGGGATTAATAAAGGGCTATGGGGAGAGAGCGGGACAGTGTGATTGGTTTGGGGATTGATACAGGGCTATGGGGAGAGAGCGGGGCAGTGGGATTAGTTTGGGGATTGATACTGGGCTACGCGGAGAGAGCGGGACAGTGGGATTAGTTTGGGGATTGATACTGGGCGATGGGGAGAGAGCGGGACAGTGGGATTAGTTTGGGGATTGATACTGGGCTATGGGGAGAGAGTGGGACAGTGGGATTCGTTTGGGGATTGATACTGGGCTATGGGGAGAGAGCAGGACAGTGCGATTAGTTTGGGGATTGATACAGGGCTATGGGGAGGGAGTGGGGCAGTGGGATTAGTTTGGGGATTGATACTGGGCTATGGGGAGAGAGCGGGACAGTGGGATTAGTTTGGGGATTGATACTGGGCTATGGGGAGAGAGCGGGACAGTGGGATTAGTTTGGGGATTGATACTGGGCTATGGGGAGAGAGCGGGACAGTGGGATTAGTTTGGGGATTGATACTGGGCTATGGGGAGAGAGCGGGACAGTGGGATTAGTTTGGGGATTGATACAGGGCTATGGGGAGAGAGTGGGGCAGTGGGATTACATTGGGATTGATACTGGGCTATGGGGAGAGAGCGGGACAGTGGGATTAGTTTGGGGATTGATACAGGGCTATGGGGAGAGAGTGGGACAGTGGGATTAGTTTGGGGATTGATACTGGGCTATGGGGAGAGAGCGGGACAGTGGGATTAGTTTGAGGATTGATACTGGGCTATGGGGAGAGAGCGGGGCAGTGGGATTAGTTTGGGGATTGATACTGGGCTATGGGGAGAGAGCGGGACAGTGGGATTAGTTTGGGGATTGATACAGGGCTACGGGGAGACAGCGGGGCAGTGGGATTAGTTTGGGGATTGATACTGGGCTATGGGGAGAGAGCGGGGCAGTGGGATTAGTTTGAGGATTGATACTGGGCTATGGGGAGAGAGCGGGAAAGTGGGATTAGTTTGGGAATTGATGCTGGGCTATGGAGAGAGAGCGGGACAGTGGGATTAGTATGGGGATTGATACTGGGCTATGGGGAGAGAGCGGGACAGTGGGATTAGTTTGGGGATTGATACAGGGCTATGGGGAGAGAGTGGGGCAGTGGGATTAGATTGGGATTGATACTGGGCTATGGGGAGAGAGCGGGACAGTGGGATTAGTTTGGGGATTGATACAGGGCTATGGGGAGAGAGCGGGACAGTGGGATTAGTTTGGGGATTGATACTGGGCTATGGGGAGAGAGCGGGGCAGTGGGATTAGTTTGGGGATTGATACAGGGCTATGGAGAGAGAGCGGGACAGTGGGATTAGTTTGGGGATTGATACTGGGCCATGTGGAGAGAGCGGGACAGTGGGATTAGATTGGGATTGATACTGGGCTATGGGGAGAGAGCGGGACAGTGGGATTAGTTTGGGATTGATACTGGGCTATGGGGAGAGAGCGGGGCAGTGGGATTAGATTGGGATTGATACTGGGCTATGGGGAGAGAGCGGGACAGTGGGATTAGATTGGGGATTGAAACAGGGCTATGTGGATAGAGCGAGGCAGTGGGATTAGTTTGGGGATTGATACTGGGCTATGGGGAGAGAGCGGGACAGTGGGATTAGTTTGGGGATTGAAACAGTTCTATGGGGAGAGAGCGAAGCAGTGGGATTAGTTTGGGGATTGATACTGGGCTATGGGGAGAGAGCGGGGCAGTGGGATTAGTTTGGGGATTGATACAGGGCTATGGGGAGTGAGCGGGACAGTGGGATTAGTTTGGGGATTGATACAGGGGAATGAGGAGAGAGCAGGTCAGTGGGATTAGTTTGGGATTGATACAGGGCTATGGGGAGAGAGCGGGGCAGTGTGATTAGTTTGGGGATTGATACAGGGCTATGGGGAGAGCGGGACTGTGGGATTAGTTTGGGATTGATACAGGGCTATGGGGAGAGAGCGGGGCAGTGTGATTAGTTTGGGTATTGATACTGGGCTATGGGGAGAGAGCGGGACAGTGGGATTAGTTTGGGGATTGATACACGGCTATGGGGAGAGAGTGGGACAGTGAGATTAGTTTGGGGATTGATACAGGGCTATGGGGAGAGAGCGGGGCTGTGGGATTAGTTTGGGGATTGATACTGGGCTATGGGGAGAGAGCGGGGCAGTGGGATTAGTTTGGGGATTGATACTGGGCTATGGGGAGAGAGCGGGACAGTGGGATTAGTTTGGGGATTGATACTGGGCTATGGGGAGAGATTGGGGCAGTGGGATTAGTTTGGGGATTGATACTGGGCTATGGGGAGAGAGCGGGACAGTGGGATTAGTTTGGGGATTGATACTGGGCTATGGGGAGAGATTGGGGCAGTGGGATTAGTTTGGGGATTGATACACGGCTATGGGGAGAGAGTGGGACAGTGAGATTAGTTTGGGGATTGATACAGGGCTATGGGGAGAGAGCGGGACAGTGGGATTAGTTTGGGGATTGATACTGGGCTATGGGGAGAGAGCGGGACAGTGGGATTAGTTTGGGGATTGATACTGGGCTATGGGGAGAGATTGGGGCAGTGGGATTAGTTTGGGGATTGATACTGGGCTATGGGGAGAGAGCGGGACAGTGGGATTAGTATGGGGATTGATACTGGGCTATGGGGAGAGAGCGGGACAGTGGGATTAGTTTGGGAATTGATGCTGGGCTATGGAGAGAAAGCGGGACAGTGGGATTAGTATGGGGATTGATACTGGGCTATGGGGAGAGAGCGGGACAGTGGGATTAGTTTGGGGATTGATACTGGGCTATGGGGAGAGAGCAGGGCAGTGGGATTAGTATGGGGATTGATACTGGGCTATGGGGAGAGAGCGGGACAGTGGGATTAGTTTGGGATTGATACTGGGCTATGGGGAGAGAGCGGGGCAGTGGGATTAGTATGGGGATTGATACTGGGCTATGGGGAGAGAGCGGGACAGTGGGATTAGTTTGGGAATTGATGCTGGGCTATGGAGAGAGAGCGGGACAGTGGGATTAGTATGGGGATTGATACTGGGCTATGGGGAGAGAGCGGGACAGTGGGATTAGTTTGGGGATTGATACTGGGCTATGGGGAGAGAGCAGGGCAGTGGGATTAGTATGGGGATTGATACTGGGCTATGGGGAGAGAGCGGGACAGTGGGATTAGTTTGGGGATTGATACTGGGCTATGGAGAGAGAGCGGGACAGTGGGATTAGATTGGGATTGATACTGGGCTATGGTGAGAGAGCAGGACAGTGGGATTAGTTTGGGATTGATACTGGGCTATGGGGAGAGAGCGGGACAGTGGGATTAGTTTGGGATTGATACTGGGCTATGGGGAGAGTGGGGCTGTGGGATTAGTTTGGGGATTGATACTGGGCTATGGGGAGAAAGTGGGGCAGTGGGATTAGTTTGGGGATTGATACAGGGCTATGGGGAGAGCGGGACAGTGGGATTAGTTTGGGATTGATACTGGGCTATGGGGAGAGAGTGGGGCTGTGGGATTAGTTTGGGGATTGATACTGGGCTATGGGGAGAAAGTGGGGCAGTGTGATTAATTTGGGGATTGATACAGGGCTATGGGGAGAGAGTGGGGCAGTGGGATTAGTTTGGGGATTGATACAGGGCTATGGTGAGAGTGGGACAGTGGGATTAGTTTGGGGATTGATACAGGGCTATGGGGAGAGAGCGGGGCAGTGGGATTAGTTTGGGGATTGATACAGGGCTATGGGGAGAGAGCAGGGGGCAGTGGGATTAGTTTGGGGATTGATTCTGGGCTATGGGGAGAGAGCGGGGCAGTGGGATTAGTTTGGGGATTGATACTGGGCTATGGGGAGAGAGCGGGACAGTGGGATTAGTTTGGGGATTGATACAGGGCTATGGGGAGAGAGCGGGACAGTGGGATTAGTTTGGGGATTGATACAGGGCTATGGGGAGAGAGCAGGGGGCAGTGGGATTAGTTTGGGGATTGATTCTGGGCTATGGGGAGAGAGCGGGGCAGTGGGATTAGTTTGGGGATTGATACTGGGCTATGGGGAGAGAGCGGGACAGTGGGATTAGTTTGGGGATTGATACTGGGCTATGGGGATAGAACGGGACAGTGGGATTAGTTTGGGGATAGTTACAGGGCTATGGGGAGAGAGCGGGGCAGTGGGATTAGTTTGGGATTGATACAGGGCTATGGGGAGAGAGTGGGACAGTAGGATTAGTTTGGGGATTGATACAGGGCTATGGGGAGAGAGCGGGACAGTGGGATTAGTTTGGGGATTGATACTGGGCTATGGGGAGAGAGCGGGGCAGTGGGATCAGTTTGGGGATTGATACAGGGCTATGGGGAGAGAGCGGGGCAGTGGGATTAGTTTGGGGATTGATACTGGGCTATGGGGAGAGAGCGGGACAGTGGGATTAGTTTGGGGATTGATACAGGGCTATGGGGAGAGAGTGGGACAGTGGGATTAGTTTGGGGATTGATACTGGGCTATGGGGAGAGAACGGGACAGTGAGATTAGTTTAGGGATTGATACAGGGCTATGGGGAGAGAGCGGGACAGTGGGATTAGTTTGGGGATTGATACAGGGCTATGGGGAGAGAGCGGGACAGTGGGATTAGTTTGGGGATTGATACTGGGCTATGGGGAGAGAGCGGGACAGTGAGATTAGTTTGGGGATTGATACTGGGCTATGGGGAGAGAGCGGGGCAGTGGGATTAGTTTGGGGATTGATACAGGGCTATGGGGAGAGAGTGGGGCAGTGTGATTAGTTTGGGGATTGATACTGGGCTATTGGGAGAGAGTGGGACAGTGGGATTAGTTTGGGGATTGATACAGGGCTATGGGGAGAGAACGGGACAGTGAGATTAGTTTAGGGATTGATACAGGGCTATGGGGAGAGAGCGGGACAGTGGGATTAGTTTGGGGATTGATACAGGGCTATGAGGAGAGAGCGGGACAGTGGGATTAGTTTGGGGATTGATACTGGGCTATGGGGAGAGAGCGGGACAGTGGGATTAGTTTGGGGATTGATACTGGGCTATGGGGAGAGAGCGGGACAGTGGGATTAGTTTGGGGATTGATACTGGGCTATGGGGAGAGAGCGGGGCAGTGGGATTAGTTTAGGGATTGATACAGGGCTACGGGGAGAGAGCAGGACAGTGGGATTAGTTTGGGGATTGATACAGGGCTATGGGGAGAGAGCAGGGGGCAGTGGGATTAGTTTGGGGATTGATTCTGGGCTATGGGGAGAGAGCGGGGCAGTGGCATTAGTTTGGGGATTGATACTGGGCTATGGGGAGAGAGCGGGACAGTGGGATTAGTTTGGGGATTGATACGGGGCAATGGGGAGAGAGCTGGGCAGTGGGATTAGTTTGGGGATTGATACTGGGCTATGGGGAGTGAGCAGGGGGCAGTGGGATTAGTTTGGGGATTGATACTGGGCTATGGGGAGAGAGCAGGGGGCAGTGGGATTAGTTTGGGGATTGATTCTGGGCTATGGGGAGAGAGCGGGGCAGTGGCATTAGTTTGGGGATTGATACAGGGCTATGGAGAGAGAGCGGGGCAGTGGGATTAGTTTGGGGATTGATACTGGGCTATGGGGAGAGAGCAGGGGGCAGTGGGATTAGTTTGGGGATTGATACAGGGCTATGGGGAGAGAGCGGGACAGTGGGATTAGTTTGGGGATTGATACTGGGCTATGGGGAGGGAGCGGGACAGTGGGATTAGTTTGGGGATTGATACTGGGCTATGGGGAGAGAGCGGGACAGTGGGATTAGTTTGAGGATTGATATAGGGTTATGGGGAGAGAGCGGGGCAGAGGGATTAGTTTGGGGATTGATACAGGGCTATGGGGAGAGGGCGGGGCAGTGGGATTAGTTTGGGGATTGATACTGGGCTATGGGGAGAGAGTGAGACTGTGGGATTAGTTTGGGGATTGATACTGGGCTATGGGGAGAGATTGCGGCAGTGGGATTAGTTTGGGGATTGATACTGGGCTATGGGGAGAGAGTGGGGCAGTGAGATTAGTTTGGGGATTGATACACGGCTATGGGGAGAGAGTGGGGCAGTGGGATTAGTTTGGGGATTGATACTGGGCTATGGGGAGAGAGCGGGGCAGTGGGATTAGTTTGGGGATTGATACTGGGCTATGGGGAGAGAGTGGGACAGTGGGATTAGTTTGGGGATTGATACTGGGCTATGGGGAGAGAGCGGGACAGTGGGATTAGTTTGGGGATTGATACTGGGCTATGGGGAGAGAGTGGGACAGTGGGATTAGTTTGGGGATTGATACTGGGCTATGGGGAGAGAGCAGGGGGCAGTGGGATTAGTTTGCGATTGATACAGGGCTATGGGGAGAGAGCGGGTCAGTGGGATTAGTTTGGGGATTGATACTGGGCTATGGGGAGAGAGCGGGACAGTGGGATTAGTTTGGGGATTGATACAGGGCTATGGGGAGAGAGTGGGGCAGTGGGATTAGTTTGGGGATTGATACTGGGCTATGGGGAGAGAGCGGGACAGTGGGATTAGTTTGGGATTGATACAGGGCTATGGGGAGAGAGTGGGGCAGTGGGATTAGTTTGGGATTGATACAGGGCTATGGGGAGAGAACGGGACAGTGGGATTAGTTTGTGGTTGATACTGGGCTATGGGGTGAGAGTGGGGCAGTGGGATTAGTTTGGGGATTGATACTGGGCTATGGGGTGAGAGTGGGGCAGTGGGATTAGTTTGGGGATTGATACAGGGCTGTGGGGAGAGAGCGGGACAGTGGGATTAGTTTGGGGATTGATCCTGGGCTATGGGGAGACAGCGGGACAGTGGGATTAGTTTGGGGATTGATTCTGGGCAATGGGGAGAGAGTGGGGACAGTGGGATTAGTTTGGGGATTGATACTGGGCTATGGGGAGAGAGCGGGGCAGTGGGATTAGTTTAGGGATTGATACAGGGCGATTGGGAGAGAGTGGGACAGTGGGATTAGTTTGGGATTGATACTGGGCTATGGGGAGAGAGCGGGGCAGTGGGATTAGTTTGGGGATTGATACAGGGCTATGGGGAGAGAGCGGGACAGTGAGATTAGTTTAGGGATTGATACTGGGCTATGGGGAGAGAGCGGGACAGTGGGATTAGTTTGGAGATTGATACAGGGCTATGGGGAGAGAGCGGGACAGTGGGATTAGTTTGTGGATTGATACAGGGCTATGGGGAGAGAGCAGGACAGTGAGATTAGTTTAGGGATTGATACAGGGCTATGGGGAGAGAGCCGGAGTGTGGGATTAGTTTGGCGATTGATACAGGGCTATGTGGAGAGAGTGGGGCAGTGGGATTAGTTTGGGATTGATACACGGCTATGGGGAGAGAGCGGGACAGTGGGATTAGTTTGGGGATTCATACTGGGCTATGCGGAGACAGCGGGACAGTGGGATTAGTTTGGGATTGATACAGGGCTATGGGGAGAGAGCGGGGCAGTGGGATTAGTTTGGGGATTGATACTGGGCTATGGGGAGAGAGCGGGGCAGTGGGATTAGTTTGGGGATTGATACTGGGCTATGGGGAGAGAGCGGGACAGTGGGATTAGTTTGGGGATTGATACAGGGCTATGGGGAGAGAGCGGGGCAGTGGGATTAGTTTGGGGATTGATACTGGGCTATGGGGAGAGAGCGGGACAGTGGGATTAGTTTGGGATTGATACCGGGCTACGGGGAGAGAGCGGGCCAGTGGGATTAGTTTGGAATTGATACTGGGCTATGGGGAGAGAGCGGGATAGTGGGATTAGTTTGGGGATTGATACTGGGCTATGGGGAGAGAGCGGGACAGTGGGATTAGTTTGGGGATTGATACAGGGCTATGGGGAGAGAGTGGGACAGTGGGATTAGTTTGGGGATTGATACTGGGCTATGGGGAGAGAGCGGGACAGTGGGATTAGTTTGGGATTGATACTGGTCTATGGGGAGAGAGCGGGACAGTGGGATTAGTTTGGGGAGTGATACAGGGCTATGGGGAGAGAGTGGGACAGTGGGATTAGTTTGGGGATTGATACTGGGCTATGGGGAGAGAGCGGGGCAGTGGGATTAGTTTGGGGATTGATACTGGGCTATTGGGAGAGAGCGGGACAGTGTGATTAGTTTGGGGATTGATACAGGGCTATGGGGAGAGAGCGGGACAGTGGGATTAGTTTGGGGATTGATACAGGGTTTTTGGGGAGAGAGTGGGGCAGTGGGATTAGTTTGGGGGTTGATACTGGGCTATGGGGAGAGAGTGGGGCAGTGGGATTAGTTTAGGGATTGATACTGGGCTATGGGGAGAGAGTGGGGCAGTGGGATTAGTTTAGGGATTGATACTGGGCTATGGGGAGAGAGCGGGACAGTGGGATTAGTTTAGGATTGATACTGGGCTATGGGGAGAGAGCGGGGCAGTGGGATTAGTTTGGGATTGATACTGGGCTATGGGGAGAGAGCGGGGCAGTGGGATTAGTTTGGGGATTGATACTGGGCTATGGGGAGAGAGTGGGGCAGTGGGATTAGTTTGGGGATTGATACTGGGCTATGGGGAGAGAGCGGGACAGTGGGATTAGTTTGGGGATTGATACAGGGCTATGGGGAGAGAGTGGGACATTGGGATTAGTTTGGGATTGATACAGGGCTATGGGGAGCGAGCGGGCCAGTGGGATTAGTTTGGGGATTGATACTGGGCTATGGGGAGAGAGCCGGAGTGTGGGATTAGTTTGGGGATTGATGCTGGGCTATGGGGAGACAGCGGGACAGTTGGATTAGTTTGGGATTGATACCGGGCTCCGGGGAGAGAGCGGGGCAGTGGGATTAGTTTGGGAATTGATCCTGGGCTATGGGGAGAGAGCGGGGCAGTGGGATTAGTTTGGGGATTGATTCTGGGCAATGGGGAGAGAGTGGGGACAGTGGGATTAGTTTGGTGATTGATACTGGTCAAAGGGGAGAGAGCGGGACAGTGGGATTAGTTTGGGGATTGATACTGGGCTATGGGGAGAGAGCGGGACAGTGGGATTAGTTTGGGGATTGATACAGGGCTATGGGGAGAGAGCGGGACAGTGGGATTAGTTTGGGGATTGATACTGGGCTAAGGGGAGAGAGCGGGACAGTGAGATTAGTTTGGGGATTGATACTGGGCTATGGGGAGAGAGCGGGGCAGTGGGATTAGTTTGGGGATTGATACAGGGCTATGGGGAGAGAGTGGGGCAGTGTGATTAGTTTGGGGATTGATACTGGGCTATTGGGAGAGAGTGGGACAGTGGGATTAGTTTGGGGATTGATACAGGGCTATGGGGAGAGAACGGGACAGTGAGATTAGTTTAGGGATTGATACAGGGCTATGGGGAGAGAGCGGGACAGTGGGATTAGTTTGGGGATTGATACAGGGCGATGGGGAGAGAGCGGGACAGTGGGATTAGTTTGGGGATTGATACTGGGCTATGGGGAGAGAGCGGGACAGTGGGATTAGTTTGGGGATTGATACTGGGCTATGGGGAGAGAGCGGGACAGTGGGATTAGTTTGGGGATTGATACTGGGCTATGGGGAGAGAGCGGGGCAGTGGGATTAGTTTAGGGATTGATACAGGGCTACGGGGAGAGAGCAGGACAGTGGGATTAGTTTGGGGATTGATACAGGGCTATGGGGAGAGAGCAGGGGGCAGTGGGATTAGTTTGGGGATTGATTCTGGGCTATGAGGAGAGAGCGGGGCAGTGGCATTAGTTTGGGGATTGATACTGGGCTATGGTGAGAGAGCGGGACAGTGGGATTAGTTTGGGGATTGATACGGGGCAATGGGGAGAGAGCTGGGCAGTGGGATTAGTTTGGGGATTGATACTGGGCTATGGGGAGTGAGCAGGGGGCAGTGGGATTAGTTTGGGGATTGATACTGGGCTATGGGGAGAGAGCAGGGGGCAGTGGGATTAGTTTGGGGATTGATTCTGGGCTATGGGGAGAGAGCGGGGCAGTGGCATTAGTTTGGGGATTGATACAGGGCTATGGAGAGAGAGCGGGGCAGTGGGATTAGTTTGGGGATTGATACTGGGCTATGGGGAGAGAGCAGGGGGCAGTGTGATTAGTTTGGGGATTGATACAGGGCTATGGGGAGAGAGCGGGACAGTGGGATTAGTTTGGGGATTGATACTGGGCTATGGGGAGGGAGCGGGACAGTGGGATTAGTTTGGGGATTGATACTGGGCTATGGGGAGAGAGCGGGACAGTGGGATTAGTTTGAGGATTGATATAGGGTTATGGGGAGAGAGCGGGGCAGAGGGATTAGTTTGGGGATTGATACAGGGCTATGGGGAGAGGGCGGGGCAGTGGGATTAGTTTGGGGATTGATACTGGGCTATGGGGAGAGAGTGAGACTGTGGGATTAGTTTGGGGATTGATACTGGGCTATGGGGAGAGATTGCGGCAGTGGGATTAGTTTGGGGATTGATACTGGGCTATGGGGAGAGAGTGGGGCAGTGAGATTAGTTTGGGGATTGATACACGGCTATGGGGAGAGAGTGGGGCAGTGGGATTAGTTTGGGGATTGATACTGGGCTATGGGGAGAGAGCGGGGCAGTGGGATTAGTTTGGGGATTGATACTGGGCTATGGGGAGAGAGTGGGACAGTGGGATTAGTTTGGGGATTGATACTGGGCTATGGGGAGAGAGCGGGACAGTGGGATTAGTTTGGGGATTGATACTGGGCTATGGGGAGAGAGTGGGACAGTGGGATTAGTTTGGGGATTGATACTGGGCTATGGGGAGAGAGCAGGGGGCAGTGGGATTAGTTTGGGATTGATACAGGGCTATGGGGAGAGAGCGGGTCAGTGGGATTAGTTTGGGGATTGATACTGGGCTATGGGGAGAGAGCGGGACAGTGGGATTAGTTTGGGGATTGATACAGGGCTATGGGGAGAGAGTGGGGCAGTGGGATTAGTTTGGGGATTGATACTGGGCTATGGGGAGAGAGCGGGACAGTGGGATTAGTTTGGGATTGATACAGGGCTATGGGGAGAGAGTGGGGCAGTGGGATTAGTTTGGGATTGATACAGGGCTATGGGGAGAGAACGGGACAGTGGGATTAGTTTGTGGTTGATACTGGGCTATGGGGTGAGAGTGGGGCAGTGGGATTAGTTTGGGGATTGATACTGGGCTATGGGGTGAGAGTGGGGCAGTGGGATTAGTTTGGGGATTGATACAGGGCTGTGGGGAGAGAGCGGGACAGTGGGATTAGTTTGGGGATTGATCCTGGGCTATGGGGAGACAGCGGGACAGTGGGATTAGTTTGGGGATTGATTCTGGGCAATGGGGAGAGAGTGGGGACAGTGGGATTAGTTTGGGGATTGATACTGGGCTATGGGGAGAGAGCGGGGCAGTGGGATTAGTTTAGGGATTGATACAGGGCGATTGGGAGAGAGTGGGACAGTGGGATTAGTTTGGGATTGATACTGGGCTATGGGGAGAGAGCGGGGCAGTGGGATTAGTTTGGGGATTGATACAGGGCTATGGGGAGAGAGCGGGACAGTGAGATTAGTTTAGGGATTGATACTGGGCTATGGGGAGAGAGCGGGACAGTGGGATTAGTTTGGAGATTGATACAGGGCTATGGGGAGAGAGCGGGACAGTGGGATTAGTTTGTGGATTGATACAGGGCTATGGGGAGAGAGCAGGACAGTGAGATTAGTTTAGGGATTGATACAGGGCTATGGGGAGAGAGCCGGAGTGTGGGATTAGTTTGGCGATTGATACAGGGCTATGTGGAGAGAGTGGGGCAGTGGGATTAGTTTGGGATTGATACACGGCTATGGGGAGAGAGCGGGACAGTGGGATTAGTTTGGGGATTCATACTGGGCTATGCGGAGACAGCGGGACAGTGGGATTAGTTTGGGGATTGATACTGGGCTATGGGGAGAGAGCGCGGCAGTGGGATTAGTTTGGGGATTGATACAGGGCTATGGGGAGAGAGCGGGGCAGTGGGATTAGTTTGGGGATTGATACTGGGCTATGGGGAGAGAGCGGGACAGTGGGATTAGTTTGGGATTGATACCGGGCTACGGGGAGAGAGCCGGCCAGTGGGATTAGTTTGGAATTGATACTGGGCTATGGGGAGAGAGCGGGATAGTGGGATTAGTTTGGGGATTGATACTGGGCTATGGGGAGAGAGCGGGACAGTGGGATTAGTTTGGGGATTGATACAGGGCTATGGGGAGAGAGTGGGACAGTGGGATTAGTTTGGGGATTGATACTGGGCTATGGGGAGAGAGCGGGACAGTGGGATTAGTTTGGGATTGATACTGGTCTATGGGGAGAGAGCGGGACAGTGGGATTAGTTTGGGGAGTGATACAGGGCTATGGGGAGAGAGTGGGACAGTGGGATTAGTTTGGGGATTGATACTGGGCTATGGGGAGAGAGCGGGGCAGTGGGATTAGTTTGGGGATTGATACTGGGCTATTGGGAGAGAGCGGGACAGTGTGATTAGTTTGGGGATTGATACAGGGCTATGGGGAGAGAGCGGGACAGTGGGATTAGTTTGGGGATTGATACAGGGTTTTTGGGGAGAGAGTGGGGCAGTGGGATTAGTTTGGGGGTTGATACTGGGCTATGGGGAGAGAGTGGGGCAGTGGGATTAGTTTAGGGATTGATACTGGGCTATGGGGAGAGAGTGGGGCAGTGGGATTAGTTTAGGGATTGATACTGGGCTATGGGGAGAGAGCGGGACAGTGGGATTAGTTTAGGATTGATACTGGGCTATGGGGAGAGAGCGGGGCAGTGGGATTAGTTTGGGATTGATACTGGGCTATGGGGAGAGAGCGGGGCAGTGGGATTAGTTTGGGGATTGATACTGGGCTATGGGGAGAGAGTGGGGCAGTGGGATTAGTTTGGGGATTGATACTGGGCTATGGGGAGAGAGCGGGACAGTGGGATTAGTTTGGGGATTGATACAGGGCTATGGGGAGAGAGTGGGACATTGGGATTAGTTTGGGATTGATACAGGGCTATGGGGAGCGAGCGGGCCAGTGGGATTAGTTTGGGGATTGATACTGGGCTATGGGGAGAGAGCCGGAGTGTGGGATTAGTTTGGGGATTCATGCTGGGCTATGGGGAGACAGCGGGACAGTTGGATTAGTTTGGGATTGATACCGGGCTCCGGGGAGAGAGCGGGGCAGTGGGATTAGTTTGGGAATTGATCCTGGGCTATGGGGAGAGAGCGGGGCAGTGGGATTAGTTTGGGGATTGATTCTGGGCAATGGGGAGAGAGTGGGGACAGTGGGATTAGTTTGGGGATTGATACTGGTCAAAGGGGAGAGAGCGGGACAGTGGGATTAGTTTGGGGATTGATACTGTGCTATGGGGAGAGAGCGGGACAGTGGGATTAGTTTGGGGATTGATCCTGGGCTATGGGGAGACAGCGGGACAGTGGGATTAGTTTGGGGATTGATTCTGGGCAATGGGGAGAGAGTGGGGACAGTGGGATTAGTTTGGGGATTGATACTGGGCTATGGGGAGAGAGCGGGGCAGTGGGATTAGTTTAGGGATTGATACAGGGCGATTGGGAGAGAGTGGGACAGTGGGATTAGTTTGGGATTGATACTGGGCTATGGGGAGAGAGCGGGGCAGTGGGATTAGTTTGGGGATTGATACAGGGCTATGGGGAGAGAGCAGGACAGTGAGATTAGTTTAGGGATTGATACTGGGCTATGGGGAGAGAGCCGGAGTGTGGGATTAGTTTGGCGATTGATACAGGGCTATGTGGAGAGAGTGGGGCAGTGGGATTAGTTTGGGATTGATACACGGCTATGGGGAGAGAGCGGGACAGTGGGATTAGTTTGGGGATTCATACTGGGCTATGCGGAGACAGCGGGACAGTGGGATTAGTTTGGGGATTGATACTGGGCTATGGGGAGAGAGCGGGGCAGTGGGATTAGTTTGGGGATTGATACCGGGCTATGGGGAGAGAGCGGGACAGTGGGATTAGTTTGGGATTGATACCGGGCTACGGGGAGAGAGCGGGGCAGTGGGATTAGTTTGGAATTGATACTGGGCTATGGGGAGAGAGCGGGATAGTGGGATTAGTTTGGGATTGATACTGGGCTATGGGGAGAGAGCGGGGCAGTGGGATTAGTTTGGCGAATGATACTGGGCTATGGGGAGAACGTGGGACAGTGGGATTAGTTTGGGGATTGATACAGGGCTATGGTGAGAGAGTGCGACAGTGGGATTAGTTTGGGTATTGATACTGGGCTATGTGCAGAGAGTGGGACAGTGGGATTAGTTTGGGGATTGATTCTGGGCTATGGGGAGAGAGCGGGACAGTGGGATTAGTTTGGGGATTGATTCTGGGCTATGGGGAGAGAGTGAGACTGTCAGATTAGTTTGGGGATTGATACAGGGCTATGGAGACAGAGCGGGGCAGTGGGATTAGTTTGGGGAGTGATACAGGGCTATGGGGAGGGAGCGGGGCAGTGGGATTAGTTTGGGGATTGATACAGGGCAATGGGGAGAGAGCAGGGCAGTGGGATTAGTTTGGGGATTGATACTGGGCTATGGGGAGAGAGCAGGGCAGAGGGATTAGTTTGGGGATTGATACTGGGCTATGGGGTGAGAGCGGGACAGTGGGATTAGTTTGGGATTGATACAGGGCTATGGGGAGAGAGCGGGACAGTGAGATTAGTTTAGGGATTGATACAGGGCTATGGGGAGTGAGCGGGACAGTGGGATTAGTTTGGGGATTGATACTGGGCTATGGGGAGAGAGCGGGGCAGTGGGATTAGTTTGGGGATTGATACAGGGCTATGGGGAGAGAGTGGGACAGTGGGATTAGTTTGGGGATTGATACTGGGCTATGGGGTGAGAGCGGGACAGTGGGATTATTTTGGGATTGATACTGGGCTATGGGGAGAGAGTGGGACAGTCGGGTTAGTTTGGGGATTGATACTGGGTTATGGGGAGAGAGCGGGGCAGTGGGATTAGTTTGGGGATTGATACTGGGCTATTGGGAGAGAGAGGGGCAGTGGGATTGGTTTGGGGATTGATACTGGGTTATGGGGAGAGAGAGGACAGTGGGATTAGTTTGGGATTGATACTGGGCTATGGGGAGAGAGCGGGACTGTGGGATTAATTTGGGGATTGATACTGGGCTATGGGGAGAGAGCAGGACAGTGGGATTAGGTGGGATTGATACAGGGCTATGGGGAGAGAGCGGGACATTGGGAAGAGTTTGGGAATTGATACTGGGCTATGGGGAGGGAGCGAGGCAGTGGGATTAGGTAGGATTGATACAGGGCTATGGGGAGGGAGTGGGACTGTGGGATTAGTTTGGGGGTTGATACTGGGCTATGGGGAGAGAGCGGGAAAGTGGGATTAGTTTGGGTATTGATACAGGGCTACGGGGAGAGAGCGGGAGAGTGGGATTAGTTTGGGGATTGATACTGGGCTATGGGGAGAGAGCGGGACAGTGGGATTAGTTTGGGGATTGATACTGGGCTATGGGGAGAGAGCGGGGCAGTGGGATTAGTTTGGGGATTGATACTGGGCTATGGGGAGAGAGCGGGACAGTGGGATTAGTTTGGGGATTGATACAGGGCTACGGGGAGAGAGCGGGAGAGTGGGATTAGTTTGGGGATTGATACTGGGCTATGGGGAGAGAGCGGAGCAGTGGGATTAGTTTGGGGATTGATACTGGGCTATGGGGAGAGAGCGGGGCAGTGGGATTAGTTTGGGGATTGATACTGGGCTATGGGGAGAGAGCTGGGCAGTGGGATTAGTTTGGGATTGATACTGGGCTATGGGGAGAGAGCCGGACAGTGGGATTAGTTTGCGATTGATACTGGGCTAAGGGGAGAGAGCGGGTCAGTGGGATTAGTTTGCGATTGATACTGGGCTATGGGGAGAGAGCGGGACAGTGGGATTAGTTTGGGATTGATACAGGGCTATGGGGAGAGAGCGGGGCAGTGGGATTAGTTTGGGGATTGATACTGGGCTATGGGGAGAGAGCGGGGCAGTGGGATTAGTTTGGGGATTGATACTGGGCTATGGGGAGAGAGCGGGGCAGTGGGATTAGTTTGGGGATTGATACTGGGCTATGGGGAGAGAGCGGGGCAGTGGGATTAGTTTGGGGATTGATACAGGGCTATGGGGAGAGAACGGGGCAGTGGGATTAGTTTGGGGATTGATACTGGGCTATGGGAAGAGAGCGGGACAGTGGGATTAGTTTGGAGATTGATACTGGGCTATGGGCAGAGAGCGGTGCAGTGGGATTAGTTTGGGGATTGATGCTGGGCTATGGGGAGAGAGCGGGGCAGTGGGATTAGTTTGGGTATTGATACTGGGCTATGGGGAGAGAGCGGGACAGTGGGATTAGTTTGGGGATTGACACAGGGCTATGGGGAGAGAGTGGGACAGTGGGATTAGTTTGGGATTGATACTGGGCTATGTGGTGAGAGCGGGACAGTGGGATTAGTTTGGGGATTTGTACAGGGCTATGGGGAGAGAGCGGGGGAGTGGGATTAGTTTGGGGACTGATACAGGGCTATGGGGAGAGAGTGGGGCAGTGGGATTAGTTTGGGGATTGATACTGGGCTATGGGGAGAGAGTGGGTCAGTGGGATTAGTTTGGGGATTGACACAGGGCTATGGGGAGAGAGTGGGACAGTGGGATTAGTTTGGGATTGATACTGGGCTATGGGGAGAGAGCAGGACAGTGGGATTTGTTTGGGGATTGATGCTGGGCTATGGGGAGAGAGTGGGTCAGTGGGATTAGTTTGGGTATTGATACTGGGCTATGGGGAGAGAGTGGGACAGTGGGATTAGTTTGGGGATTGATACTGGGCTATGGGGAGAGAACGGGGCAGTGGGATTAGTTTGGGGATTGATACTGGGCTATGGGGAGAGTTTGGGACATTGGAATTTGTTTGGGATTGATACTGGGCTATGGGGAGAGAGCGGGACAGTCGGATTAGTTTGGGGATTGATACTGGGCTATGGGGAGAGAGCGGGACAGTGGGATTAGTTTGGGGATTGATACTGGGCTATGGGGTGAGAGTGGGGCAGTGGGATTAGTTTGGGATTGATACAGGGCTATGGGGAGAGAGCGGGACAGTGGGATTAGTTTGGGATTGATACTGGGCTATGGGGAGAGAGTGGGGCAGTGGGATTTGTTTTGGGATTGATTCTGGGCAATGGGGAGAGAGTGGGGACAGTGGGATTAGTTTGGGGATTGATACTGGGCTATGGGGAGAGAGTGGGGCAGTGGGATTAGTTTAGGGATTGATACAGGGCGATTGGGAGAGAGTGGGACAGTGGGATTAGTTTGGGATTGATACTGGGCTATGGGGAGAGAGCGGGGCAGTGGGATTAGTTTGGGGATTGATACAGGGCTATGGGGAGAGAGCGGGACAGAGGGATTAGTTTGGGGATTGATACTGGGCTATGGGGAGAGAGCGGGACAGTGGGATTAGTTTGGGGATTGATACAGGGCTATGGGGAGAGAGCCGGAGTGTGGGATTAGTTTGGCGATTGATACAGGGCTATGGGGAGAGAGTGGGACAGTGGGATTAGTTTGGGGATTGATACTGGGCTATGGGGAGAGAGCGGGACAGTGGGATTAGTTTGGGGATTCATACTGGGCTATGCGGAGACAGCGGGACAGTGGGATTAGTTTGGGGATTGATACTGGGCTATGGGGAGAGAGCGGGGCAGTGGGATTAGTTTGGGGATTGATACTGGGCTATGGGGAGAGAGCGGGGCAGTGGGATTAGTTTGGGGATTGATACCGGGCTATGGGGAGAGAGCGGGACAGTGGGATTAGTTTGGGATTGATACTGGGCTATGGGGAGAGAGCGGGATAGTGGGATTAGTTTGGGATTGATACTGGGCTATGGAAAGAGAGCGGGACAGTGGGATTAGTTTGGGATTGATACTGGGCTATGGGGAGAGAGCGGGACAGTGAGATTAGTTTGGGGATTGATACTGGTCTATGGGGAGAGAGCAGGACAGTGGGATTAGTTTGGAGATTGATACTGGGCTATGGGGAGAGAGCGGGGCAGTGGGGTTAGTTTGGGGATTGATACAGGGCTATGGGGAGGGAGCGGGACAGTGGGATTAGTTTGGGGATTGATACTGGGCTATATGGAGAGAGCGGGGCAGTGGGGTTAGTTTGGGGATTGATACTGGGCTATGGGGAGAGAGCGGGACAGTGGGATTAGTTTGTGGATTGATACAGGGCTATGGGGTGAGAGCTGGGGCAGTGCGATTAGTTTGGGATTGATACTGGGCTATGGGGAGAGAGCGGGACAGTGGGATTAGTTTGGGGATTGATACAGGGCTATGGGGTGAGAGCTGGGGCAGTGCGATTAGTTTGGGATTGATACTGGGCTATGGGGAGAGAGCGGGACAGTGGGATTAGTTTGGGATTGATACTGGGCTATGGGGAGAGAGCGGGACAGTGGGATTAGTTTGGGGATTGATACAGGGCTATGGGGAGAGAGCTGGGCAGTGGGATTAGTTTGGGGATTGATACTGGGCTATGGGGAGAGAGAGCAGGACAGAGGGATTAGTTTGGGGATTGATACTGGGCTATGGGGAGAGAGCGGGCCAGTGGGATTAGTTAGGGGATTGATACTGGGCTATGGGGAGAGAGTGGGGCAGTGGGATTAGTTTGGGGATTGATACAGGGCTATGGGGAGAGAGCGGGACAGTGGGATTAGTTTGGGGATTGATACAGGGCTATGGGGAGAGAGCGGGGCAGTGGGATTAGTTTGGGGATTGATACTGGGCTATGGGGAGAGAGCGGGGCAGTGGGATTAGTTTGGGATTGATACTGGGCTATGGGGAGAGAGCGGGACAGTGGGATTAGTTTGGGGATTGATACTGGGCTATGGGGAGAGAGCGGGACAGTGGGATTAGTTTGGGGATTGATACAGGGCTATGGGGAGAGAGCGGGACTGTGGGATTAGTTTGGGGATTGATGCTGGGCTATGGAGAGAGAGCGGGACAGTGGGATTAGATTGGGATTGATACTGGGCTATGGGGAGAGAGCGGGACAGTGGGATTAGTTTGGGGATTGATACTGGGCTATGGGGAGAGAGTGGGACAGTGGGATTAGTTTGGGATTGATACTGGGCTATGGGGAGAGAGTGGGACAGTGGGATTAGATTGGGATTGATACAGGGCTTTGGGGAGAGAGCGGGACAGTGGGATTAGTTTGGGGATTGATACTGGGCTATGGGGAGAGAGCGGGACAGTGGGATTAGTTTGGGATTGATACTGGGCTATGGGGAGAGTGGGGCAGTGGGATTAGTTTGGGGATTGATACTGGGCTATGGGGAGAGAGCGGGACAGTGGGATTAGTTTGGGGATTGATACTGGGCTATGGGAAGAGAGCGGGACAGTGGGATTAGTTTGGAGATTGATACTGGGCTATGGGCAGAGAGCGGTGCAGTGGGATTAGTTTGGGGATTGATGCTGGGCTATGGGGAGAGAGCGGGGCAGTGGGATTAGTTTGGGTATTGATACTGGGCTATGGGGAGAGAGCGGGACAGTGGGATTAGTTTGGGGATTGACACAGGGCTATGGGGAGAGAGTGGGACAGTGGGATTAGTTTGGGATTGATACTGGGCTATGTGGTGAGAGCGGGACAGTGGGATTAGTTTGGGGATTTGTACAGGGCTATGGGGAGAGAGCGGGGGAGTGGGATTAGTTTGGGGACTGATACAGGGCTATGGGGAGAGAGTGGGGCAGTGGGATTAGTTTGGGGATTGATACTGGGCTATGGGGAGAGAGTGGGTCAGTGGGATTAGTTTGGGGATTGACACAGGGCTATGGGGAGAGAGTGGGACAGTGGGATTAGTTTGGGATTGATACTGGGCTATGGGGAGAGAGCAGGACAGTGGGATTTGTTTGGGGATTGATGCTGGGCTATGGGGAGAGAGTGGGTCAGTGGGATTAGTTTGGGTATTGATACTGGGCTATGGGGAGAGAGTGGGACAGTGGGATTAGTTTGGGGATTGATACTGGGCTATGGGGAGAGAACGGGGCAGTGGGATTAGTTTGGGGATTGATACTGGGCTATGGGGAGAGATTGGGACATTGGAATTTGTTTGGGATTGATACTGGGCTATGGGGAGAGAGCGGGACAGTCGGATTAGTTTGGGGATTGATACTGGGCTATGGGGAGAGAGCGGGACAGTGGGATTAGTTTGGGGATTGATACTGGGCTATGGGGTGAGAGTGGGGCAGTGGGATTAGTTTGGGATTGATACAGGGCTATGGGGAGAGAGCGGGACAGTGGGATTAGTTTGGGATTGATACTGGGCTATGGGGAGAGAGTGGGGCAGTGGGATTTGTTTTGGGATTGATTCTGGGCAATGGGGAGAGAGTGGGGACAGTGGGATTAGTTTGGGGATTGATACTGGGCTATGGGGAGAGAGTGGGACAGTGGGATTAGTTTGGGATTGATACTGGGCTATGGGGAGAGAGCGGGGCAGTGGGATTAGTTTGGGGATTGATACAGGGCTATGGGGAGAGAGCGGGACAGAGGGATTAGTTTGGGGATTGATACTGGGCTATGGGGAGAGAGCGGGACAGTGGGATTAGTTTGGGGATTGATACAGGGCTATGGGGAGAGAGCCGGAGTGTGGGATTAGTTTGGCGATTGATACAGGGCTATGGGGAGAGAGTGGGACAGTGGGATTAGTTTGGGGATTGATACTGGGCTATGGGGAGAGAGCGGGACAGTGGGATTAGTTTGGGGATTCATACTGGGCTATGCGGAGACAGCGGGAC
Organism: Isurus oxyrinchus; assembly: GCA_026770705.1. NCBI lineage: Eukaryota > Metazoa > Chordata > Chondrichthyes > Lamniformes > Lamnidae > Isurus > Isurus oxyrinchus. Next base: position 343,281 of record JANJGN010000355.1, on the reverse strand, counting down.
AGTGGGATTAGTTTGGGGATTGATACTGGGCTATGGGGAGAGAGCGGGGCAGTGGGATTAGTTTGGGGATTGATACTGGGCTATGGGGAGAGAGCGGGGCAGTGGGATTAGTTTGGGGATTGATACCGGGCTATGGGGAGAGAGCGGGACAGTGGGATTAGTTTGGGATTGATACTGGGCTATGGGGAGAGAGCGGGATAGTGGGATTAGTTTGGGATTGATACTGGGCTATGGAAAGAGAGCGGGACAGTGGGATTAGTTTGGGATTGATACTGGGCTATGGGGAGAGAGCGGGACAGTGAGATTAGTTTGGGGATTGATACTGGTCTATGGGGAGAGAGCAGGACAGTGGGATTAGTTTGGAGATTGATACTGGGCTATGGGGAGAGAGCGGGGCAGTGGGGTTAGTTTGGGGATTGATACAGGGCTATGGGGAGGGAGCGGGACAGTGGGATTAGTTTGGGGATTGATACTGGGCTATATGGAGAGAGCGGGGCAGTGGGGTTAGTTTGGGGATTGATACTGGGCTATGGGGAGAGAGCGGGACAGTGGGATTAGTTTGTGGATTGATACAGGGCTATGGGGTGAGAGCTGGGGCAGTGCGATTAGTTTGGGATTGATACTGGGCTATGGGGAGAGAGCGGGACAGTGGGATTAGTTTGGGGATTGATACAGGGCTATGGGGTGAGAGCTGGGGCAGTGCGATTAGTTTGGGATTGATACTGGGCTATGGGGAGAGAGCGGGACAGTGGGATTAGTTTGGGATTGATACTGGGCTATGGGGAGAGAGCGGGACAGTGGGATTAGTTTGGGGATTGATACAGGGCTATGGGGAGAGAGCTGGGCAGTGGGATTAGTTTGGGGATTGATACTGGGCTATGGGGAGAGAGAGCAGGACAGAGGGATTAGTTTGGGGATTGATACTGGGCTATGGGGAGAGAGCGGGACAGTGGGATTAGTTTGGGATTGATACTGGGCTATGGGGAGAGAGCGGGACAGTGGGATTAGTTTGGGGATTGATACAGGGCTATGGGGAGAGAGCGGGGCAGTGGGATTAGTTTGGGGATTGATACTGGGCTATGGGGAGAGAGCGGGCCAGTGGGATTAGTTAGGGGATTGATACTGGGCTATGGGGAGAGAGTGGGGCAGTGGGATTAGTTTGGGGATTGATACAGGGCTATGGGGAGAGAGCGGGACAGTGGGATTAGTTTGGGGATTGATACAGGGCTATGGGGAGAGAGCGGGGCAGTGGGATTAGTTTGGGGATTGATACTGGGCTATGGGGAGAGAGCGGGGCAGTGGGATTAGTTTGGGATTGATACTGGGCTATGGGGAGAGAGCGGGACAGTGGGATTAGTTTGGGGATTGATACTGGGCTATGGGGAGAGAGCGGGACAGTGGGATTAGTTTGGGGATTGATACAGGGCTATGGGGAGAGAGCGGGACTGTGGGATTAGTTTGGGGATTGATGCTGGGCTATGGAGAGAGAGCGGGACAGTGGGATTAGATTGGGATTGATACTGGGCTATGGGGAGAGAGCGGGACAGTGGGATTAGTTTGGGGATTGATACTGGGCTATGGGGAGAGAGTGGGACAGTGGGATTAGTTTGGGATTGATACTGGGCTATGGGGAGAGAGTGGGACAGTGGGATTAGATTGGGATTGATACAGGGCTTTGGGGAGAGAGCGGGACAGTGGGATTAGTTTGGGGATTGATACTGGGCTATGGGGAGAGAGCGGGACAGTGGGATTAGTTTGGGATTGATACTGGGCTATGGGGAGAGTGGGGCAGTGGGATTAGTTTGGGGATTGATACTGGGCTATGGGGAGAGAGCGGGACAGTGGGATTAGTTTGGGGATTGAAACAGGGCTATGTGGATAGAGCGAGGCAGTGGGATTAGTTTGGGGATTGATACTGGGCTATGGGGAGAGAGCGGGACAGTGGGATTAGTTTGGGGATTGAAACAGGGCTATGGGGAGAGCGGGACAGTGGGATTAGTTTGGGATTGATACTGGGCTATGGGGAGAGAGCGGGGCAGTGGGATTAGTTTGGGGATTGATACAGGGCTATGGGAAGAGAGCGGGGCAGTGTGATTAGTTTGGGGATTGATACAGGGCTATGGGGAGAGAGTGGGACAGTGGGATTAGTTTGGGATTGATACTGGGCTATGGGGAGGGAGCGGGACAGTGGGATTAGTTTGGGACTGATACAGGGCTATGGGGAGAGTGTGGGACAGTGAGATTAGTTTGGGGATTGATACTGGGCTATGGGGAGAGAGCGGGGCAGTGGGATTAGTTTGGGGATTGATACTGGTCTATGGGGAGAGAGCGGGACAGTGGGAGTAGTTTGGGGATTGATACTGGGCTATGGGGAGAGAGCCGGGCAGTGGGATTAGTTTTGGGATTGATGCTGGGCTAAGTGGCGAGAGCGGTGCAGTGGGATTAGTTTGGAGATTGATACTGGGCTATGGGGAGAGAGCGGGACAGTGGGATTAGTTTGGAAATTGATACTGGGCTATGGGGAGAGAGAGGGACAGTGGTATTAGTTTGGGGATTGATACTGGGCTATGGGGAGAGAGCGGGACAGTGGGATTAGTTTGGGGATTGATACAGGGCTATGGGGAGAGAGCGGGATAGTGGGATTAGTTTGGGGATTGATACTGGGCTATGGGGAGAGAGCGGGACAGTGGGATTAGTTTGGGGATTGATACTGGGCTATGGGGAGAGAGCGGGGCAGTGGGATTAGTTTGGGGGTTGATGCTGGGCTATGGGGAGAGAGTGGGAGTGTTGGATTAGTTTGGGGATTGATACTGGGCTATGGGGAGAGAGCGGGGCAGTGGGATTAGTTTGGGGATTGATACTGTGCTATGGGGAGAGAGCGGGACAGTGGGATTAGTTTGGGGATTGATACTGGGCTATGGGGTGAGAGCGGGACAGTGGGATTAGTTTGGGGATTGATACAGGGCTATGGGGAGAGAGCGGGACAGTGGGATTAGTTTGTGGATAGATGCTGGGTTATAGGGAGTGAGCGGGACAGTGGGATTAGTTTGTGGATTGATACAGGGCTATGGGGAGAGAGCGGGACAGTGGGATTAGTTTGGGGATTGATACTGGGCTATGGGGAGAGAGAGCAGGACAGAGGGATTAGTTTGGGGATTGATACTGGGCTATGGGGAGAGAGTGGGGCAGTGGGATTAGTTTGGGGATTGATACTGGGCTATGGGGAGAGAGTGGGACAGTGGGATTAGTTTGGGGTTTGATACTGGGCTATGGGGAGAGAGCGGGACAGTGGGATTAGTTTGGGGATTGATACTGGACTATGTGGAGAGAGCGGGGCAGTGGGATTAGTTTGGGTATTGATACAGGGCTATGGGGAGAGAGCGGGACAGTGAGATTAGTTTGGGGATTGATACTGGGCTATGGGGAGAGAGCGGGACAGTGGGATTAGTTTGGGGATTGATACAGGGCTATGGGGAGAGAGCGGGGCAGTGGGATTAGTTTGGGGATTTGTACAGGGCTATGGGGAGAGCGGGACAGTGGGATTAGTTTGGGATTGATACTGGGCTATGGGGAGAGAGTGGGACAGTGGTATTAGTTTGGGGATTGATACTGGGCTATGGGGAGAGAGTGGGACAGTGGGATTAGTTTGGGGATTGATAATGGGCTATGGGGAGAGAGCGGGGCAGTGGGATTAGTTTGGGGATTGATACAGGGCTATGGGGAGGGACGGGACAGTGGGATTAGTTTGGGGATTGATACAGGGCTATGGGGAGAGAGCAGGGCAGTGGGATTAGTTTGGGGATTGATACAGGGCTATGGGGAGAGACGGGACAGTGGGATTAGTTTGAGGATTGATACTGAGCTATGGGGAGAGAGCGGGACAGTGGGATTAGTTTGGGGATTGATACTTGGCTATGGGGAGAGAGCGGGACAGTGGGATTAGTTTGGGGATTGATACTGGGCTATGGGGAGAGAGTGGGACAGTGGGATTAGTTTGGGGATTGATACAGGGCTATGGGGAGAGAGCGGGACAGTGGGATTAGTTTGGAGATTGATACTGGGCTATGGGGAGAGAGCGGGGCAGTGGGGTTAGTTTGGGATTGATACTGGGCTATGGGGAGAGAGCGGGACAGCGGGATTAGTTTGGGGATTGATACAGGGCTATGGGGAGAGAGCGGGGCAGTGGGATTAGTTTGGGGATTGATACAGGGCTATGGGGAGAGAGCGGGACAGTGGGATTAGTTTGGGGATTGATACAGGGCTATGGGGAGAGAGCGGGACAGTGGGATTAGTTTGGGATTGATACTGGGCTATGGGGAGAGAGCGGGGCAGTGGGATTAATTTCGGGATTGATACTGGGCTATGGGGAGAGAGCGGGACAGTGGGATTAGTTTGGGGATTGATACAGGGCTATGGGGAGAGAGTGGGACAGTGGGATTAGTTTGGGATTGATACTGGGCTATGGGGAGGGAGCGGGACAGTGGGATTAGTTTGGGGATTGATACAGGGCTATGGGGAGAGAGTGGGGCAGTGGGATTAGTTTGGGGATTGATACTGGGCTATGGGGAGAGAGTGGGGCAGTGGGATTAGTTTGGGGATTGATACTGGGCAATGGGGAGAGAGAGGGGCAGTGGGATTAGTTTGGGGATTGATACAGGGCTATGGGGAGAGAGTGGGACAGTGGGATTAGTTTGGGGATTGATACTGGGCTATGGGGTGAGAGCCGGGCAGTGGGATTAGTTTTGGGATTGATGCTGGGCTAAGTGGCGAGAGCGGTGCAGTGTGATTAGTTTGGAGATTGATACTGGGCTATGGGGAGAGAGCGGGACAGTGGGATTAGTTTGGAAATTGATACTGGGCTATGGGGAGAGAGAGGGACAGTGGTATTAGTTTGGGGATTGATACTGGGCTATTGGCAGAAAGCGGGACAGTGGGATTAGTTTGGGGATTGATACTGGGCTATGCGGAGACAGCGGGACAGTGGGATTAGTTTGGGGATTGATACTGGGCTATGGGGAGAGAGCAGGGCAGTGGGATTAGTTTGGGGATTGATACAGGGCTATGGGGAGAGAGCGGGACAGTGGGATTAGTTTGGGGATTGATACTGGGCTATGGGGAGAGAGTGGGGCAGTGGGATTAGTTTGGGGTTTGATACTGGGCTATGGGGAGAGAGCGGGACAGTGGGATTAGTTTGGGGATTGATACTGGGCTATGGGGAGAGAGCGAGGCAGTGGGATTAGTTTGGGGATTGATACTGGGCTATGGGGAGAGAGCGGGGCAGTGGGATTAGTTTGGGGGTTGATGCTGGGCTATGGGGAGAGAGTGGGAGTGTTGGATTAGTTTGGGGATTGATACTGGGCTATGGGGAGAGAGTGCGACAGTGGGATTAGTTTGGGGATTGATACTGGGCTATGGGGAGAGAGCGGGGCAGTGGGATTAGTTTGGGGGTTGATGCTGGGCTATGGGGAGAGACTGGGACAGTGGGATTAGTTTGGGGATTGATACTGGGCTATGGGGAGAGAGCAGGGCAGTGGGATTAGTTTGGGGATTGATACTGGGCTATGGGGAGATAGCGGGACAGTGGGATTAGTTTGGGATTGATACTGGGCTATGGGGAGAGAGCGGGACAGTGGGATTAGTTTGGGATTGATACTGTGCTATGGGGAGAGAGTGGGACAGTGGGATTAGTTTGGGGATTGATACTGGGCTATGGGGAGAGAGCGGGGCAGTTGGATTAGTTTGGGATTGATACAGGGCTATGGGGAGAGAGCGGGACAGTGGGATTAGTTTGTGGATAGATGCTGGGTTATAGGGAGTGAGCGGGACAGTGGGATTAGTTTGTGGATTGATACTGAGCTATGGGGAGAGAGTGGGGCAGTGGGATTAGTTTGGGGATTGATACTGGGCTATGGGGAGAGAGCGGGACAGTGGGATTAGTTTGGGGATTGATACTGGGCTATGGGGAGAGAGAGCAGGACAGAGGGATTAGTTTGGGGATTGATACTGGGCTATGGGGAGAGAGTGGGGCAGTGGGATTAGTTTGGGGATTGATACAGGGCTATGGGGAGAGAGTGGGACAGTGGGATTAGTTTGGGGTTTGATACTGGGCTATGGGGAGAAAGAGGGGCAGTGAGATTAGTTTGAGGATTGATACAGGGCTATGGGGAGAGAGCGGGACAGTGGGATTAGTTTGGGGATTGATACAGGGCTATGGGGAGAGTGGGACAGTGGGATTAGTTTGGGGATTGATACTGGGCTATGGTGAGAGTGTGGGACAGTGGGATTAGTTGGGGGTTGATACAGGGCTATGGGGAGACTGTGGGACAGTGGGATTAGTTTGGGGATTGATACTGGGCTATGGGGAGAGAGCAGGACAGTGGGATTAGTTTGGAGATTGATGCTGGGCTTTGGTGAGGGAGCGTGACAGTGGGATTAGTTTGGGGATTGATACTGGGCTATATGGAGAGAGCGGGGCAGTGGGGTTAGTTTGGGGATTGATACTGGGCTATGGGGAGAGAGCGGGGCAGTGGGATTAGTTTGGGGATTGATACTGGGCCATGGGGAGAGAGCGGGACCGTGGGATTAGTTTGGGGATTTGTACAGGGCTATGGGGAGAGCGGGACAGTGGGATTAGTTTGGGATTGATACTGGGCTATGGGGAGAGAGTGGGACAGTGGGATTAGTTTGGGATTGATACTGGGCTATGGGGAGAGAGTGGGACAGTGGGATTAGTTTGGGGATTGATAATGGGCTATGGGGAGAGAGCGGGACAGTGGGATTAGTTTGGGGATTGATACTGGGCTATGGGGAGAGAGTGGGGCAGTGGGATTAGTTTGGGGATTGATACAGGGCTATGGGGAGAGACGGGACAGTGGGATTAGTTTGGGGATTGATACAGGGCTAAGGGGAGAGAGCGGGACAGTGGGATTAGTTTGGGGATTGATACTGGGCTATGGGGAGAGAGTGCGACAGTGGGATTAGTTTGGGGATTGATACTGGGCTATGGGGAGAGAGCAGGACAGTGGGATTAGTTTGGAGATTGATACTGGGCTATGGGGAGAGAGCGGGGCAGTGGGGTTAGTTTGGGATTGATACTGGGCTATGGGGAGAGAGCGGGACAGTGGGATTAGTTTGGGGATTGATACTGGGCTATGGGGAGAGAGTGGGACAGTGGGATTAGTTTGGGATTGATACTGGGCTATGGAGAGAGAGTGGGACAGTGGGATTAGTTTGGGATTGATACTGGGCTATGGGGAGAGAGCGGGACAGTGGGATTAGTTTGGGGATTGATACAGGGCTATGGGGAGAGAGCGGGACAGTGGGATTAGTTTGTGGATTGATGCTGGGCTATGGGGAGAGAGCGGGACAGTGGGATTAGTTTGGGATTGATACTGGGCTATGGGGAGAGAGCGGGGCAGTGGGATTAGTTTCGGGATTGATACTGGGCTATGGGGAGAGAGTGGGACAGTGGGATTAGTTTGGGGATTGATACTGGGCTATGGGGAGAGAGCGGGACAGTGGGATTAGTTTGGGGATTGATACTGGGCTACGCGGAGAGAGCGGGACAGTGGGATTAGTTTGGGGATTGATACAGGGCTATGGGGAGAGAGCGGGACAGTGGGATTAGTTTGGGAATTGATGCTGGGCTATGGAGAGAGAGCGGGACAGTGGGATTAGTTTGGGGATTGATACAGGGCTATGGGGAGAGAGCGGGACAGTGGGATTAGTATGGGGATTGATACTGGGCTATGGGGAGAGAGCGGGGCAGTGGGATTAGTTTGTGGATTGATACTGGGCTATGGGGAGAGAGCGGGACAGTGGGATTAGTTTGGGGATTGATACAGGGCTATGGGGAGAGAGTGGGTCAGTGGGATTAGTTTGGGGATTGATACTGGGCTATGGGGAGGGAGCGGGACAGTGGGATTAGTTTGCAGATTGATACTGGGCCATGGGGAGAGACCGGGACAGTGGGATTAGTTTGGGGATTGATACTGGGCTATGGGGAGAGAGCGGGGCAGTGGGATTAGTTTGGGGATTGATACTGGGCTATGGGGAGAGAGCGGGACAGTGGGATTAGTTTGGGGATTGATACTGGGCTATGGGGAGAGAGTGGGAGCGTTGGATTAGTTTGGGGATTGATACTGGGCTATGGGGAGAGAGCGAGGCAGTGGGATTAGTTTGGGGATTGATACAGGGCTATGGGGAGAGTGGGACAGTGGGATTAGTTTGGGATTGATACAGGGCTATGGGGAGAGAGCGGGGCTGTGGGATTAGTTTGGGGATTGATACTGGGCTATGGGGAGAGAGTGGGACAGTGGGATTAGTTTGGGATTGATACTGGGCTATGGGGAGAGAGTGGGACAGTGGGATTAGTTTGGGGATTGATACTAGGCTATGGGGAGAGAGCGGGGCAGTGGGATTAGTTTGGGGATTGATACTGGGCTATGGGGAGAGACGGGACAGTGGGATTAGTTTGGGGATTGATACTGGGCTATGGGGAGAGAGCGGGACAGTGGGATTAGTTTGGGGATTGATACTGGGCTATGGGGAGAGAGTGGGACAGTGGGATTCGTTTGGGGATTGATACTGGGCTATGGGGAGAGAGCAGGACAGTGGGATTAGTTTGGGGATTGATACAGGGCTATGGGGAGGGAGCGGGACAGTGGGATTAGTTTGGGGATTGATACTGGGCGATGGGGAGAGAGCGGGACAGTGGGATTAGTTTGGGGATTGATACTGGGCGATGGGGAGAGAGCGGGACAGTGGGATTAGTTTGGGGATTGATACTGGGCTATGGGGAGAGAGCGGGACAGTGTGATTAGTTTGGGGATTGATACAGGGCTACGGGGAGAGAGCGGGACAGTGGGATTAGATTGGGATTGATACTGGGCTATGGGGAGAGAGCGGGACAGTGGGATTAGTTTGGGGATTGATACAGGGCTACGGGGAGAGAGTGGGGCAGTGGGATTAGATTGGGATTGATACTGGGCTATGGGGAGAGAGCGGGACAGTGGGATTAGTTTGGGGATTGATACTGGGCTATGGGGATAGAGTGGGACAGTGGGATTAGTTTGGGATTGATACTGGGCTATGGGGAGAGAGCGGGACAGTGGGATTAGTTTGGGATTGATACTGGGCTATGGGGAGAGAGCGGGACAGTGGGATTAGTTTGGGGATTGATACAGGGCTATGGGGAGAGAGCGGGGCAGTGGGATTAGTTTGGGATTGATACTGGGCTATGGGGAGGGAGCGGGACAGTGGGATTAGTTTGGGGATTGATACAGGGCTATGGGGAGAGAGTGGGGCAGTGGGATTAGTTTGGGGATTGATACTGGGCTATGGGGAGAGAGTGGGGCAGTGGGATTAGTTTGGGGATTGATACTGGGCAATGGGGAGAGAGAGGGGCAGTGGGATTAGTTTGGGGATTGATACAGGGCTATGGGGAGAGAGTGGGACAGTGGGATTAGTTTGGGGATTGATACTGGGCTATGGGGTGAGAGCCGGGCAGTGGGATTAGTTTTGGGATTGATGCTGGGCTAAGTGGCGAGAGCGGTGCAGTGTGATTAGTTTGGAGATTGATACTGGGCTATGGGGAGAGAGCGGGACAGTGGGATTAGTTTGGAAATTGATACTGGGCTATGGGGAGAGAGAGGGACAGTGGTATTAGTTTGGGGATTGATACTGGGCTATTGGCAGAAAGCGGGACAGTGGGATTAGTTTGGGGATTGATACTGGGCTATGCGGAGACAGCGGGACAGTGGGATTAGTTTGGGGATTGATACTGGGCTATGGGGAGAGAGCAGGGCAGTGGGATTAGTTTGGGGATTGATACAGGGCTATGGGGAGAGAGCGGGACAGTGGGATTAGTTTGGGGATTGATACTGGGCTATGGGGAGAGAGTGGGGCAGTGGGATTAGTTTGGGGATTGATACTGGGCTATGGGGAGAGAGCGGGACAGTGGGATTAGTTTGGGGATTGATACTGGGCTATGGGGAGAGAGCGAGGCAGTGGGATTAGTTTGGGGATTGATACTGGGCTATGGGGAGAGAGCGGGGCAGTGGGATTAGTTTGGGGGTTGATGCTGGGCTATGGGGAGAGAGTGGGAGTGTTGGATTAGTTTGGGGATTGATACTGGGCTATGGGGAGAGAGTGCGACAGTGGGATTAGTTTGGGGATTGATACTGGGCTATGGGGAGAGAGCGGGGCAGTGGGATTAGTTTGGGGGTTGATGCTGGGCTATGGGGAGAGACTGGGACAGTGGGATTAGTTTGGGGATTGATACTGGGCTATGGGGAGAGAGCAGGGCAGTGGGATTAGTTTGGGGATTGATACTGGGCTATGGGGAGATAGCGGGACAGTGGGATTAGTTTGGGATTGATACTGGGCTATGGGGAGAGAGCGGGACAGTGGGATTAGTTTGGGATTGATACTGTGCTATGGGGAGAGAGTGGGACAGTGGGATTAGTTTGGGGATTGATACTGGGCTATGGGGAGAGAGCGGGGCAGTTGGATTAGTTTGGGATTGATACAGGGCTATGGGGAGAGAGCGGGACAGTGGGATTAGTTTGTGGATAGATGCTGGGTTATAGGGAGTGAGCGGGACAGTGGGATTAGTTTGTGGATTGATACTGAGCTATGGGGAGAGAGTGGGGCAGTGGGATTAGTTTGGGGATTGATACTGGGCTATGGGGAGAGAGCGGGACAGTGGGATTAGTTTGGGGATTGATACTGGGCTATGGGGAGAGAGAGCAGGACAGAGGGATTAGTTTGGGGATTGATACTGGGCTATGGGGAGAGAGTGGGGCAGTGGGATTAGTTTGGGGATTGATACAGGGCTATGGGGAGAGAGTGGGACAGTGGGATTAGTTTGGGGTTTGATACTGGGCTATGGGGAGAAAGAGGGGCAGTGGGATTAGTTTGAGGATTGATACAGGGCTATGGGGAGAGAGCGGGACAGTGGGATTAGTTTGGGGATTGATACAGGGCTATGGGGAGAGTGGGACAGTGGGATTAGTTTGGGGATTGATACTGGGCTATGGGGAGAGAGCAGGACAGTGGGATTAGTTTGGAGATTGATGCTGGGCTTTGGTGAGGGAGCGTGACAGTGGGATTAGTTTGGGGATTGATACTGGGCTATATGGAGAGAGCGGGGCAGTGGGGTTAGTTTGGGGATTGATACTGGGCTATGGGGAGAGAGCGGGGCAGTGGGATTAGTTTGGGGATTGATACTGGGCCATGGGGAGAGAGCGGGACCGTGGGATTAGTTTGGGGATTTGTACAGGGCTATGGGGAGAGCGGGACAGTGGGATTAGTTTGGGATTGATACTGGGCTATGGGGAGAGAGTGGGACAGTGGGATTAGTTTGGGATTGATACTGGGCTATGGGGAGAGAGTGGGACAGTGGGATTAGTTTGGGGATTGATAATGGGCTATGGGGAGAGAGCGGGGCAGTGGGATTAGTTTGGGGATTGATACAGGGCTATGGGGAGAGACGGGACAGTGGGATTAGTTTGGGGATTGATACAGGGCTAAGGGGAGAGAGCGGGACAGTGGGATTAGTTTGGGGATTGATACTGGGCTATGGGGAGAGAGTGCGACAGTGGGATTAGTTTGGGGATTGATACTGGGCTATGGGGAGAGAGCAGGACAGTGGGATTAGTTTGGAGATTGATACTGGGCTATGGGGAGAGAGCGGGGCAGTGGGGTTAGTTTGGGATTGATACTGGGCTATGGGGAGAGAGCGGGACAGTGGGATTAGTTTGGGGATTGATACTGGGCTATGGGGAGAGAGTGGGACAGTGGGATTAGTTTGGGATTGATACTGGGCTATGGAGAGAGAGTGGGACAGTGGGATTAGTTTGGGATTGATACTGGGCTATGGGGAGAGAGCGGGACAGTGGGATTAGTTTGGGGATTGATACAGGGCTATGGGGAGAGAGCGGGACAGTGGGATTAGTTTGTGGATTGATGCTGGGCTATGGGGAGAGAGCGGGACAGTGGGATTAGTTTGGGATTGATACTGGGCTATGGGGAGAGAGCGGGGCAGTGGGATTAGTTTCGGGATTGATACTGGGCTATGGGGAGAGAGTGGGACAGTGGGATTAGTTTGGGGATTGATACTGGGCTATGGGGAGAGAGCGGGACAGTGGGATTAGTTTGGGGATTGATACTGGGCTACGCGGAGAGAGCGGGACAGTGGGATTAGTTTGGGGATTGATACAGGGCTATGGGGAGAGAGCGGGACAGTGGGATTAGTTTGGGGATTGATACAGGGCTATGGGGAGAGAGCGGGACAGTGGGATTAGTTTGGGAATTGATGCTGGGCTATGGAGAGAGAGCGGGACAGTGGGATTAGTTTGGGGATTGATACAGGGCTATGGGGAGAGAGCGGGACAGTGGGATTAGTATGGGGATTGATACTGGGCTATGGGGAGAGAGCGGGGCAGTGGGATTAGTTTGTGGATTGATACTGGGCTATGGGGAGAGAGCGGGACAGTGGGATTAGTTTGGGGATTGATACAGGGCTATGGGGAGAGAGTGGGTCAGTGGGATTAGTTTGGGGATTGATACTGGGCTATGGGGAGGGAGCGGGACAGTGGGATTAGTTTGCAGATTGATACTGGGCCATGGGGAGAGACCGGGACAGTGGGATTAGTTTGGGGATTGATACTGGGCTATGGGGAGAGAGCGGGGCAGTGGGATTAGTTTGGGGATTGATACTGGGCTATGGGGAGAGAGCGGGACAGTGGGATTAGTTTGGGGATTGATACTGGGCTATGGGGAGAGAGTGGGAGTGTTGGATTAGTTTGGGGATTGATACTGGGCTATGGGGAGAGAGCGAGGCAGTGGGATTAGTTTGGGGATTGATACAGGGCTATGGGGAGAGTGGGACAGTGGGATTAGTTTGGGATTGATACAGGGCTATGGGGAGAGAGCGGGGCTGTGGGATTAGTTTGGGGATTGATACTGGGCTATGGGGAGAGAGTGGGACAGTGGGATTAGTTTGGGATTGATACTGGGCTATGGGGAGAGAGTGGGACAGTGGGATTAGTTTGGGGATTGATACTAGGCTATGGGGAGAGAGCGGGGCAGTGGGATTAGTTTGGGGATTGATACTGGGCTATGGGGAGAGACGGGACAGTGGGATTAGTTTGGGGATTGATACTGGGCTATGGGGAGAGAGCGGGACAGTGGGATTAGTTTGGGGATTGATACTGGGCTATGGGGAGAGAGTGGGACAGTGGGATTCGTTTGGGGATTGATACTGGGCTATGGGGAGAGAGCAGGACAGTGGGATTAGTTTGGGGATTGATACAGGGCTATGGGGAGGGAGCGGGACAGTGGGATTAGTTTGGGGATTGATACTGGGCGATGGGGAGAGAGCGGGACAGTCGGATTAGTTTGGGGATTGATACTGGGCGATGGGGAGAGAGCGGGACAGTGGGATTAGTTTGGGGATTGATACTGGTCTATGGGGAGAGAGCGGGACAGTGTGATTAGTTTGGGGATTGATACAGGGCTACGGGGAGAGAGTGGGGCAGTGGGATTAGATTGGGATTGATACTGGGCTATGGGGAGAGAGCGGGACAGTGGGATTAGTTTGGGGATTGATACTGGGCTATGGGGATAGAGTGGGACAGTGGGATTAGTTTGGGATTGATACTGGGCTATGGGGAGAGAGCGGGACAGTGGGATTAGTTTGGGATTGATACTGGGCTATGGGGAGAGAGCGGGACAGTGGGATTAGTTTGGGGATTGATACAGGGCTATGGGGAGAGAGCGGGGCAGTGGGATTAGTTTGGGATTGATACTGGGCTATGGGGAGAGAGCGGGACAGTGGGATTAGTTTGGGGATTGATACAGGGCTATGGGGAGAGAGCGGGGCAGTGGGATTAGTTTGGGGATTGATACAGGGCTATGGGGAGAGAGCAGGGCAGTGGGATTAGTTTGGGGATTGATACAGGGCTATGGGGAGAGAGCGGGACAGTGGGATTAGTTTGGGGATTGATACTGGGCTATGGGGAGAGAGCGGGACAGTGGGATTAGTTTGGGGATTGATACTGGGCTATGGGGAGAGAGCGGGACAGTGGGATTAGTTTGGGGATTGATACTGGGCTATGGGGAGAGAGCGGGGCAGTGGGATTAGTTTGGGGATTGATACAGGGCTATGGGGAGAGAGTGGGGCAGTGGGATTAGATTGGGATTGATACTGGGCTATGGGGAGAGAGCGGGACAGTGGGATTAGTTTGGGGATTGATACTGGGCTATGGAGAGAGAGCGGGACAGTGGGATTAGTTTGGGATTGATACTGGGCTATGGGGAGAGAGCGGGGCAGTGGGATTAGATTGGGATTGATACTGGGCTATGGGGAGAGTGGGGCAGTGGGATTAGTTTGGGGATTGATACTGGGCTATGGGGAGAGAGCGGGACAGTGGGATTAGTTTGGGGATTGAAACAGGGCTATGTGGATAGAGCGAGGCAGTGGGATTAGTTTGGGGATTGATACTGGGCTACGGGGAGAGAGCGGGACAGTGGGATTAGTTTGGGGATTGATACTGGGCTACGGGGAGAGAGCGGGACAGTGGGATTAGTTTGGGGATTGATACAGGGCTATGGGGAGAGATTGGGGCAGTGGGATTAGTTTGGGGATTGATACTGGGCTATGGGGAGAGAGCGGGACAGTGAGATTAGTTTGGGGATTGATACCGGGCTATGGGGAGAGAGTGGGACAGTGGGATTAGTTTGGGATTGATACAGGGCTATGGGGAGAGAGCGGGACAGTGGGATTAGTTTGGGATTGATACAGGGCTATGGGGAGAGAGCGGGGCAGTGGGATTAGTTTGGGGATTGATACTGGGCTATGGGGAGAGAGCGGGACAGTGGGATTAGTTTGGGGATTGATACTGGGCTGTGGGTTGAGAGCGGGACAGTGGGATTAGTTTGGGGATTGATACAGGGCTATGGGGAGAGACGGGACAGTGGGATTAGTTTGGGGATTGATACAGGGCTATGGGGAGAGAGCGGGGCAGTGGGATTAGTTTGGGGATTGATACTGGGCTATGGGGAGAGACGGGACAGTGGGATTAGTTTGGGGATTGATACTGGGCTATGGGGAGAGAGCGGGACAGTGGGATTAGTTTGGGAATTGATGCTGGGCTATGGAGAGAGAGCGGGACAGTGGGATTAGTATGGGGATTGATACTGGGCTATGGGGAGAGAGCGGGACAGTGGGATTAGTTTGGGGATTGATACTGGGCTATGGGGAGAGAGCAGGGCAGTGGGATTAGTATGGGGATTGATACTGGGCTATGGGGAGAGAGCGGGACAGTGGGATTAGTTTGGGGATTGATACTGGGCTATGGAGAGAGAGCGGGACAGTGGGATTAGATTGGGATTGATACTGGGCTATGGGGAGAGAGCGGGACAGTGGGATTAGTTTGGCGATTGATACTGGGCTATGGGGAGAGAGTGGGGCAGTGGGATTAGTTTGGGGATTGATACAGGGCTATGGAGAGAGAGCGGGGCAGTGGGATTAGTTTGGGGATTGATACAGGGCTATGGGGAGAGAGTGGGGCAGTGGGATTAGTTTGGGGATTGATACAGGGCTATGGGGAGAGAGCGGGACAGTGGGATTAGTTTGGGGATTGATACAGGGCTATGGGGAGAGAGCGGGGCAGTGGGATTAGTTTGGGGATTGATACTGGGCTATGGGGAGAGAGCGGGGCAGTGGGATTAGTTTGGGGATTGATACTGGGCTATGGGGAGAGAGCGGGGCAGTGGGATTAGTTTGGGGATTGATACTGGGCTATGGGGAGAGAGCGGGACAGTGGGATTAGTTTGGGGATTGATACAGTGCTATGGGGAGAGAGCGGGGCAGTGGGATTAGTTTGGGGATTGATACTGGGCAATGGGGAGAGAGCGGGGCAGTGGGATTAGTTTGGGGATTGATACTGGGCTATGGGGAGAGAGCGGGGCAGTGGGATTAGTTTGGGGATTGATACAGGGCCATGGGGAGAGAGCAGGGCAGTGGGATTAGTTTGGGGATTGTTACAGGGCTATGGGGAGAGAGCGGGACATTGGGATTAGTTTGGGGATTGATACTGGGCTATGGGGAGAGAGCGGGACAGTGGGATTAGTTTGGGGATTGATACTGGGCTATGTGGAGAGAGTGGGACAGTGGGATTAGTTTGGGGATTGATACTGGGCTATGGGGAGAGAGCGGGGCAGTGGGATTAGTTTGGGATTGATACAGGGCTATGGGGAGAGAGCGGGACAGTGGGATTAGTTTGGGGATTGATACTGGGCTATGGGGAGAGAGCGGGACAGTGGGATTAGTTTGGGGATTGATACAGGGCTATGGGGAGGGAGCGGGGCAGTGGGATTAGTTTGGGGATTGATACTGGGCTATGAAGAGAGAGCGGGGCAGTGGGATTAGTTTGGGGATTGATACAGGGCTATGGGGAGAGAGCGGGACTGTGGGATTAGTTTAGGTTTGATACAGGGCTATGGGGAGAGAGCGGGGCAGTGGGATTAGTTTGGGATTGATACAGGGCTATGGGGAGAGAGCAGGACAGTGGGATTAGTTTGGGGATTGATACTGGGCTATGGGGAGAGAGCAGGACAGTGGGATTAGTTTGGAGATTGATGCTGGGCTATGGTGAGGGAGCGTGACAGTGGGATTAGTTTGGGATTGATACTGGGCTATGGGGAGAGAGTGGGACAGTGGGATTAGTTTGGGGATTGATAATGGGCTATGGGGAGAGACCGGGGCAGTCTGATTAGTTTGGGGATTGATACAGGGCTATGGGGAGAGACGGGACAGTGGGATTAGTTTGGGGATTGATACAGGGCTAAGGGGAGAGAGCGGGACAGTGGGATTAGTTTGGGGATTGATACTGGGCTATGGGGAGAGAGTGGGACAGTGGGATTAGTTTGGGGATTGATACTGGGCTATGGGGAGAGAGCAGGACAGTGGGATTAGTTTGGAGATTGATACTGGGCTATGGGGAGAGAGCGGGGCAGTGGGGTTAGTATGGGATTGATACTGGGCTATGGGGAGAGAGCGGGACAGTGGGATTAGTTTGGGGATTGATACTGGGCTATGGGGAGAGAGTGGGACAGTGGGATTAGTTTGGGATTGATATTGGGCTATGGAGAGAGAGTGGGACAGTGGGATTAATTTGGGATTGATACTGGGCTATGGGGAGAGAGCGGGACAG
Organism: Isurus oxyrinchus; assembly: GCA_026770705.1. Classification (NCBI taxonomy): domain Eukaryota; kingdom Metazoa; phylum Chordata; class Chondrichthyes; order Lamniformes; family Lamnidae; genus Isurus; species Isurus oxyrinchus. The sequence goes on along the minus strand of JANJGN010000355.1, from coordinate 326,062 downwards.
TGGGATTAGTTTGGGATTGATACTGGGCTATGGGGAGAGAGCGGGGCAGTGGGATTAGTTTCGGGATTGATACTGGGCTATGGGGAGAGAGTGGGACAGTGGGATTAGTTTGGGGATTGATACTGGGCTATGGGGAGAGAGCGGGACAGTGGGATTAGTTTGGGGATTGATACTGGGCTACGCGGAGAGAGCGGGACAGTGGGATTAGTTTGGGGATTGATACAGGGCTATGGGGAGAGAGTGGGACAGTGGGATTAGTTTGGGAATTGATGCTGGGCTATGGAGAGAGAGCGGGACAGTGGGATTAGTATGGGGATTGATACTGGGCTATGGGGAGAGAGCGGGGCTGTGGGATTAGTTTGTGGATTGATACTGGGCTATGGGGAGAGAGCGGGACAGTGGGATTAGTTTGGGGATTGATACAGGGCTATGGGGAGGGAGCGGGACAGTGGGATTAGTTTGGGGATTGATACAGGGCTATGGGGAGAGAGTGGGGCAGTGGGATTAGTTTGGGGATTGTTACTGGGCTATGGGGAGAGAGCGGGACAGTGGGATTAGTTTGCAGATTGATACTGGGCCATGGGGAGAGACCGGGACAGTGGGATTAGTTTGGGGATTGATACTGGGCTATGGGGAGAGAGTGGGAGTGTTGGATTAGTTTGGGGATTGATACTGGGCTATGGGGAGAGAGCGGGACAGTGGGATTAGTTTGGGGATTGATACTGGGCTATGGGGAGAGAGTGGGAGTGTTGGATTAGTTTGGGGATTGATACTGGGCTATGGGGAGAGAGCGAGGCAGTGAGATTAGTTTGGGGATTGATACAGGGCTATGGGGAGAGAGCGGGACAGTGGGATTAGTTTGGGGATTGATACAGGGCCATGGGGAGAGCGGACAGTGGGATTAGTTTGGGATTGATACAGGGCTATGGGGAGAGAGCGGGGCTGTGGGATTAGTTTGGGGATTGATACTGGGCTATGGGGAGAGAGTGGGACAGTGGGATTAGTTTGGGATTGATACTGGGCTATGGGGAGAGAGTGGGACAGTGGGATTAGTTTGGGGATTGATACATGGCTATGGGGAGAGAGCGGGACAGTGGGATTAGTTTGGGGATTGATACAGGGCTATGGGGAGAGAGCGGGGCTGTGGGATTAGTTTGGGGATTGATACTGGGCCATGGGGAGAGAGCGGGGCAGTGGGATTAGTTTGGGGATTGATACTGGGCTATGGGGAGAGAGCGGGACAGTGGGATTAGTTTGGGGATTGATACATGGCTATGGGGAGAGAGCGGGGCAGTGGGATTAGTTTGGGGATTGATACTGGGCTATGGGGAGAGAGCGGGGCAGTGGGATTAGTTTGGGGATTGATACTGGGCTACGCAGAGAGAGCGGGACAGTTGGATTAGTTTGGGGATTGATACTGGGCTATGGGGAGAGAGCGGGACAGTGGGATTAGTTTGGGGATTGATACTGGGCTATGGGGAGAGAGCGGGACAGTGGGATTAGTTTGGGGATTGATACTGGGCTATGGGGATAGAGTGGGACAGTGGGATTAGTTTGGGATTGATACTGGGCTATGGGGAGAGAGCGGGACAGTGGGATTAGTTTGGGATTGATACTGGGCTATGGGGAGAGAGCGGGACAGTGGGATTAGTTTGGGGATTGATACAGGGCTATGGGGAGAGAGCGGGGCAGTGGGATTAGTTTGGGATTGATACTGGGCTATGGGGAGAGAGCGGGACAGTGGGATTAGTTTGGGGATTGATACAGGGCTATGGGGAGAGAGCGGGGCAGTGGGATTAGTTTGGGGATTGATACAGGGCTATGGGGAGAGAGCAGGGCAGTGGGATTAGTTTGGGGATTGATACAGGGCTATGGGGAGAGAGCGGGACAGTGGGATTAGTTTGGGGATTGATACTGGGCTATGGGGAGAGAGCGGGACAGTGGGATTAGTTTGGGGATTGATACTGGGCTATGGGGAGAGAGCGGGACAGTGGGATTAGTTTGGGGATTGATACTGGGCTATGGGGAGAGAGCGGGGCAGTGGGATTAGTTTGGGGATTGATACAGGGCTATGGGGAGAGAGTGGGGCAGTGGGATTAGATTGGGATTGATACTGGGCTATGGGGAGAGAGCGGGACAGTGGGATTAGTTTGGGGATTGATACTGGGCTATGGAGAGAGAGCGGGACAGTGGGATTAGTTTGGGATTGATACTGGGCTATGGGGAGAGAGCGGGGCAGTGGGATTAGATTGGGATTGATACTGGGCTATGGGGAGAGTGGGGCAGTGGGATTAGTTTGGGGATTGATACTGGGCTATGGGGAGAGAGCGGGACAGTGGGATTAGTTTGGGGATTGAAACAGGGCTATGTGGATAGAGCGAGGCAGTGGGATTAGTTTGGGGATTGATACTGGGCTACGGGGAGAGAGCGGGACAGTGGGATTAGTTTGGGGATTGATACTGGGCTACGGGGAGAGAGCGGGACAGTGGGATTAGTTTGGGGATTGATACAGGGCTATGGGGAGAGATTGGGGCAGTGGGATTAGTTTGGGGATTGATACTGGGCTATGGGGAGAGAGCGGGACAGTGAGATTAGTTTGGGGATTGATACCGGGCTATGGGGAGAGAGTGGGACAGTGGGATTAGTTTGGGATTGATACAGGGCTATGGGGAGAGAGCGGGACAGTGGGATTAGTTTGGGATTGATACAGGGCTATGGGGAGAGAGCGGGGCAGTGGGATTAGTTTGGGGATTGATACTGGGCTATGGGGAGAGAGCGGGACAGTGGGATTAGTTTGGGGATTGATACTGGGCTGTGGGTTGAGAGCGGGACAGTGGGATTAGTTTGGGGATTGATACAGGGCTATGGGGAGAGACGGGACAGTGGGATTAGTTTGGGGATTGATACAGGGCTATGGGGAGAGAGCGGGGCAGTGGGATTAGTTTGGGGATTGATACTGGGCTATGGGGAGAGACGGGACAGTGGGATTAGTTTGGGGATTGATACTGGGCTATGGGGAGAGAGCGGGACAGTGGGATTAGTTTGGGAATTGATGCTGGGCTATGGAGAGAGAGCGGGACAGTGGGATTAGTATGGGGATTGATACTGGGCTATGGGGAGAGAGCGGGACAGTGGGATTAGTTTGGGGATTGATACTGGGCTATGGGGAGAGAGCAGGGCAGTGGGATTAGTATGGGGATTGATACTGGGCTATGGGGAGAGAGCGGGACAGTGGGATTAGTTTGGGGATTGATACTGGGCTATGGAGAGAGAGCGGGACAGTGGGATTAGATTGGGATTGATACTGGGCTATGGGGAGAGAGCGGGACAGTGGGATTAGTTTGGCGATTGATACTGGGCTATGGGGAGAGAGTGGGGCAGTGGGATTAGTTTGGGGATTGATACAGGGCTATGGAGAGAGAGCGGGGCAGTGGGATTAGTTTGGGGATTGATACAGGGCTATGGGGAGAGAGTGGGGCAGTGGGATTAGTTTGGGGATTGATACAGGGCTATGGGGAGAGAGCGGGACAGTGGGATTAGTTTGGGGATTGATACAGGGCTATGGGGAGAGAGCGGGGCAGTGGGATTAGTTTGGGGATTGATACTGGGCTATGGGGAGAGAGCGGGGCAGTGGGATTAGTTTGGGGATTGATACTGGGCTATGGGGAGAGAGCGGGGCAGTGGGATTAGTTTGGGGATTGATACTGGGCTATGGGGAGAGAGCGGGACAGTGGGATTAGTTTGGGGATTGATACAGTGCTATGGGGAGAGAGCGGGGCAGTGGGATTAGTTTGGGGATTGATACTGGGCAATGGGGAGAGAGCGGGGCAGTGGGATTAGTTTGGGGATTGATACTGGGCTATGGGGAGAGAGCGGGGCAGTGGGATTAGTTTGGGGATTGATACAGGGCCATGGGGAGAGAGCAGGGCAGTGGGATTAGTTTGGGGATTGTTACAGGGATATGGGGAGAGAGCGGGACAGTGGGATTAGTTTGGGGATTGATACTGGGCTATGGGGAGAGAGCGGGACAGTGGGATTAGTTTGGGGATTGATACTGGGCTATGTGGAGAGAGTGGGACAGTGGGATTAGTTTGGGGATTGATACTGGGCTATGGGGAGAGAGCGGGGCAGTGGGATTAGTTTGGGATTGATACAGGGCTATGGGGAGAGAGCGGGACAGTGGGATTAGTTTGGGGATTGATACTGGGCTATGGGGAGAGAGCGGGACAGTGGGATTAGTTTGGGGATTGATACAGGGCTATGGGGAGGGAGCGGGGCAGTGGGATTAGTTTGGGGATTGATACTGGGCTATGAAGAGAGAGCGGGGCAGTGGGATTAGTTTGGGGATTGATACAGGGCTATGGGGAGAGAGCGGGACTGTGGGATTAGTTTAGGTTTGATACAGGGCTATGGGGAGAGAGCGGGGCAGTGGGATTAGTTTGGGATTGATACAGGGCTATGGGGAGAGAGCAGGACAGTGGGATTAGTTTGGGGATTGATACTGGGCTATGGGGAGAGAGCAGGACAGTGGGATTAGTTTGGAGATTGATGCTGGGCTATGGTGAGGGAGCGTGACAGTGGGATTAGTTTGGGATTGATACTGGGCTATGGGGAGAGAGTGGGACAGTGGGATTAGTTTGGGGATTGATAATGGGCTATGGGGAGAGACCGGGGCAGTCTGATTAGTTTGGGGATTGATACAGGGCTATGGGGAGAGACGGGACAGTGGGATTAGTTTGGGGATTGATACAGGGCTAAGGGGAGAGAGCGGGACAGTGGGATTAGTTTGGGGATTGATACTGGGCTATGGGGAGAGAGTGGGACAGTGGGATTAGTTTGGGGATTGATACTGGGCTATGGGGAGAGAGCAGGACAGTGGGATTAGTTTGGAGATTGATACTGGGCTATGGGGAGAGAGCGGGGCAGTGGGGTTAGTATGGGATTGATACTGGGCTATGGGGAGAGAGCGGGACAGTGGGATTAGTTTGGGGATTGATACTGGGCTATGGGGAGAGAGTGGGACAGTGGGATTAGTTTGGGATTGATATTGGGCTATGGAGAGAGAGTGGGACAGTGGGATTAGTTTGGGATTGATACTGGGCTATGGGGAGAGAGCGGGACAGTGGGATTAGTTTGGGATTGATACTGGGCTATGGGGAGAGAGCGGGGCAGTGGGATTAGTTTCGGGATTGATACTGGGCTATGGGGAGAGAGTGGGACAGTGGGATTAGTTTGGGGATTGATACTGGGCTATGGGGAGAGAGCGGGACAGTGGGATTAGTTTGGGGATTGATACTGGGCTACGCGGAGAGAGCGGGACAGTGGGATTAGTTTGGGGATTGATACAGGGCTATGGGGAGAGAGTGGGACAGTGGGATTAGTTTGGGAATTGATGCTGGGCTATGGAGAGAGAGCGGGACAGTGGGATTAGTATGGGGATTGATACTGGGCTATGGGGAGAGAGCGGGGCTGTGGGATTAGTTTGTGGATTGATACTGGGCTATGGGGAGAGAGCGGGACAGTGGGATTAGTTTGGGGATTGATACAGGGCTATGGGGAGGGAGCGGGACAGTGGGATTAGTTTGGGGATTGATACAGGGCTATGGGGAGAGAGTGGGGCAGTGGGATTAGTTTGGGGATTGTTACTGGGCTATGGGGAGAGAGCGGGACAGTGGGATTAGTTTGCAGATTGATACTGGGCCATGGGGAGAGACCGGGACAGTGGGATTAGTTTGGGGATTGATACTGGGCTATGGGGAGAGAGTGGGAGTGTTGGATTAGTTTGGGGATTGATACTGGGCTATGGGGAGAGAGCGGGACAGTGGGATTAGTTTGGGGATTGATACTGGGCTATGGGGAGAGAGTGGGAGTGTTGGATTAGTTTGGGGATTGATACTGGGCTATGGGGAGAGAGCGAGGCAGTGAGATTAGTTTGGGGATTGATACAGGGCTATGGGGAGAGAGCGGGACAGTGGGATTAGTTTGGGGATTGATACAGGGCCATGGGGAGAGCGGACAGTGGGATTAGTTTGGGATTGATACAGGGCTATGGGGAGAGAGCGGGGCTGTGGGATTAGTTTGGGGATTGATACTGGGCTATGGGGAGAGAGTGGGACAGTGGGATTAGTTTGGGATTGATACTGGGCTATGGGGAGAGAGTGGGACAGTGGGATTAGTTTGGGGATTGATACATGGCTATGGGGAGAGAGCGGGACAGTGGGATTAGTTTGGTGATTGATACAGGGCTATGGGGAGAGAGCGGGGCTGTGGGATTAGTTTGGGGATTGATACTGGGCCATGGGGAGAGAGCGGGGCAGTGGGATTAGTTTGGGGATTGATACTGGGCTATGGGGAGAGAGCGGGACAGTGGGATTAGTTTGGGGATTGATACATGGCTATGGGGAGAGAGCGGGGCAGTGGGATTAGTTTGGGGATTGATACTGGGCTATGGGGAGAGAGCGGGGCAGTGGGATTAGTTTGGGGATTGATACTGGGCTACGCAGAGAGAGCGGGACAGTTGGATTAGTTTGGGGATTGATACTGGGCTATGGGGAGAGAGCGGGACAGTGGGATTAGTTTGGGGATTGATACTGGGCTATGGGGAGAGAGCGGGACAGTGGGATTAGTTTGGGGATTGATACTGGGCTATGGGGAGAGAGTGGGGCAGTGGGATTAGATTGGGAATTGATACTGGGCTATGGGGAGAGAGCGGGACAGTGGGATTAGTTTGGGGATTGATACTGGGCTATGGGGAGAGAGTGGGACAGTGGGATTCGTTTGGGGATTGATACTGGGCTATGGGGAGAGAGCAGGACAGTGGGATTAGTTTGGGGATTGATACAGGGCTATGGGGAGGGAGTGGGGCAGTGGGATTAGTTTGGGGATTGATACAGGGCTATGGGGAGAGAGCGGGACAGTGGGATTAGTTTGGGGATTGATACTGGGCGATGGGGAGAGAGCGGGACAGTGGGATTAGTTTGGGGATTGATACTGGGCTATGGGGAGAGAGCGGGACAGTGTGATTAGTTTGGGGATTGATACAGGGCTACGGGGAGAGAGCGGGACAGTGGGATTAGTTTGGGGTTTGATACAGGGCTATGGGGAGAGAGTGGGGCAGTGGGATTAGATTGGGATTGATACTGGGCTATGGGGAGAGAGCGGGACAGTGGGATTAGTTTGGGGATTGATACTGGGCTATGGGGATAGAGTGGGACAGTGGGATTAGTTTGGGATTGATACTGGGCTATGGGGAGAGAGCGGGACAGTGGGATTAGTTTGGGATTGATACTGGGCTATGGGGGGAGAGCGGGACAGTGGGATTAGTTTGGGGATTGATACAGGGCTATGGGGAGAGAGCGGGGCAGTGGGATTAGTTTGGGGATTGATACTGGGCTATGAGGAGAGAGTGGGACAGTGAGATTAGTTTGGGGATTGATACTGGGCTATGGGGAGAGAGCGGGACAGTGGGATTAGTTTGGGGATTGATACAGGGCTATGGGGAGAGAGCGGGACAGTGGGATTAGTTTGGGGATTGATACTGGGCTATGGGGAGAGAGCGGGACAGTGGGATTAGTTTGGGGATTGATACAGGGCTATGGGGAGAGAGCGGGACAGTGGGATTAGTTTGGGGATTGATACTGGGCTATGGAGAGAGAGCGGGACAGTGGGATTAGTTTGGGATTGATACTGGGCTATGGGGAGAGAGCGGGGCAGTGGGATTAGATTGGGATTGATACTGGGCTATGGGGAGAGTGGGGCAGTGGGATTAGTTTGGGGATTGATACTGGGCTATGGGGAGAGAGCGGGACAGTGGGATTAGTTTGGTGATTGAAACAGGGCTATGTGGATAGAGCGAGGCAGTGGGATTAGTTTGGGGATTGATACTGGGCTATGGGGAGAGCGGGACAGTGGGATTAGTTTGGGATTGATACAGGGCTATGGGGAGAGAGCGGGGCAGTGTGATTAGTTTGGGGATTGATACAGGGCTATGGGGAGAGCGGGACAGTGGGATTAGTTTGGGATTGATACAGGGCTATGGGGAGAGAGCGGGGCAGTGTGATTAGTTTGGGTATTGATACTGGGCTATGGTGAGAGAGTGGGGCAGTGGGATTAGTTTGGGGGATTGATACTGGGCTATGGGGAGATAGCAGGGCAGTGGGATTAGTTTGGGGATTGATACTGGGCTATGGGGAGAGAGTGGGGCAGTGGGATTAGTTTGGGGATTGATACTGGGCTATGGGGAGAGAGTGGGGCTGTGGGATTAGTTTGGGGATTGATACTGGGCTATGGGGAGAGAGCGGGGCAGTGGGATTAGTTTGGGATTGATACTGGGCTATGGGGAGAGAGCAGGACAGTGGGATTAGTTTGGGGATTGATACAGGGCTATTGGGAGAGATTGGGGCAGTGGGATTAGTTTGGGGATTGATACTGGGCTATGGGGAGAGAGCGGGACAGTGAGATTAGTTTGGGGATTGATACCGGGCTATGGGGAGAGAGTGGGACAGTGGGATTAGTTTGGGATTGATACAGGGCTATGGGGAGAGAGCGGGGCAGTGGGATTAGTTTGGGGATTGATACTGGGCTATGGGGAGAGAGCGGGACAGTGGGATTAGTTTGGGGATTGATACTGGGCTGTGGGTTGAGAGCGGGACAGTGGGATTAGTTTGGGGATTGATACAGGGCTATGGGGAGAGAGTGGGTCAGTGGGATTAGTTTGGGGATTGATACAGGGCTATGGGGAGAGAGCAGGACAGTGGGATTAGTTTGGGGATTGATACAGGGCTATGGGGAGAGAGTGGGGCAGTGGGATTAGTTTGGGGATTGATACTGGGCTATGGGGAGAGAGCGGGGCAGTGGGATTAGTTTGGGGATTGATACAGGGCTATGGGGAGAGAGCGGGGCAGTGGGATTAGTTTGGGGATTGATACTGGGCTATGGGGAGAGAGCGGGACAGTGGGATTAGTTTGGGGATTGATACTGGGCTGTGGGTTGAGAGCGGGACAGTGGGATTAGTTTGGGGATTGATACAGGGCTATGGGGAGAGAGCGGGGCAGTGGGATTAGTTTGGGGATTGATACAGGGCTATGGGGAGAGACGGGACAGTGGGATTAGTTTGGGGATTGATACAGGGCTATGGGGAGAGAGCGGGACAGTGGGATTAGTATGGGGATTGATACTGGGCTATGGGGAGAGAGCGGGACAGTGGGATTAGTTTGGGAATTGATGCTGGGCTATGGAGAGAGAGCGGGACAGTGGGATTAGTATGGGGATTGATACTGGGCTATGGGGAGAGAGCGGGACAGTGGGATTAGTTTGGGGATTGATACTGGGCTATGGGGAGAGAGCAGGGCAGTGGGATTAGTATGGGGATTGATACTGGGCTATGGGGAGAGAGCGGGACAGTGGGATTAGTTATGGGGATTGATACTGGGCTATGGGGAGAGAGCGGGACAGTGGGATTAGTTTGGGATTTATACTGGGCTATGGGGAGAGAGCGGGACAGTGGGATTAGTTTGGGATTGATACTGGGCTATGGGGAGAGTGGGGCTGTGGGATTAGTTTGGGGATTGATACTGGGCTATGGGGAGAGAGCGGGACAGTGGGATTAGTTTGGGGACTGATACAGGGCTATGGGGAGAGAGCGGGACAGTGGGATTAGTTTGGGGATTGATACTGGGCTATGGGGAGAGAGCGGGACAGTGGGATTAGTTTGGGGATTGATACAGGGCTATGGGGAGAGAGCAGGACAGTGGGATTAGTTTGGGGATTGATACAGGGCTATGGGGAGAGAGCAGGACAGTGGGATTAGTTTGGCGATTGATACTGGGCTATGGGGAGAGAGTGGGGCATTGGGATTAGTTTGGGGATTGATACAGGGCTATGGAGAGAGAGCGGGGCAGTGGGATTAGTTTGGGGATTGATACAGGGCTATGGGGAGAGAGTGGGGCAGTGGGATTAGTTTGGGGATTGATACAGGGCTATGGGGAGAGAGCGGGACAGTGGGATTAGTTTGGGGATTGATACAGGGCTATGGGGAGAGAGCGGGACAGTGGGATTAGTTTGGGGATTGATACAGGGCTATGGGGAGAGAGCGGGACAGTGGGATTCGTTTGGGGATTGATACAGTGCTATGGGGAGAGAGCGGGGCAGTGGGATTAGTTTGGGGATTGATACTGGGCTATGGGGAGAGAGCGGGGCAGTGGGATTAGTTTGGGGATTGATACTGGGCTATGGGGAGAGAGCGGGGCAGTGGGATTAGTTTGGGGATTGATACTGGGCTATGGGGAGAGAGCAGGAGTGTTGGATTAGTTTGGGGATTGATACAGGGCTATGTGGAGAGAGCGGGGCAGTGGGATTAGTTTGGGGATTGATACTGGGCATTGGGGAGAGAGCGGGGCAGTGGGATTAGTTTGGGGATTGATACAGGGCCATGGGGAGAGAGCGGGACAGTGGGATTAGTTTGGGGATTGATACTGGGCTATGGGGAGAGAGCGGGACAGTGGGATTAGTTTGGGGATTGATACTGGGCTATGGGGAGAGAGCGGGACAGTGGGATTAGTTTGGGGATTGATGCTGGGCTATGGGGAGAGAGCGGGACAGTGGGATTAGTTTGGGATTGATACAGGGCTATGGGGAGAGAGCGTGACAGTGGGATTAGTTTGGGGATTGATACTGGGCTATGGGGAGAGAGCGGGGCAGTGGGATTAGTTTGGGGATTGATACAGGGCTATGGGGAGAGAGCGGGGCAGTGGGATTAGTTTGGGGATTGATACAGGGCTATGGGGAGGGAGCGGGGCAGTGGGATTAGTTTGGGGATTGATTCTGGGCTATGGGGAGAGAGCGGGACAGTGGGATTAGTTTGGGGATTGATACAGGGCTATGGGGAGAGAGCAGGACAGTGGGATTAGTTTGGGGATTGATACAGGGCTATGGGGAGAGAGCGGGACAGTGGGATTAGTTTGGGTATTGATACAGGGCTACGGGGAGAGAGCGGGAGAGTGGGATTAGTTTGGGGATTGATACTGGGCTATGGGGAGAGAGCGGGACAGTGGGATTAGTTTGGGGATTGATACTGGGCTATGGGGAGAGAGCGGGGCAGTGGGATTAGTTTGGGGATTGATACTGGGCTATGGGGAGAGAGCGGGACAGTGGGATTAGTTTGGGGATTGATACAGGGCTACGGGGAGAGAGCGGGAGAGTGGGATTAGTTTGGGGATTGATACTGGGCTATGGGGAGAGAGCGGAGCAGTGGGATTAGTTTGGGGATTGATACTGGGCTATGGGGAGAGAGCGGGGCAGTGGGATTAGTTTGGGGATTGATACTGGGCTATGGGGAGAGAGCTGGGCAGTGGGATTAGTTTGGGATTGATACTGGGCTATGGGGAGAGAGCCGGACAGTGGGATTAGTTTGCGATTGATACTGGGCTAAGGGGAGAGAGCGGGTCAGTGGGATTAGTTTGCGATTGATACTGGGCTATGGGGAGAGAGCGGGACAGTGGGATTAGTTTGGGATTGATACAGGGCTATGGGGAGAGAGCGGGGCAGTGGGATTAGTTTGGGGATTGATACTGGGCTATGGGGAGAGAGCGGGGCAGTGGGATTAGTTTGGGGATTGATACTGGGCTATGGGGAGAGAGCGGGGCAGTGGGATTAGTTTGGGGATTGATACTGGGCTATGGGGAGAGAGCGGGGCAGTGGGATTAGTTTGGGGATTGATACAGGGCTATGGGGAGAGAACGGGGCAGTGGGATTAGTTTGGGGATTGATACTGGGCTATGGGAAGAGAGCGGGACAGTGGGATTAGTTTGGAGATTGATACTGGGCTATGGGCAGAGAGCGGTGCAGTGGGATTAGTTTGGGGATTGATGCTGGGCTATGGGGAGAGAGCGGGGCAGTGGGATTAGTTTGGGTATTGATACTGGGCTATGGGGAGAGAGCGGGACAGTGGGATTAGTTTGGGGATTGACACAGGGCTATGGGGAGAGAGTGGGACAGTGGGATTAGTTTGGGATTGATACTGGGCTATGTGGTGAGAGCGGGACAGTGGGATTAGTTTGGGGATTTGTACAGGGCTATGGGGAGAGAGCGGGGGAGTGGGATTAGTTTGGGGACTGATACAGGGCTATGGGGAGAGAGTGGGGCAGTGGGATTAGTTTGGGGATTGATACTGGGCTATGGGGAGAGAGTGGGTCAGTGGGATTAGTTTGGGGATTGACACAGGGCTATGGGGAGAGAGTGGGACAGTGGGATTAGTTTGGGATTGATACTGGGCTATGGGGAGAGAGCAGGACAGTGGGATTTGTTTGGGGATTGATGCTGGGCTATGGGGAGAGAGTGGGTCAGTGGGATTAGTTTGGGTATTGATACTGGGCTATGGGGAGAGAGTGGGACAGTGGGATTAGTTTGGGGATTGATACTGGGCTATGGGGAGAGAACGGGGCAGTGGGATTAGTTTGGGGATTGATACTGGGCTATGGGGAGAGATTGGGACATTGGAATTTGTTTGGGATTGATACTGGGCTATGGGGAGAGAGCGGGACAGTCGGATTAGTTTGGGGATTGATACTGGGCTATGGGGAGAGAGCGGGACAGTGGGATTAGTTTGGGGATTGATACTGGGCTATGGGGTGAGAGTGGGGCAGTGGGATTAGTTTGGGATTGATACAGGGCTATGGGGAGAGAGCGGGACAGTGGGATTAGTTTGGGATTGATACTGGGCTATGGGGAGAGAGTGGGGCAGTGGGATTTGTTTTGGGATTGATTCTGGGCAATGGGGAGAGAGTGGGGACAGTGGGATTAGTTTGGGGATTGATACTGGGCTATGGGGAGAGAGTGGGGCAGTGGGATTAGTTTAGGGATTGATACAGGGCGATTGGGAGAGAGTGGGACAGTGGGATTAGTTTGGGATTGATACTGGGCTATGGGGAGAGAGCGGGGCAGTGGGATTAGTTTGGGGATTGATACAGGGCTATGGGGAGAGAGCGGGACAGAGGGATTAGTTTGGGGATTGATACTGGGCTATGGGGAGAGAGCGGGACAGTGGGATTAGTTTGGGGATTGATACAGGGCTATGGGGAGAGAGCCGGAGTGTGGGATTAGTTTGGCGATTGATACAGGGCTATGGGGAGAGAGTGGGACAGTGGGATTAGTTTGGGGATTGATACTGGGCTATGGGGAGAGAGCGGGACAGTGGGATTAGTTTGGGGATTCATACTGGGCTATGCGGAGACAGCGGGACAGTGGGATTAGTTTGGGGATTGATACTGGGCTATGGGGAGAGAGCGGGGCAGTGGGATTAGTTTGGGGATTGATACTGGGCTATGGGGAGAGAGCGGGGCAGTGGGATTAGTTTGGGGATTGATACCGGGCTATGGGGAGAGAGCGGGACAGTGGGATTAGTTTGGGATTGATACTGGGCTATGGGGAGAGAGCGGGATAGTGGGATTAGTTTGGGATTGATACTGGGCTATGGAAAGAGAGCGGGACAGTGGGATTAGTTTGGGATTGATACTGGGCTATGGGGAGAGAGCGGGACAGTGAGATTAGTTTGGGATTGATACTGGTCTATGGGGAGAGAGCAGGACAGTGGGATTAGTTTGGAGATTGATACTGGGCTATGGGGAGAGAGCGGGGCAGTGGGGTTAGTTTGGGGATTGATACAGGGCTATGGGGAGGGAGCGGGACAGTGGGATTAGTTTGGGGATTGATACTGGGCTATATGGAGAGAGCGGGGCAGTGGGGTTAGTTTGGGGATTGATACTGGGCTATGGGGAGAGAGCGGGACAGTGGGATTAGTTTGTGGATTGATACAGGGCTATGGGGTGAGAGCTGGGGCAGTGCGATTAGTTTGGGATTGATACTGGGCTATGGGGAGAGAGCGGGACAGTGGGATTAGTTTGGGGATTGATACAGGGCTATGGGGAGAGAGCTGGGCAGTGGGATTAGTTTGGGGATTGATACTGGGCTATGGGGAGAGAGAGCAGGACAGAGGGATTAGTTTGGGGATTGATACTGGGCTATGGGGAGAGAGCGGGACAGTGGGATTAGTTTGGGATTGATACTGGGCTATGGGGAGAGAGCGGGACAGTGGGATTAGTTTGGGGATTGATACAGGGCTATGGGGAGAGAGCGGGGCAGTGGGATTAGTTTGGGGATTGATACTGGGCTATGGGGAGAGAGCGGGCCAGTGGGATTAGTTTGGGGATTGATACTGGGCTATGGGGAGAGAGCGGGCCACGGATTAGTTTGGGGATTGATACAGGGCTATGGGGAGAGAGCGGGGCAGTGGGATTAGTTTGGGGATTGATACTGGGCTATGGGGAGAGAGCGGGGCAGTGGGATTAGTTTGGGATTGATACTGGGCTATGGGGAGAGAGCGGGACAGTGGGATTAGTTTGGGGATTGATACTGGGCTATGGGGAGAGAGCGGGACAGTGGGATTAGTTTGGGGATTGATACAGGGCTATGGGGAGAGAGCGGGACTGTGGGATTAGTTTGGGGATTGATGCTGGGCTATGGAGAGAGAGCGGGACAGTGGGATTAGATTGGGATTGATACTGGGCTATGGGGAGAGAGCGGGACAGTGGGATTAGTTTGGGGATTGATACTGGGCTATGGGGAGAGAGTGGGACAGTGGGATTAGTTTGGGATTGATACTGGGCTATGGGGAGAGAGTGGGACAGTGGGATTAGATTGGGATTGATACAGGGCTTTGGGGAGAGAGCGGGACAGTGGGATTAGTTTGGGGATTGATACTGGGCTATGGGGAGAGAGCGGGACAGTGGGATTAGTTTGGGATTGATACTGGGCTATGGGGAGAGTGGGGCAGTGGGATTAGTTTGGGGATTGATACTGGGCTATGGGGAGAGAGCGGGACAGTGGGATTAGTTTGGGGATTGAAACAGGGCTATGTGGATAGAGCGAGGCAGTGGGATTAGTTTGGGGATTGATACTGGGCTATGGGGAGAGAGCGGGACAGTGGGATTAGTTTGGGGATTGAAACAGGGCTATGGGGAGAGCGGGACAGTGGGATTAGTTTGGGATTGATACTGGGCTATGGGGAGAGAGCGGGGCAGTGGGATTAGTTTGGGGATTGATACAGGGCTATGGGAAGAGAGCGGGGCAGTGTGATTAGTTTGGGGATTGATACAGGGCTATGGGGAGAGAGTGGGACAGTGGGATTAGTTTGGGATTGATACTGGGCTATGGGGAGGGAGCGGGACAGTGGGATTAGTTTGGGACTGATACAGGGCTATGGGGAGAGTGTGGGACAGTGAGATTAGTTTGGGGATTGATACTGGGCTATGGGGAGAGAGCGGGGCAGTGGGATTAGTTTGGGGATTGATACTGGTCTATGGGGAGAGAGCGGGACAGTGGGAGTAGTTTGGGGATTGATACTGGGCTATGGGGAGAGAGCCGGGCAGTGGGATTAGTTTTGGGATTGATGCTGGGCTAAGTGGCGAGAGCGGTGCAGTGGGATTAGTTTGGAGATTGATACTGGGCTATGGGGAGAGAGCGGGACAGTGGGATTAGTTTGGAAATTGATACTGGGCTATGGGGAGAGAGAGGGACAGTGGTATTAGTTTGGGGATTGATACTGGGCTATGGGGAGAGAGCGGGACAGTGGGATTAGTTTGGGGATTGATACAGGGCTATGGGGAGAGAGCGGGACAGTGGGATTAGTTTGGGGATTGATACTGGGCTATGGGGAGAGAGCGGGACAGTGGGATTAGTTTGGGGATTGATACTGGGCTATGGGGAGAGAGCGGGGCAGTGGGATTAGTTTGGGGGTTGATGCTGGGCTATGGGGAGAGAGTGGGAGTGTTGGATTAGTTTGGGGATTGATACTGGGCTATGGGGAGAGAGCGGGGCAGTGGGATTAGTTTGGGGATTGATACTGTGCTATGGGGAGAGAGCGGGACAGTGGGATTAGTTTGGGGATTGATACTGGGCTATGGGGTGAGAGCGGGACAGTGGGATTAGTTTGGGGATTGATACAGGGCTATGGGGAGAGAGCGGGACAGTGGGATTAGTTTGTGGATAGATGCTGGGTTATAGGGAGTGAGCGGGACAGTGGGATTAGTTTGTGGATTGATACAGGGCTATGGGGAGAGAGCGGGACAGTGGGATTAGTTTGGGGATTGATACTGGGCTATGGGGAGAGAGAGCAGGACAGAGGGATTAGTTTGGGGATTGATACTGGGCTATGGGGAGAGAGTGGGGCAGTGGGATTAGTTTGGGGATTGATACTGGGCTATGGGGAGAGAGTGGGACAGTGGGATTAGTTTGGGGTTTGATACTGGGCTATGGGGAGAGAACGGGACAGTGGGATTAGTTTGGGGATTGATACTGGACTATGTGGAGAGAGCGGGGCAGTGGGATTAGTTTGGGTATTGATACAGGGCTATGGGGAGAGAGCGGGACAGTGAGATTAGTTTGGGGATTGATACTGGGCTATGGGGAGAGAGCGGGACAGTGGGATTAGTTTGGGGATTGATACAGGGCTATGGGGAGAGAGCGGGGCAGTGGGATTAGTTTGGGGATTTGTACAGGGCTATGGGGAGAGCGGGACAGTGGGATTAGTTTGGGATTGATACTGGGCTATGGGGAGAGAGTGGGACAGTGGGATTAGTTTGGGATTGATACTGGGCTATGGGGAGAGAGTGGGACAGTGGGATTAGTTTGGGGATTGATAATGGGCTATGGGGAGAGAGCGGGGCAGTGGGATTAGTTTGGGGATTGATACAGGGCTATGGGGAGGGACGGGACAGTGGGATTAGTTTGGGAATTGATACAGGGCTATGGGGAGAGAGCAGGGCAGTGGGATTAGTTTGGGGATTGATACAGGGCTATGGGGAGAGACGGGACAGTGGGATTAGTTTGAGGATTGATACTGAGCTATGGGGAGAGAGCGGGACAGTGGGATTAGTTTGGGGATTGATACTTGGCTATGGGGAGAGAGCGGGACAGTGGGATTAGTTTGGGGATTGATACTGGGCTATGGGGAGAGAGTGGGACAGTGGGATTAGTTTGGGGATTGATACAGGGCTATGGGGAGAGAGCGGGACAGTGGGATTAGTTTGGAGATTGATACTGGGCTATGGGGAGAGAGCGGGGCAGTGGGGTTAGTTTGGGATTGATACAGGGCTATGGGGAGAGAGCGGGACAGTGGGATTAGTTTGGGATTGATACAGGGCTATGGGGAGAGAGCGGGACAGCGGGATTAGTTTGGGGATTGATACAGGGCTATGGGGAGAGAGCGGGGCAGTGGGATTAGTTTGGGGATTGATACAGGGCTATGGGGAGAGAGCGGGACAGTGGGATTAGTTTGGGGATTGATACAGGGCTATGGGGAGAGAGCGGGACAGTGGGATTAGTTTGGGATTGATACTGGGCTATGGGGAGAGAGCGGGGCAGTGGGATTAGTTTCGGGATTGATACTGGGCTATGGGGAGAGAGCGGGACAGTGGGATTAGTTTGGGGATTGATACAGGGCTATGGGGAGAGAGTGGGACAGTGGGATTAGTTTGGGATTGATACTGGGCTATGGGGAGGTAGCGGGACAGTGGGATTAGTTTGGGGATTGATACAGGGCTATGGGGAGAGAGTGGGGCAGTGGGATTAGTTTGGGGATTGATACTGGGCTATGGGGAGAGAGTGGGGCAGTGGGATTAGTTTGGGGATTGATACTGGGCAATGGGGAGAGAGAGGGGCAGTGGGATTAGTTTGGGGATTGATACAGGGCTATGGGGAGAGAGTGGGACAGTGGGATTAGTTTGGGGATTGATACTGGGCTATGGGGTGAGAGCCGGGCAGTGGGATTAGTTTTGGGATTGATGCTGGGCTAAGTGGCGAGAGCGGTGCAGTGTGATTAGTTTGGAGATTGATACTGGGCTATGGGGAGAGAGCGGGACAGTGGGATTAGTTTGGAAATTGATACTGGGCTATGGGGAGAGAGAGGGACAGTGGTATTAGTTTGGGGATTGATACTGGGCTATTGGCAGAAAGCGGGACAGTGGGATTAGTTTGGGGATTGATACTGGGCTATGCGGAGACAGCGGGACAGTGGGATTAGTTTGGGGATTGATACTGGGCTATGGGGAGAGAGCAGGGCAGTGGGATTAGTTTGGGGATTGATACAGGGCTATGGGGAGAGAGCGGGACAGTGGGATTAGTTTGGGGATTGATACTGGGCTATGGGGAGAGAGTGGGGCAGTGGGATTAGTTTGGGGATTGATACTGGGCTATGGGGAGAGAGCGGGACAGTGGGATTAGTTTGGGGATTGATACTGGGCTATGGGGAGAGAGCGAGGCAGTGGGATTAGTTTGGGGATTGATACTGGGCTATGGGGAGAGAGCGGGGCAGTGGGATTAGTTTGGGGGTTGATGCTGGGCTATGGGGAGAGAGTGGGAGTGTTGGATTAGTTTGGGGATTGATACAGGGCTATGGGGAGAGAGTGCGACAGTGGGATTAGTTTGGGGATTGATACTGGGCTATGGGGAGAGAGCGGGGCAGTGGGATTAGTTTGGGGGTTGATGCTGGGCTATGGGGAGAGACTGGGACAGTGGGATTAGTTTGGGGATTGATACAGGGCTATGGGGAGAGAGCGGGGCAGTGGGATTAGTTTGGGGATTGATACTGGGCTATGGGGAGAGAGCGGGACAGTGGGATTAGTTTGGGGATTGATACTGGGCTATGGGGAGAGAGCAGGGCAGTGGGATTAGTTTGGGGATTGATACTGGGCTATGGGGAGATAGCGGGACAGTGGGATTAGTTTGGGATTGATACTGGGCTATGGGGAGAGAGCGGGACAGTGGGATTAGTTTGGGATTGATACTGTGCTATGGGGAGAGAGTGGGACAGTGGGATTAGTTTGGGGATTGATACTGGGCTATGGGGAGAGAGCGGGGCAGTTGGATTAGTTTGGGATTGATACAGGGCTATGGGGAGAGAGCGGGACAGTGGGATTAGTTTGTGGATAGATGCTGGGTTATAGGGAGTGAGCGGGACAGTGGGATTAGTTTGTGGATTGATACTGAGCTATGGGGAGAGAGTGGGGCAGTGGGATTAGTTTGGGGATTGATACTGGGCTATGGGGAGAGAGCGGGACAGTGGGATTAGTTTGGGGATTGATACTGGGCTATGGGGAGAGAGAGCAGGACAGAGGGATTAGTTTGGGGATTGATACTGGGCTATGGGGAGAGAGTGGGGCAGTGGGATTAGTTTGGGGATTGATACAGGGCTATGGGGAGAGAGTGGGACAGTGGGATTAGTTTGGGGTTTGATACTGGGCTATGGGGAGAAAGAGGGGCAGTGGGATTAGTTTGAGGATTGATACAGGGCTATGGGGAGAGAGCGGGACAGTGGGATTAGTTTGGGGATTGATACAGGGCTATGGGGAGAGTGGGACAGTGGGATTAGTTTGGGGATTGATACTGGGCTATGGTGAGAGTGTGGGACAGTGGGATTAGTTGGGGGTTGATACAGGGCTATGGGGAGACTGTGGGACAGTGGGATTAGTTTGGGGATTGATACTGGGCTATGGGGAGAGAGCAGGACAGTGGGATTAGTTTGGAGATTGATGCTGGGCTTTGGTGAGGGAGCGTGACAGTGGGATTAGTTTGGGGATTGATACTGGGCTATATGGAGAGAGCGGGGCAGTGGGGTTAGTTTGGGGATTGATACTGGGCTATGGGGAGAGAGCGGGACAGTGGGATTAGTTTGGGGATTGATGCTGGGATATGGGGAGAGAGTGGGGCAGTGGGATTAGTTTGGGATTGATACTGGGCTATGGGGAGAGAGCGGGGCAGTGGGATTAGTTTGGGGATTGATACTGGGCCATGGGGAGAGAGCGGGACCGTGGGATTAGTTTGGGGATTTGTACAGGGCTATGGGGAGAGCGGGACAGTGGGATTAGTTTGGGATTGATACTGGGCTATGGGGAGAGAGTGGGACAGTGGGATTAGTTTGGGATTGATACTGGGCTATGGGGAGAGAGTGGGACAGTGGGATTAGTTTGGGGATTGATAATGGGCTATGGGGAGAGAGCGGGGCAGTGGGATTAGTTTGGGGATTGATACAGGGCTATGGGGAGAGACGGGACAGTGGGATTAGTTTGGGGATTGATACAGGGCTAAGGGGAGAGAGCGGGACAGTGGGATTAGTTTGGGGATTGATACTGGGCTATGGGGAGAGAGTGCGACAGTGGGATTAGTTTGGGGATTGATACTGGGCTATGGGGAGAGAGCAGGACAGTGGGATTAGTTTGGAGATTGATACTGGGCTATGGGGAGAGAGCGGGGCAGTGGGGTTAGTTTGGGATTGATACTGGGCTATGGGGAGAGAGCGGGACAGTGGGATTAGTTTGGGGATTGATACAGGGCTATGGGGAGAGAGCGGGGCAGTGGGATTAGTTTGGGGATTTGTACAGGGCTATGGGGAGAGCGGGACAGTGGGATTAGTTTGGGATTGATACTGGGCTATGGGGAGAGAGTGGGACAGTGGGATTAGTTTGGGATTGATACTGGGCTATGGGGAGAGAGTGGGACAGTGGGATTAGTTTGGGGATTGATAATGGGCTATGGGGAGAGAGCGGGGCAGTGGGATTAGTTTGGGGATTGATACAGGGCTATGGGGAGGGACGGGACAGTGGGATTAGTTTGGGAATTGATACAGGGCTATGGGGAGAGAGCAGGGCAGTGGGATTAGTTTGGGGATTGATACAGGGCTATGGGGAGAGACGGGACAGTGGGATTAGTTTGAGGATTGATACTGAGCTATGGGGAGAGAGCGGGACAGTGGGATTAGTTTGGGGATTGATACTTGGCTATGGGGAGAGAGCGGGACAGTGGGATTAGTTTGGGGATTGATACTGGGCTATGGGGAGAGAGTGGGACAGTGGGATTAGTTTGGGGATTGATACAGGGCTATGGGGAGAGAGCGGGACAGTGGGATTAGTTTGGAGATTGATACTGGGCTATGGGGAGAGAGCGGGGCAGTGGGGTTAGTTTGGGATTGATACTGGGCTATGGGGAGAGAGCGGGACAGCGGGATTAGTTTGGGGATTGATACAGGGCTATGGGGAGAGAGCGGGGCAGTGGGATTAGTTTGGGGATTGATACAGGGCTATGGGGAGAGAGCGGGACAGTGGGATTAGTTTGGGGATTGATACAGGGCTATGGGGAGAGAGCGGGACAGTGGGATTAGTTTGGGATTGATACTGGGCTATGGGGAGAGAGCGGGGCAGTGGGATTAGTTTCGGGATTGATACTGGGCTATGGGGAGAGAGCGGGACAGTGGGATTAGTTTGGGGATTGATACAGGGCTATGGGGAGAGAGTGGGACAGTGGGATTAGTTTGGGATTGATACTGGGCTATGGGGAGGTAGCGGGACAGTGGGATTAGTTTGGGGATTGATACAGGGCTATGGGGAGAGAGTGGGGCAGTGGGATTAGTTTGGGGATTGATACTGGGCTATGGGGAGAGAGTGGGGCAGTGGGATTAGTTTGGGGATTGATACTGGGCAATGGGGAGAGAGAGGGGCAGTGGGATTAGTTTGGGGATTGATACAGGGCTATGGGGAGAGAGTGGGACAGTGGGATTAGTTTGGGGATTGATACTGGGCTATGGGGTGAGAGCCGGGCAGTGGGATTAGTTTTGGGATTGATGCTGGGCTAAGTGGCGAGAGCGGTGCAGTGTGATTAGTTTGGAGATTGATACTGGGCTATGGGGAGAGAGCGGGACAGTGGGATTAGTTTGGAAATTGATACTGGGCTATGGGGAGAGAGAGGGACAGTGGTATTAGTTTGGGGATTGATACTGGGCTATTGGCAGAAAGCGGGACAGTGGGATTAGTTTGGGGATTGATACTGGGCTATGCGGAGACAGCGGGACAGTGGGATTAGTTTGGGGATTGATACTGGGCTATGGGGAGAGAGCAGGGCAGTGGGATTAGTTTGGGGATTGATACAGGGCTATGGGGAGAGAGCGGGACAGTGGGATTAGTTTGGGGATTGATACTGGGCTATGGGGAGAGAGTGGGGCAGTGGGATTAGTTTGGGGATTGATACTGGGCTATGGGGAGAGAGCGGGACAGTGGGATTAGTTTGGGGATTGATACTGGGCTATGGGGAGAGAGCGAGGCAGTGGGATTAGTTTGGGGATTGATACTGGGCTATGGGGAGAGAGCGGGGCAGTGGGATTAGTTTGGGGGTTGATGCTGGGCTATGGGGAGAGAGTGGGAGTGTTGGATTAGTTTGGGGATTGATACTGGGCTATGGGGAGAGAGTGCGACAGTGGGATTAGTTTGGGGATTGATACTGGGCTATGGGGAGAGAGCGGGGCAGTGGGATTAGTTTGGGGGTTGATGCTGGGCTATGGGGAGAGACTGGGACAGTGGGATTAGTTTGGGGATTGATACTGGGCTATGGGGAGAGAGCAGGGCAGTGGGATTAGTTTGGGGATTGATACTGGGCTATGGGGAGATAGCGGGACAGTGGGATTAGTTTGGGATTGATACTGGGCTATGGGGAGAGAGCGGGACAGTGGGATTAGTTTGGGATTGATACTGTGCTATGGGGAGAGAGTGGGACAGTGGGATTAGTTTGGGGATTGATACTGGGCTATGGGGAGAGAGCGGGGCAGTTGGATTAGTTTGGGATTGATACAGGGCTATGGGGAGAGAGCGGGACAGTGGGATTAGTTTGTGGATAGATGCTGGGTTATAGGGAGTGAGCGGGACAGTGGGATTAGTTTGTGGATTGATACTGAGCTATGGGGAGAGAGTGGGGCAGTGGGATTAGTTTGGGGATTGATACTGGGCTATGGGGAGAGAGCGGGACAGTGGGATTAGTTTGGGGATTGATACTGGGCTATGGGGAGAGAGAGCAGGACAGAGGGATTAGTTTGGGGATTGATACTGGGCTATGGGGAGAGAGTGGGGCAGTGGGATTAGTTTGGGGATTGATACAGGGCTATGGGGAGAGAGTGGGACAGTGGGATTAGTTTGGGGTTTGATACTGGGCTATGGGGAGAAAGAGGGGCAGTGGGATTAGTTTGAGGATTGATACAGGGCTATGGGGAGAGAGCGGGACAGTGGGATTAGTTTGGGGATTGATACAGGGCTATGGGGAGAGTGGGACAGTGGGATTAGTTTGGGGATTGATACTGGGCTATGGTGAGAGTGTGGGACAGTGGGATTAGTTGGGGGTTGATACAGGGCTATGGGGAGACTGTGGGACAGTGGGATTAGTTTGGGGATTGATACTGGGCTATGGGGAGAGAGCAGGACAGTGGGATTAGTTTGGAGATTGATGCTGGGCTTTGGTGAGGGAGCGTGACAGTGGGATTAGTTTGGGGATTGATACTGGGCTATATGGAGAGAGCGGGGCAGTGGGGTTAGTTTGGGGATTGATACTGGGCTATGGGGAGAGAGCGGGGCAGTGGGATTAGTTTGGGGATTGATACTGGGCCATGGGGAGAGAGCGGGACCGTGGGATTAGTTTGGGGATTTGTACAGGGCTATGGGGAGAGCGGGACAGTGGGATTAGTTTGGGATTGATACTGGGCTATGGGGAGAGAGTGGGACAGTGGGATTAGTTTGGGATTGATACTGGGCTATGGGGAGAGAGTGGGACAGTGGGATTAGTTTGGGGATTGATAATGGGCTATGGGGAGAGAGCGGGGCAGTGGGATTAGTTTGGGGATTGATACAGGGCTATGGGGAGAGACGGGACAGTGGGATTAGTTTGGGGATTGATACAGGGCTAAGGGGAGAGAGCGGGACAGTGGGATTAGTTTGGGGATTGATACTGGGCTATGGGGAGAGAGTGCGACAGTGGGATTAGTTTGGGGATTGATACTGGGCTATGGGGAGAGAGCAGGACAGTGGGATTAGTTTGGAGATTGATACTGGGCTATGGGGAGAGAGCGGGGCAGTGGGGTTAGTTTGGGATTGATACTGGGCTATGGGGAGAGAGCGGGACAGTGGGATTAGTTTGGGGATTGATACTGGGCTATGGGGAGAGAGTGGGACAGTGGGATTAGTTTGGGATTGATACTGGGCTATGGAGAGAGAGTGGGACAGTGGGATTAGTTTGGGATTGATACTGGGCTATGGGGAGAGAGCGGGACAGTGGGATTAGTTTGGGGATTGATACAGGGCTATGGGGAGAGAGCGGGGCAGCGGGATTAGTTTGGGGATTGATACTGAGCTATGGGGAGAGAGTGGGGCAGTGGGATTAGTTTGGGGATTGATACAAGGCTATGGGGAGAGAGCGGGACAGTGGGATTAGTTTGGGGATTGATACAGGGCTATGGGGAGAGAGCGGGACAGTGGGATTAGTTTGTGGATTGATGCTGGGCTATGGGGAGAGAGCGGGACAGTGGGATTAGTTTGGGATTGATACTGGGCTATGGGGAGAGAGCGGGGCAGTGGGATTAGTTTCGGGATTGATACTGGGCTATGGGGAGAGAGTGGGACAGTGGGATTAGTTTGGGGATTGATACTGGGCTATGGGGAGAGAGCGGGACAGTGGGATTAGTTTGGGGATTGATACTGGGCTACGCGGAGAGAGCGGGACAGTGGGATTAGTTTGGGGATTGATACAGGGCTATGGGGAGAGAGCGGGACAGTGGGATTAGTTTGGGAATTGATGCTGGGCTATGGAGAGAGAGCGGGACAGTGGGATTAGTTTGGGGATTGATACAGGGCTATGGGGAGAGAGCGGGACAGTGGGATTAGTATGGGGATTGATACTGGGCTATGGGGAGAGAGCGGGGCAGTGGGATTAGTTTGTGGATTGATACTGGGCTATGGGGAGAGAGCGGGACAGTGGGATTAGTTTGGGGATTGATACAGGGCTATGGGGAGAGAGTGGGTCAGTGGGATTAGTTTGGGGATTGATACTGGGCTATGGGGAGGGAGCGGGACAGTGGGATTAGTTTGCAGATTGATACTGGGCCATGGGGAGAGACCGGGACAGTGGGATTAGTTTGGGGATTGATACTGGGCTATGGGGAGAGAGCGGGGCAGTGGGATTAGTTTGGGGATTGATACTGGGCTATGGGGAGAGAGCGGGACAGTGGGATTAGTTTGGGGATTGATACTGGGCTATGGGGAGAGAGTGGGAGCGTTGGATTAGTTTGGGGATTGATACTGGGCTATGGGGAGAGAGCGAGGCAGTGGGATTAGTTTGGGGATTGATACAGGGCTATGGGGAGAGTGGGACAGTGGGATTAGTTTGGGATTGATACAGGGCTATGGGGAGAGAGCGGGGCTGTGGGATTAGTTTGGGGATTGATACTGGGCTATGGGGAGAGAGTGGGACAGTGGGATTAGTTTGGGATTGATACTGGGCTATGGGGAGAGAGTGGGACAGTGGGATTAGTTTGGGGATTGATACTAGGCTATGGGGAGAGAGCGGGGCAGTGGGATTAGTTTGGGGATTGATACTGGGCTATGGGGAGAGACGGGACAGTGGGATTAGTTTGGGGATTGATACTGGGCTATGGGGAGAGAGCGGGACAGTGGGATTAGTTTGGGGATTGATACTGGGCTATGGGGAGAGAGTGGGACAGTGGGATTCGTTTGGGGATTGATACTGGGCTATGGGGAGAGAGCAGGACAGTGGGATTAGTTTGGGGATTGATACAGGGCTATGGGGAGGGAGCGGGACAGTGGGATTAGTTTGGGGATTGATACTGGGCGATGGGGAGAGAGCGGGACAGTGGGATTAGTTTGGGGATTGATACTGGGCGATGGGGAGAGAGCGGGACAGTGGGATTAGTTTGGGGATTGATACTGGTCTATGGGGAGAGAGCGGGACAGTGTGATTAGTTTGGGGATTGATACAGGGCTACGGGGAGAGAGCGGGACAGTGGGATTAGTTTGGGGATTGATACAGGGCTATGGGGAGAGAGTGGGGCAGTGGGATTAGATTGGGATTGATACTGGGCTATGGGGAGAGAGCGGGACAGTGGGATTAGTTTGGGGATTGATACTGGGCTATGGGGATAGAGTGGGACAGTGGGATTAGTTTGGGATTGATACTGGGCTATGGGGAGAGAGCGGGACAGTGGGATTAGTTTGGGATTGATACTGGGCTATGGGGAGAGAGCGGGACAGTGGGATTAGTTTGGGGATTGATACAGGGCTATGGGGAGAGAGCGGGGCAGTGGGATTAGTTTGGGATTGATACTGGGCTATGGGGAGAGAGCGGGACAGTGGGATTAGTTTGGGGATTGATACAGGGCTATGGGGAGAGAGCGGGGCAGTGGGATTAGTTTGGGGATTGATACAGGGCTATGGGGAGAGAGCGGGACAGTGGGATTAGTTTGGGGATTGATACTGGGCTATGGGGAGAGAGCGGGACAGTGGGATTAGTTTGGGGATTGATACTGGGCTATGGGGAGAGAGCGGGGCAGTGGGATTAGTTTGGGGATTTGTACAGGGCTATGGGGAGAGCGGGACAGTGGGATTAGTTTGGGATTGATACTGGGCTATGGGGAGAGAGTGGGACAGTGGGATTAGTTTGGGATTGATACTGGGCTATGGGGAGAGAGTGGGACAGTGGGATTAGTTTGGGGATTGATAATGGGCTATGGGGAGAGAGCGGGGCAGTGGGATTAGTTTGGGGATTGATACAGGGCTATGGGGAGGGACGGGACAGTGGGATTAGTTTGGGGATTGATACAGGGCTATGGGGAGAGAGCAGGGCAGTGGGATTAGTTTGGGGATTGATACAGGGCTATGGGGAGAGACGGGACAGTGGGATTAGTTTGAGGATTGATACTGAGCTATGGGGAGAGAGCGGGACAGTGGGATTAGTTTGGGGATTGATACTGGGCTATGGGGAGAGAGTGGGACAGTGGGATTAGTTTGGGGATTGATACAGGGCTATGGGGAGAGAGCGGGACAGTGGGATTAGTTTGGAGATTGATACTGGGCTATGGGGAGAGAGCGGGGCAGTGGGGTTAGTTTGGGATTGATACTGGGCTATGGGGAGAGAGCGGGACAGCGGGATTAGTTTGGGGATTGATACAGGGCTATGGGGAGAGAGCGGGGCAGTGGGATTAGTTTGGGGATTGATACAGGGCTATGGGGAGAGAGCGGGACAGTGGGATTAGTTTGGGGATTGATACAGGGCTATGGGGAGAGAGCGGGACAGTGGGATTAGTTTGGGATTGATACTGGGCTATGGGGAGAGAGCGGGGCAGTGGGATTAGTTTCGGGATTGATACTGGGCTATGGGGAGAGAGCGGGACAGTGGGATTAGTTTGGGGATTGATACAGGGCTATGGGGAGAGAGTGGGACAGTGGGATTAGTTTGGGATTGATACTGGGCTATGGGGAGGGAGCGGGACAGTGGGATTAGTTTGGGGATTGATACAGGGCTATGGGGAGAGAGTGGGGCAGTGGGATTAGTTTGGGGATTGATACTGGGCTATGGGGAGAGAGTGGGGCAGTGGGATTAGTTTGGGGATTGATACTGGGCAATGGGGAGAGAGAGGGGCAGTGGGATTAGTTTGGGGATTGATACAGGGCTATGGGGAGAGAGTGGGACAGTGGGATTAGTTTGGGGATTGATACTGGGCTATGGGGTGAGAGCCGGGCAGTGGGATTAGTTTTGGGATTGATGCTGGGCTAAGTGGCGAGAGCGGTGCAGTGTGATTAGTTTGGAGATTGATACTGGGCTATGGGGAGAGAGCGGGACAGTGGGATTAGTTTGGAAATTGATACTGGGCTATGGGGAGAGAGAGGGACAGTGGTATTAGTTTGGGGATTGATACTGGGCTATTGGCAGAAAGCGGGACAGTGGGATTAGTTTGGGGATTGATACTGGGCTATGCGGAGACAGCGGGACAGTGGGATTAGTTTGGGGATTGATACTGGGCTATGGGGAGAGAGCAGGGCAGTGGGATTAGTTTGGGGATTGATACAGGGCTATGGGGAGAGAGCGGGACAGTGGGATTAGTTTGGGGATTGATACTGGGCTATGGGGAGAGAGTGGGGCAGTGGGATTAGTTTGGGGATTGATACTGGGCTATGGGGAGAGAGCGGGACAGTGGGATTAGTTTGGGGATTGATACTGGGCTATGGGGAGAGAGCGAGGCAGTGGGATTAGTTTGGGGATTGATACTGGGCTATGGGGAGAGAGCGGGGCAGTGGGATTAGTTTGGGGGTTGATGCTGGGCTATGGGGAGAGAGTGGGAGTGTTGGATTAGTTTGGGGATTGATACTGGGCTATGGGGAGAGAGTGCGACAGTGGGATTAGTTTGGGGATTGATACTGGGCTATGGGGAGAGAGCGGGGCAGTGGGATTAGTTTGGGGGTTGATGCTGGGCTATGGGGAGAGACTGGGACAGTGGGATTAGTTTGGGGATTGATACTGGGCTATGGGGAGAGAGCAGGGCAGTGGGATTAGTTTGGGGATTGATACTGGGCTATGGGGAGATAGCGGGACAGTGGGATTAGTTTGGGATTGATACTGGGCTATGGGGAGAGAGCGGGACAGTGGGATTAGTTTGGGATTGATACTGTGCTATGGGGAGAGAGTGGGACAGTGGGATTAGTTTGGGGATTGATACTGGGCTATGGGGAGAGAGCGGGGCAGTTGGATTAGTTTGGGATTGATACAGGGCTATGGGGAGAGAGCGGGACAGTGGGATTAGTTTGTGGATAGATGCTGGGTTATAGGGAGTGAGCGGGACAGTGGGATTAGTTTGTGGATTGATACTGAGCCATGGGGAGAGAGTGGGGCAGTGGGATTAGTTTGGGGATTGATACTGGGCTATGGGGAGAGAGCGGGACAGTGGGATTAGTTTGGGGATTGATACTGGGCTATGGGGAGAGAGAGCAGGACAGAGGGATTAGTTTGGGGATTGATACTGGGCTATGGGGAGAGAGTGGGGCAGTGGGATTAGTTTGGGGATTGATACAGGGCTATGGGGAGAGAGTGGGACAGTGGGATTAGTTTGGGGTTTGATACTGGGCTATGGGGAGAAAGAGGGGCAGTGGGATTAGTTTGAGGATTGATACAGGGCTATGGGGAGAGAGCGGGACAGTGGGATTAGTTTGGGGATTGATACAGGGCTATGGGGAGAGTGGGACAGTGGGATTAGTTTGGGGATTGATACTGGGCTATGGTGAGAGTGTGGGACAGTGGGATTAGTTGGGGGTTGATACAGGGCTATGGGGAGACTGTGGGACAGTGGGATTAGTTTGGGGATTGATACTGGGCTATGGGGAGAGAGCAGGACAGTGGGATTAGTTTGGAGATTGATGCTGGGCTTTGGTGAGGGAGCGTGACAGTGGGATTAGTTTGGGGATTGATACTGGGCTATATGGAGAGAGCGGGGCAGTGGGGTTAGTTTGGGGATTGATACTGGGCTATGGGGAGAGAGCGGGGCAGTGGGATTAGTTTGGGGATTGATACTGGGCCATGGGGAGAGAGCGGGACCGTGGGATTAGTTTGGGGATTTGTACAGGGCTATGGGGAGAGCGGGACAGTGGGATTAGTTTGGGATTGATACTGGGCTATGGGGAGAGAGTGGGACAGTGGGATTAGTTTGGGATTGATACTGGGCTATGGGGAGAGAGTGGGACAGTGGGATTAGTTTGGGGATTGATAATGGGCTATGGGGAGAGAGCGGGGCAGTGGGATTAGTTTGGGGATTGATACAGGGCTATGGGGAGAGACGGGACAGTGGGATTAGTTTGGGGATTGATACAGGGCTAAGGGGAGAGAGCGGGACAGTGGGATTAGTTTGGGGATTGATACTGGGCTATGGGGAGAGAGTGCGACAGTGGGATTAGTTTGGGGATTGATACTGGGCTATGGGGAGAGAGCAGGACAGTGGGATTAGTTTGGAGATTGATACTGGGCTATGGGGAGAGAGCGGGGCAGTGGGGTTAGTTTGGGATTGATACTGGGCTATGGGGAGAGAGCGGGACAGTGGGATTAGTTTGGGGATTGATACTGGGCTATGGGGAGAGAGTGGGACAGTGGGATTAGTTTGGGATTGATACTGGGCTATGGAGAGAGAGTGGGACAGTGGGATTAGTTTGGGATTGATACTGGGCTATGGGGAGAGAGCGGGACAGTGGGATTAGTTTGGGGATTGATACAGGGCTATGGGGAGAGAGCGGGACAGTGGGATTAGTTTGTGGATTGATGCTGGGCTATGGGGAGAGAGCGGGACAGTGGGATTAGTTTGGGATTGATACTGGGCTATGGGGAGAGAGCGGGGCAGTGGGATTAGTTTCGGGATTGATACTGGGCTATGGGGAGAGAGTGGGACAGAGGGATTAGTTTGGGGATTGATACTGGGCTATGGGGAGAGAGCGGGACAGTGGGATTAGTTTGGGGATTGATACTGGGCTACGCGGAGAGAGCGGGACAGTGGGATTAGTTTGGGGATTGATACAGGGCTATGGGGAGAGAGCGGGACAGTGGGATTAGTTTGGGAATTGATGCTGGGCTATGGGGAGAGAGCGGGGCAGTGGGATTAGTTTGGGGATTGATACTGGGCTATGGGGAGGGAGTGGGACAGTGGAATTAGTTTGGGGATTGATACTGGGCTATGGTGAGAGAGTGGGACAGTGGGTTTAGTTTAGGGATTGATACTGGGCTATGGGGAGAGAGCGGGACAGTGGGATTAGTTTGGGACTGATACTGGGCTATGGGGAGAGAGAGGGACAGTGGGATTAGTTCGGGGATTGATACTGGGCTATGGGGAGAGAGCGGGACAGTGGGATTAGTTTCGGATTGATACTGGGCTATGGGGAGAGAGCGGGACAGTGGGATTAGTTTGGGCTTGATACTGGGCTATGTGGAGAGAGCGGGACATTGGGATGAGTTTGGGGATTGATACTGGGCTATGGGGAGAGAGCGGGACAGTGGGATTAGTTTGGGGATTGATACTCGGCTATGGGGAGAGAGCGGGGCAGTGGGATTAGTTTGGGGATTGATACAGGGCTATGGGGAGAGAGCGGGACAGTGGGATTACTTTGGGGATTGATACTGGGCTATGGGGAGAGAGTGGGGCAGTGGGATTAGTTTGGGGATTGATACTGGGCTATGGGGAGCGAGCGGGGCAGTGGGATTAGTTTGGGGATTGATACTGGGCTATGGGGAGGGAGCAGGGCAGTGGGATTAGTTTGGGATTGATACAGGGCTATGGGGAGAGAGCGGGACAGTGGGATTAGTTTGGGTATTGATACTGGGCTATGGGGAGAGAGCAGGACAGTGGGATTAGTTTGGGGATTGATACTGGGCTATGGGGAGAGAGCAGGGCAGTGGGATTAGTTTGGGATTGATACAGGGCTATGGGGAGAGAGCGGGGCAGTGGGATTAGTTTGGGGATTGATACTGGGCTATGGGGAGAGAGCGGGACAGTGGGATTAGTTTGGGATTGATACTGGGCTATGGGGAGAGAGCGGGACAGTGGGATTAGTTTGGGATTGATACTGGGCTATGGGGAGAGAGCGGGGCAGTGGGATTAGTTTGGGGATTGATACTGGGCTATGGGGTTAGAGCGGGGCAGTGGGATTAATTTGGGTATTGATACTGGGCTATGGGGAGAGTGGGGCAGTGGGATTAATTTGGGGATTGATACTGGGATATGGGGAGAGAGTGGGGCAGTGGGATTAGTTTGGGGATTGATACTGGGATATGGGGATAGAGTGGGGCAGTGGGATTAGTTTGGGGATTGATACTGGGATATGGGGAGAGAGTGGGGCAGTGGGATTAGTTTGGGGATTGATACTGGGCTATGGAGAGAGAGCGGGACAGTGGGATTAGTTTGGGGATTGATACAGGGCTATGGGGAGAGAGTGGGGCAGTGGGATTAGTTTGGGGATTGATACTGGGCTATGGAGAGAGAGCGGGACAGTGGGATTAGTTTGGGGATTGATACAGGGCTATGGGGAGAGAGTGGGGCAGTGGTATTAGTTTGGGGATTGATACAGGGCTATGGGGAGAGAGTGGGGCAGTGGGATTAGTTTGGGGATTGATACAGGGCTATGGGGAGAGAGTGGGGCAGTGGGATTAGTTTGCGGATTGATACTGGGCTATGGGGAGGGAGCAGGACAGTGGGATTAGTTTGGGGATTGATACAGGGCTATGGGGAGAGAGCGGGGCAGTGGGATTAGTTTGGGATTGATACAGGGCTATGGGGAGAGAGTGGGACAGTGGGATTAGTTTGGGGATTGATACTGGCCTTAGGGGAGAGAGCGGGACAGTGGGATTAGTTTGGGGATTGATACTGGGCTATGGGGAGAGAGCGGGACTGTGGGATTAGTTTGGGGATTGATACTGGGCTATGGGGAGAGAGCGGGACAGTGCGATTGGTTTGGGGATTGATACTGGGCTATGGGGAGACAGCGGGACATTGGGATTAGTTTGGGGATTGATACTGGGCTATGGGGAGAGAGCAAGACAGAGGGATTAGTTTGGGGATTGATACAGGGCTATGGGGAGAGAGCGTGAGAGTGGGATTAGTTTGGGGATTGATACTGGGCTATCGGGAGAGAGCGGGACAGTGGGATTAGTTTGGGGATTGATACTGGGCTATGGGGAGAGAACGGGACAGTGGGATTAGTTTGGGGATTGATACAGGGCTATGGGGAGAGAGCGGGACAGTGGGATTAGTTTGGGGATTGATACTGGGCTATGGGGAGAGAGTGGGGCAATGGGATTAGTTTGGTTATTGATACAGGGCTATGGGGAGAGAGCGGGACAGTGGGATTTGTTTGAGGATTGATACTGGGCTATGGGGAGGGAGTGGGACAGTGGAATTAGTTTGGGGATTGATACTGGGCTATGGGGAGAGAGCGGGGTAGTGGGTTTAGTTTAGGGATTGATACTGGGCTATGGGGAGAGAGCGGGACAGTGGGATTAGTTTGGGACTGATACTGGGCTATGGGGAGAGAGCGGGACAGTGGGATTAGTTTGGGGACTGATACAGGGCTATGGGGAGAGAGCGGGACAGTGGGATTAGTTTGGGATTGATACTGGGCTATGGGGAGAGAGCGGGACAGTGGGATTAGTTTGGGGATTGATACAGGGCTATGGGGAGAGAGTGGGGCAGTGGTATTAGTTTGGGGATTGATACAGGGCTATGGGGAGAGAGTGGGGCAGTGGGATTAGTTTGGGGATTGATACAGGGCTATGGGGAGGGAGCAGGACAGTGGGATTAGTTTGGGGATTGATACAGGGCTATGGGGAGAGAGCGGGGCAGTGGGATTAGTTTGGGATTGATACAGGGCTATGGGGAGAGAGTGGGACAGTGGGATTAGTTTGGGGATTGATACTGGGCTATGGGGAGAGAGTGGGGCAGTGGGATTAGTTTGGGATTGATACAGGGCTATGGGGAGAGAGCAGAACAGTGGGATTAGTTTGGGATTGATACAGGGCTATGGGGAGAGAGCGGGGCAGTGGGATTAGTTTGGGGATTGATACAGGGCTATGGGGAGAGAGCGGGGCAGTGGGATTAGTTTGGGATTGATACAGGGCTATGGGGAGAGAGTGGGACAGTGGGATTAGTTTGGGGATTGATACTGGCCTTAGGGGAGAGAGCGGGACAGTGGGATTAGTTTGGGGATTGATACTGGGCTATGGGGATAGAGCGGGACAGTGGGATTAGTTTGGGGATTGATACTGGGCTATGGGGAGAGAGCGGGACAGTGGGATTAGTTTGGGGATTGATACTGGGCTATGGGGAGAGAGCGGGACATTGGGATTAGTTTGGGGATTGATACTGGGCTATGGGGAGAGAGCGGGACAATGGGATTAGTTTGGGGATTGATACTGGGCTATGGGGAGAGAGCGGGACAGTGGGATTAGTTTGGGGATTGATACAGGGCTATGGGGAGAGAGCGGGACTGTGGGATTAGTTTGGGATTGATACTGGGCTATGGGGAGAGAGCGGGGCAGTGGGATTAGTTGGGGATTGATACTGGGCTATGGGGAGAGAGCGGGACAGTGGGATTAGTTTGGGGATTGATACTGGGCTATGGGGAGAGAGCGGGGCAGTGGGATTAGTTTGGGGATTGATACTGGGCTATGGGGAGAGAGCGGGACAGTGGGATTAGTTTGGGGATTGAAACTGGGATATGGGGAGAGAGTGGGGGTGTGGGATTAGTATGGGGATTGATACTGGGCTATGGGGAGAGAGCGGGACAGTGGGATTAGTTTGGGGATTGATAATGGGCTTTGGGGAGAGAGCGGGGCTGTGGGATTAGTTTGGGGATTGATACTGGGCTATGGGGAGAGAGCGGGGCAGGGGGATTAGTCTGGGGATTGATACAGGGCTATGGGGAGAGAGCGGGGCAGTGGGATGAGTTTGGGGATTGATACAGGGCTGTGGGGAGAGAGTGGGACAGTGGGATTAGTTTGGGGATTGATACTGGGCTATGGGGAGAGAGTGGGACAGCGGGATTAGTCTGGGGATTGATACAGGGCTATGGGGAGAGAGCGTGAGAGTGGGATTAGTTTGGGGATTGATACTGGGCTATGGGGAGATAGCGGAGCAGTGGGATTAGGTTGGGGATTGATACAGCGCTATGGGGAGAGAGTGGGACAGTGGGATTAGTTTGGGGATTGATACAGGGCTATGGGGAGAAAGCGTGAGAGTGGGATTAGTTTGGGGATTGATACTGGGCTATGGGGAGAGAGCAGGGACAATGGGATTAGTTTGGGGATTGATACTGGGCTATGGGGAGAGAGCAGGGACAATGGGATTAGTTTGGGGATTGATACAGAGCTGTGGGGAGAGAGTGGGGCAGTGGGATTAGTTTGGGGATTGATACTGGACTATGGGGAGAGAGCGGGGCAGTGGGATTAGTTTGGGGATTGATACTGGGCTATGGGGAGAGAGTGGGACAGTGGGATTAGTTTGGGGATTGATACTGGGTTATGGGGAGAGAGCGGGACAGTGGGATTAGTTTGGTTATTGATACTGGGCTATGGGGAGAGAGCGGGACAGTGCGATTTGTTTGAGGATTGATAATGGGCTATGGGGAGGGAGTGGGACAGTGGAATTAGTTTGGGGATTGATACTGGGCTATGGTGAGAGAGTGGGACAGTGGGTTTAGTTTAGGGATTGATACTGGGCTATGGGGAGAGAGCGGGACAGTGGGATTAGTTTGGGACTGATACTGGGCTATGGGGAGAGAGCGGGACAGTGGGATTAGTTTGGGGATTGATACAGGGCTATGGGGAGAGAGCGGGACAGTGGGATTAGTTTGGGGATTGATACTGGGCTATGGTGAGAGAGTGGGACAGTGGGTTTAGTTTAGGGATTGATACTGGGCTATGGGGAGAGAGCGGGACAGTGGGATTAGTTTGGGACTGATACTGGGCTATGGGGAGAGAGAGGGACAGTGGGATTAGTTCGGGGATTGATACTGGGCTATGGGGAGAGAGCGGGACAGTGGGATTAGTTTGGGCTTGATACTGGGCTATGGGGAGAGAGCGGGACAGTGGGATTAGTTTGGGGATTGATACTGGGCTATGGGGAGAGAGCGGGACAGTGGGATTAGTTTGGGCTTGATACTGGGCTATGTGGAGAGAGCGGGACATTGGGATGAGTTTGGGGATTGATACTGGGCTATGGGGAGAGAGCGGGACAGTGGGATTAGTTTGGGGATTGATACTCGGCTATGGGGAGAGAGCGGGGCAGTGGGATTAGTTTGGGGATTGATACAGGGCTATGGGGAGAGAGCGGGACAGTGGGATTACTTTGGGGATTGATACTGGGCTATGGGGAGAGAGTGGGGCAGTGGGATTAGTTTGGGGATTGATACTGGGCTATGGGGAGCGAGCGGGGCAGTGGGATTAGTTTGGGGATTGATACTGGGCTATGGGGAGGGAGCAGGGCAGTGGGATTAGTTTGGGATTGATACAGGGCTATGGGGAGAGAGCGGGACAGTGGGATTAGTTTGGGTATTGATACTGGGCTATGGGGAGAGAGCAGGACAGTGGGATTAGTTTGGGGATTGATACTGGGCTATGGGGAGAGAGCAGGGCAGTGGGATTAGTTTGGGATTGATACAGGGCTATGGGGAGAGAGCGGGGCAGTGGGATTAGTTTGGGGATTGATACTGGGCTATGGGGAGAGAGCGGGACAGTGGGATTAGTTTGGGATTGATACTGGGCTATGGGGAGAGAGCGGGACAGTGGGATTAGTTTGGGATTGATACTGGGCTATGGGGAGAGAGCGGGGCAGTGGGATTAGTTTGGGGATTGATACTGGGCTATGGGGTTAGAGCGGGGCAGTGGGATTAATTTGGGTATTGATACTGGGCTATGGGGAGAGTGGGGCAGTGGGATTAATTTGGGGATTGATACTGGGATATGGGGAGAGAGTGGGGCAGTGGGATTAGTTTGGGGATTGATACTGGGATATGGGGAGAGAGTGGGGCAGTGGGATTAGTTTGGGGATTGATACTGGGATATGGGGAGAGAGTGGGGCAGTGGGATTAGTTTGGGGATTGATACTGGGCTATGGAGAGAGAGCGGGACAGTGGGATTAGTTTGGGGATTGATACAGGGCTATGGGGAGAGAGTGGGGCTGTGGGATTAGTTTGGGGATTGATACTGGGCTATGGAGAGAGAGCGGGACAGTGGGATTAGTTTGGGGATTGATACAGGGCTATGGGGAGAGAGTGGGGCAGTGGTATTAGTTTGGGGATTGATACAGGGCTATGGGGAGAGAGTGGGGCAGTGGGATTAGTTTGGGGATTGATACAGGGCTATGGGGAGAGAGTGGGGCAGTGGGATTAGTTTGCGGATTGATACTGGGCTATGGGGAGGGAGCAGGACAGTGGGATTAGTTTGGGGATTGATACA
The DNA here is from genome assembly GCA_026770705.1 of Isurus oxyrinchus. NCBI lineage: Eukaryota > Metazoa > Chordata > Chondrichthyes > Lamniformes > Lamnidae > Isurus > Isurus oxyrinchus. Next base: position 289,213 of record JANJGN010000355.1, on the reverse strand, counting down.
GGGCTATGGGGAGAGAGCGGGGCAGTGGGATTAGTTTGGGATTGATACAGGGCTATGGGGAGAGAGTGGGACAGTGGGATTAGTTTGGGGATTGATACTGGCCTTAGGGGAGAGAGCGGGACAGTGGGATTAGTTTGGGGATTGATACTGGGCTATGGGGAGAGAGCGGGACTGTGGGATTAGTTTGGGGATTGATACTGGGCTATGGGGAGAGAGCGGGACAGTGCGATTGGTTTGGGGATTGATACTGGGCTATGGGGAGACAGCGGGACATTGGGATTAGTTTGGGGATTGATACTGGGCTATGGGGAGAGAGCAAGACAGAGGGATTAGTTTGGGGATTGATACAGGGCTATGGGGAGAGAGCGTGAGAGTGGGATTAGTTTGGGGATTGATACTGGGCTATCGGGAGAGAGCGGGACAGTGGGATTAGTTTGGGGATTGATACTGGGCTATGGGGAGAGAACGGGACAGTGGGATTAGTTTGGGGATTGATACAGGGCTATGGGGAGAGAGCGGGACAGTGGGATTAGTTTGGGGATTGATACTGGGCTATGGGGAGAGAGTGGGGCAATGGGATTAGTTTGGTTATTGATACAGGGCTATGGGGAGAGAGCGGGACAGTGGGATTTGTTTGAGGATTGATACTGGGCTATGGGGAGGGAGTGGGACAGTGGAATTAGTTTGGGGATTGATACTGGGCTATGGGGAGAGAGCGGGGCAGTGGGTTTAGTTTAGGGATTGATACTGGGCTATGGGGAGAGAGCGGGACAGTGGGATTAGTTTGGGACTGATACTGGGCTATGGGGAGAGAGCGGGACAGTGGGATTAGTTTGGGGACTGATACAGGGCTATGGGGAGAGAGCGGGACAGTGGGATTAGTTTGGGATTGATACTGGGCTATGGGGAGAGAGCGGGACAGTGGGATTAGTTTGGGGATTGATACAGGGCTATGGGGAGAGAGTGGGGCAGTGGTATTAGTTTGGGGATTGATACAGGGCTATGGGGAGAGAGTGGGGCAGTGGGATTAGTTTGGGGATTGATACAGGGCTATGGGGAGGGAGCAGGACAGTGGGATTAGTTTGGGGATTGATACAGGGCTATGGGGAGAGAGCGGGGCAGTGGGATTAGTTTGGGATTGATACAGGGCTATGGGGAGAGAGTGGGACAGTGGGATTAGTTTGGGGATTGATACAGGGCTATGGGGAGAGAGCGGGGCAGTGGGATTAGTTTGGGATTGATACAGGGCTATGGGGAGAGAGTGGGACAGTGGGATTAGTTTGGGGATTGATACAGGGCTATGGGGAGAGAGCGGGGCAGTGGGATTAGTTTGGGATTGATACAGGGCTATGGGGAGAGAGCGGGACAGTGGGATTAGTTTGGGGATTGATACAGGGCTATGGGGAGAGAGCGGGGCAGTGGGATTAGTTTGGGATTGATACAGGGCTATGGGGAGAGAGAGGGACAGTGGGATTAGTTTGGGATTGATACAGGGCTATGGGGAGAGAGTGGGACAGTGGGATTAGTTTGGGGATTGATACAGGGCTATGGGGAGAGAGCGGGGCAGTGGGATTAGTTTGGGATTGATACAGGGCTATGGGGAGAGAGTGGGACAGTGGGATTAGTTTGGGGATTGATACAGGGCTATGGGGAGAGAGCGGGGCAGTGGGATTAGTTTGGGATTGATACAGGGCTATGGGGAGAGAGTGGGACAGTGGGATTAGTTTGGGGATTGATACTGGCCTTAGGGGAGAGAGCGGGACAGTGGGATTAGTTTGGGGATTGATACTGGGCTATGGGGATAGAGCGGGACAGTGGGATTGGTTTGGGGATTGATACTGGGCTATGGGGAGAGAGCGGGACAGTGGGATTAGTTTGGGGATTGATACTGGGCTATGGGGAGAGAGCGGGACATTGGGATTAGTTTGGGGATTGATACTGGGCTATGGGGAGAGAGCGGGACAATGGGATTAGTTTGGGGATTGATACTGGGCTATGGGGAGAGAGCGGGACAGTGGGATTAGTTTGGGGATTGATACAGGGCTATGGGGAGAGAGCGGGACTGTGGGATTAGTTTGGGATTGATACTGGGCTATGGGGAGAGAGCGGGGCAGTGGGATTAGTTGGGGATTGATACTGGGCTATGGGGAGAGAGCGGGACAGTGGGATTAGTTTGGGGATTGATACTGGGCTATGGGGAGAGAACGGGACAGTGGGATTAGTTTGGTTATTGATACAGGGCTATGGGGAGGGGGCGGGACAGTGGGATTTGTTTGAGGATTGATACTGGGCTATGGGGAGGGAGTGGGGCAATGGGATTAGTTTGGTTATTGATACAGGGCTATGGGGAGAGAGCGGGACAGTGGGATTTGTTTGAGGATTGATACTGGGCTATGGGGAGGGAGTGGGACAGTGGAATTAGTTTGGGGATTGATACTGGGCTATGGGGAGAGAGCGGGGCAGTGGGTTTAGTTTAGGGATTGATACTGGGCTATGGGGAGAGAGCGGGACAGTGGGATTAGTTTGGGACTGATACTGGGCTATGGGGAGAGAGCGGGACAGTGGGATTAGTTTGGGGACTGATACAGGGCTATGGGGAGAGAGCGGGACAGTGGGATTAGTTTGGGATTGATACTGGGCTATGGGGAGAGAGCGGGACAGTGGGATTAGTTTGGGGATTGATACAGGGCTATGGGGAGAGAGTGGGGCAGTGGTATTAGTTTGGGGATTGATACAGGGCTATGGGGAGAGAGTGGGGCAGTGGGATTAGTTTGGGGATTGATACAGGGCTATGGGGAGGGAGCAGGACAGTGGGATTAGTTTGGGGATTGATACAGGGCTATGGGGAGAGAGCGGGGCAGTGGGATTAGTTTGGGATTGATACAGGGCTATGGGGAGAGAGTGGGACAGTGGGATTAGTTTGGGGATTGATACAGGGCTATGGGGAGAGAGCGGGGCAGTGGGATTAGTTTGGGATTGATACAGGGCTATGGGGAGAGAGTGGGACAGTGGGATTAGTTTGGGGATTGATACTGGGCTATGGGGAGAGAGCGGGACAGTGGGATTAGTTTGGGGATTGATACTGGCCTTAGGGGAGAGAGCGGGACAGTGGGATTAGTTTGGGGATTGATACTGGGCTATGGGGATAGAGCGGGACAGTGGGATTAGTTTGGGGATTGATACTGGGCTATGGGGAGAGAGCGGGACAGTGGGATTAGTTTGGGGATTGATACTGGGCTATGGGGAGAGAGCGGGACATTGGGATTAGTTTGGGGATTGATACTGGGCTATGGGGAGAGAGCGGGACAATGGGATTAGTTTGGGGATTGATACTGGGCTATGGGGAGAGAGCGGGACAGTGGGATTAGTTTGGGGATTGATACAGGGCTATGGGGAGAGAGCGGGACTGTGGGATTAGTTTGGGATTGATACTGGGCTATGGGGAGAGAGCGGGGCAGTGGGATTAGTTGGGGATTGATACTGGGCTATGGGGAGAGAGCGGGACAGTGGGATTAGTTTGGGGATTGATACTGGGCTATGGGGAGAGAACGGGACAGTGGGATTAGTTTGGTTATTGATACAGGGCTATGGGGAGGGAGCGGGACAGTGGGATTTGTTTGAGGATTGATACTGGGCTATGGGGAGGGAGTGGGACAGTGGAATTAGTTTGGGGATTGATACTGGGCTATGGGGAGAGAGCGGGGCAGTGGGATTTGTTTGAGGATTGATACTGGGCTATGGGGAGGGAGTGGGACAGTGGAATTAGTTTGGGGATTGATACTGGGCTATGGGGGGAGAGCGGGGCAGTGGGTTTAGTTTAGGGATTGATACTGGGCTATGGGGAGAGAGCGGGACAGTGGGATTAGTTTGGGACTGATACTGGGCTATGGGGAGAGAGCGGGACAGTGGGATTAGTTTGGGGATTGATACTGGGCTATGGGGAGAGTGCCGGGCAGTGGGATTAGTTTGGGGATTGATACAGGGCTATGGGGAGAGAGCGGGACAGTGGGATCAGTTTGGGATTGATACTGGGCTATGGGGAGAGAGCGGGACAGTGGGATTAGTTTGGGGATTGATACAGGGCTATGGGGAGAGAGTGGGACAGTGGGATTAGTTTGGGGATTGATACTGGGCTATGGGGAGAGAGCGGGGCAGTGGGATTAGTTTGGGGATTGATACAGGGCTATGGGGAGAGAGCGGGACAGTGGGATTAGTTTGGGGATTGATACAGGGCTATGGGGAGAGAGCAGGGCAGTGGGATTAGTTTGGGGATTGATACTGGGCTATGGGGAGAGAGTGGGACAATGGGATTAGTTTGGGGATTGATACTGGGCTATGGGGAGAGAGCGGGACAGTGGGATTAGTTTGGGGATTGATACTGGGCTATGGGGAGAGAGCGGGACAGTGGGATTAGTTTGGGGATTGATACTGGGCTATGGGGAGAGAGCGGGACAGTGGGATTAGTTTGGGGATTGATACTGGGCTATGGGGAGAGAGCGGGGCAGTGGGATTAGTTTGGGGATTGATACTGGGCTATGGGGAGAGAGCGGGGCAGTGGGATTAGTTTGGGGATTGATACTGGGCTATGGGGAGAGAGCGGGACAGTGGGATTAGTTTGGGGATTGAAACTGGGATATGGGGAGAGAGTGGGGGTGTGGGATTAGTATGGGGATTGATACTGGGCTATGGGGAGAGAGCGGGACAGTGGGATTAGTTTGGGGATTGATAATGGGCTTTGGGGAGAGAGCGGGGCTGTGGGATTAGTTTGGGGATTGATACTGGGCTATGGGTAGTGAGCGGTCAGTGGGATGAGTTTGGGGATTGATACAGGGCTGTGGGGAGAGAGTGGGACAGTGGGATTAGTTTGGGGATTGATACTGGGCTATGGGGAGAGAGTGGGACAGCGGGATTAGTCTGGGGATTGATACAGGGCTATGGGGAGAGAGCGGGAAAGTGGGATTAGTTTGGGATTGATACTGGGCGATGGGGAGAGAGCGGGACAGTGGGATTAGTTTGGGGATTGATACTGCGCTATGGGGAGAGAGCGGGGCAGTGGGATTAGTTTGGGGATTGATACTGGGCTATGGGAAGAGAGCAGGGCAGTGGGTTTAGTTTGGGGATTGATACTGGGCTATGGGGAGAGAGCGGGACAGTGCGATTGGTTTGGGGATTGATACTGGGCTATGGGGAGACAGCGGGACATTGGGATTAGTTTGGGGATTGATACTGGGCTATGGGGAGAGAGCAAGACAGAGGGATTAGTTTGGGGATTGATACAGGGCTATGGGGAGAGAGCGTGAGAGTGGGATTAGTTTGGGGATTGATACTGGGCTATCGGGAGAGAGCGGGACAGTGGGATTAGTTTGGGGATTGATACTGGGCTATGGGGAGAGAACGGGACAGTGGGATTAGTTTGGGGATTGATACAGGGCTATGGGGAGAGAGCGGGACAGTGGGATTAGTTTGGGGATTGATACTGGGCTATGGGGAGAGAGTGGGGCAATGGGATTAGTTTGGTTATTGATACAGGGCTATGGGGAGAGAGCGGGACAGTGGGATTTGTTTGAGGATTGATACTGGGCTATGGGGAGGGAGTGCGACAGTGGAATTAGTTTGGGGATTGATACTGGGCTATGGGGAGAGAGCGGGGTAGTGGGTTTAGTTTAGGGATTGATACTGGGCTATGGGGAGAGAGCGGGACAGTGGGATTAGTTTGGGACTGATACTGGGCTATGGGGAGAGAGCGGGACAGTGGGATTAGTTTGGGGACTGATACAGGGCTATGGGGAGAGAGCGGGACAGTGGGATTAGTTTGGGATTGATACTGGGCTATGGGGAGAGAGCGGGACAGTGGGATTAGTTTGGGGATTGATACAGGGCTATGGGGAGAGAGTGGGGCAGTGGTATTAGTTTGGGGATTGATACAGGGCTATGGGGAGAGAGTGGGGCAGTGGGATTAGTTTGGGGATTGATACAGGGCTATGGGGAGGGAGCAGGACAGTGGGATTAGTTTGGGGATTGATACAGGGCTATGGGGAGAGAGCGGGGCAGTGGGATTAGTTTGGGATTGATACAGGGCTATGGGGAGAGAGTGGGACAGTGGGATTAGTTTGGGGATTGATACTGGGCTATGGGGAGAGAGTGGGGCAGTGGGATTAGTTTGGGATTGATACAGGGCTATGGGGAGAGAGCAGAACAGTGGGATTAGTTTGGGATTGATACAGGGCTATGGGGAGAGAGCGGGGCAGTGGGATTAGTTTGGGGATTGATACAGGGCTATGGGGAGAGAGCGGGGCAGTGGGATTAGTTTGGGATTGATACAGGGCTATGGGGAGAGAGTGGGACAGTGGGATTAGTTTGGGGATTGATACTGGCCTTAGGGGAGAGAGCGGGACAGTGGGATTAGTTTGGGGATTGATACTGGGCTATGGGGATAGAGCGGGACAGTGGGATTAGTTTGGGGATTGATACTGGGCTATGGGGAGAGAGCGGGACAGTGGGATTAGTTTGGGGATTGATACTGGGCTATGGGGAGAGAGCGGGACATTGGGATTAGTTTGGGGATTGATACTGGGCTATGGGGAGAGAGCGGGACAATGGGATTAGTTTGGGGATTGATACTGGGCTATGGGGAGAGAGCGGGACAGTGGGATTAGTTTGGGGATTGATACAGGGCTATGGGGAGAGAGCGGGACTGTGGGATTAGTTTGGGATTGATACTGGGCTATGGGGAGAGAGCGGGGCAGTGGGATTAGTTGGGGATTGATACTGGGCTATGGGGAGAGAGCGGGACAGTGGGATTAGTTTGGGGATTGATACTGGGCTATGGGGAGAGAGCGGGGCAGTGGGATTAGTTTGGGGATTGATACTGGGCTATGGGGAGAGAGCGGGACAGTGGGATTAGTTTGGGGATTGAAACTGGGATATGGGGAGAGAGTGGGGGTGTGGGATTAGTATGGGGATTGATACTGGGCTATGGGGAGAGAGCGGGACAGTGGGATTAGTTTGGGGATTGATAATGGGCTTTGGGGAGAGAGCGGGGCTGTGGGATTAGTTTGGGGATTGATACTGGGCTATGGGGAGAGAGCGGGGCAGGGGGATTAGTCTGGGGATTGATACAGGGCTATGGGGAGAGAGCGGGGCAGTGGGATGAGTTTGGGGATTGATACAGGGCTGTGGGGAGAGAGTGGGACAGTGGGATTAGTTTGGGGATTGATACTGGGCTATGGGGAGAGAGTGGGACAGCGGGATTAGTCTGGGGATTGATACAGGGCTATGGGGAGAGAGCGTGAGAGTGGGATTAGTTTGGGGATTGATACTGGGCTATGGGGAGATAGCGGAGCAGTGGGATTAGGTTGGGGATTGATACAGCGCTATGGGGAGAGAGTGGGACAGTGGGATTAGTTTGGGGATTGATACAGGGCTATGGGGAGAGAGCGTGAGAGTGGGATTAGTTTGGGGATTGATACTGGGCTATGGGGAGAGAGCAGGGACAATGGGATTAGTTTGGGGATTGATACTGGGCTATGGGGAGAGAGCAGGGACAATGGGATTAGTTTGGGGATTGATACAGAGCTGTGGGGAGAGAGTGGGGCAGTGGGATTAGTTTGGGGATTGATACTGGACTATGGGGAGAGAGCGGGGCAGTGGGATTAGTTTGGGGATTGATACTGGGCTATGGGGAGAGAGTGGGACAGTGGGATTAGTTTGGTTATTGATACTGGGCTATGGGGAGAGAGCGGGACAGTGCGATTTGTTTGAGGATTGATACTGGGCTATGGGGAGGGAGTGGGACAGTGGAATTAGTTTGGGGATTGATACTGGGCTATGGTGAGAGAGTGGGACAGTGGGTTTAGTTTAGGGATTGATACTGGGCTATGGGGAGAGAGCGGGACAGTGGGATTAGTTTGGGACTGATACTGGGCTATGGGGAGAGAGAGGGACAGAGGGATTAGTTCGGGGATTGATACTGGGCTATGGGGAGAGAGCGGGACAGTGGGATTAGTTTCGGATTGATACTGGGCTATGGGGAGAGAGCGGGACAGTGGGATTAGTTTGGGCATTGATACTGGGCTATGGGGAGAGAGCGGGACAGTGGGATTAGTTTGGGGATTGATACTGGGCTATGGGGAGAGAACGGGACAGTGGGATTAGTTTGGGTATTGATACTGGGCTATGGGGAGAGAGCAGGACAGTGGGATTAGTTTGGGGATTGATACTGGGCTATGGGGAGAGAGCAGGGCAGTGGGATTAGTTTGGGATTGATACAGGGCTATGGGGAGAGAGCGGGGCAGTGGGATTAGTTTGGGGATTGATACTGGGCTATGGGGAGAGAGCGGGACAGTGGGATTAGTTTGGGATTGATACTGGGCTATGGGGAGAGAGCGGGACAGTGGGATTAGTTTGGGATTGATACTGGGCTATGGGGAGAGAGCGGGGCAGTGGGATTAGTTTGGGGATTGATACTGGGCTATGGGGAGAGAGCGGGGCAGTGGGATTAGTTTGGGGATTGATACTGGGCTATGGGGAGAGAGCGGGGCAGTGGGATTAGTTTGGGGATTGATACTGGGCTATGGGGAGAGAGCGGGGCAGTGGGATTAATTTGGGTATTGATACTGGGCTATGGGGAGAGTGGGGCAGTGGGATTAATTTGGGGATTGATACTGGGATATGGGGAGAGAGTGGGGCAGTGGGATTAGTTTGGGGATTGATACTGGGATATGGGGAGAGAGTGGGGCAGTGGGATTAGTTTGGGGATTGATACTGGGATATGGGGAGAGAGTGGGGCAGTGGGATTAGTTTGGGGATTGATACTGGGCTATGGAGAGAGAGCGGGACAGTGGGATTAGTTTGGGGATTGATACAGGGCTATGGGGAGAGAGTGGGGCTGTGGGATTAGTTTGGGGATTGATACTGGGCTATGGAGAGAGAGCGGGACAGTGGGATTAGTTTGGGGATTGATACAGGGCTATGGGGAGAGAGTGGGGCAGTGGTATTAGTTTGGGGATTGATACAGGGCTATGGGGAGAGAGTGGGGCAGTGGGATTAGTTTGGGGATTGATACAGGGCTATGGGGAGAGAGTGGGGCAGTGGGATTAGTTTGCGGATTGATACTGGGCTATGGGGAGGGAGCAGGACAGTGGGATTAGTTTGGGGATTGATACAGGGCTATGGGGAGAGAGCGGGGCAGTGGGATTAGTTTGGGATTGATACAGGGCTATGGGGAGAGAGTGGGACAGTGGGATTAGTTTGGGGATTGATACTGGCCTTAGGGGAGAGAGCGGGACAGTGGGATTAGTTTGGGGATTGATACTGGGCTATGGGGAGAGAGCGGGACTGTGGGATTAGTTTGGGGATTGATACTGGGCTATGGGGAGAGAGCGGGACAGTGCGATTGGTTTGGGGATTGATACTGGGCTATGGGGAGACAGCGGGACATTGGGATTAGTTTGGGGATTGATACTGGGCTATGGGGAGAGAGCAAGACAGAGGGATTAGTTTGGGGATTGATACAGGGCTATGGGGAGAGAGCGTGAGAGTGGGATTAGTTTGGGGATTGATACTGGGCTATCGGGAGAGAGCGGGACAGTGGGATTAGTTTGGGGATTGATACTGGGCTATGGGGAGAGAACGGGACAGTGGGATTAGTTTGGGGATTGATACAGGGCTATGGGGAGAGAGCGGGACAGTGGGATTAGTTTGGGGATTGATACTGGGCTATGGGGAGAGAGTGGGGCAATGGGATTAGTTTGGTTATTGATACAGGGCTATGGGGAGAGAGCGGGACAGTGGGATTTGTTTGAGGATTGATACTGGGCTATGGGGAGGGAGTGGGACAGTGGAATTAGTTTGGGGATTGATACTGGGCTATGGGGAGAGAGCGGGGCAGTGGGTTTAGTTTAGGGATTGATACTGGGCTATGGGGAGAGAGCGGGACAGTGGGATTAGTTTGGGACTGATACTGGGCTATGGGGAGAGAGCGGGACAGTGGGATTAGTTTGGGGACTGATACAGGGCTATGGGGAGAGAGCGGGACAGTGGGATTAGTTTGGGATTGATACTGGGCTATGGGGAGAGAGCGGGACAGTGGGATTAGTTTGGGGATTGATACAGGGCTATGGGGAGAGAGTGGGGCAGTGGTATTAGTTTGGGGATTGATACAGGGCTATGGGGAGAGAGTGGGGCAGTGGGATTAGTTTGGGGATTGATACAGGGCTATGGGGAGGGAGCAGGACAGTGGGATTAGTTTGGGGATTGATACAGGGCTATGGGGAGAGAGCGGGGCAGTGGGATTAGTTTGGGATTGATACAGGGCTATGGGGAGAGAGTGGGACAGTGGGATTAGTTTGGGGATTGATACAGGGCTATGGGGAGAGAGCGGGGCAGTGGGATTAGTTTGGGATTGATACAGGGCTATGGGGAGAGAGTGGGACAGTGGGATTAGTTTGGGGATTGATACTGGCCTTAGGGGAGAGAGCGGGACAGTGGGATTAGTTTGGGGATTGATACTGGGCTATGGGGATAGAGCGGGACAGTGGGATTAGTTTGGGGATTGATACTGGGCTATGGGGAGAGAGCGGGACAGTGGGATTAGTTTGGGGATTGATACTGGGCTATGGGGAGAGAGCGGGACATTGGGATTAGTTTGGGGATTGATACTGGGCTATGGGGAGAGAGCGGGACAATGGGATTAGTTTGGGGATTGATACTGGGCTATGGGGAGAGAGCGGGACAGTGGGATTAGTTTGGGGATTGATACAGGGCTATGGGGAGAGAGCGGGACTGTGGGATTAGTTTGGGATTGATACTGGGCTATGGGGAGAGAGCGGGGCAGTGGGATTAGTTGGGGATTGATACTGGGCTATGGGGAGAGAGCGGGACAGTGGGATTAGTTTGGGGATTGATACTGGGCTATGGGGAGAGAACGGGACAGTGGGATTAGTTTGGTTATTGATACAGGGCTATGGGGAGGGAGCGGGACAGTGGGATTTGTTTGAGGATTGATACTGGGCTATGGGGAGAGAGCGGGGCAGTGGGATTAGTTTGGGGATTGATACAGGGCTATGGGGAGAGAGCGGGACAGTGGGATTAGTTTGGGGATTGATACAGGGCTATGGGGAGAGAGCAGGGCAGTGGGATTAGTTTGGGGATTGATACTGGGCTATGGGGAGAGAGTGGGACAATGGGATTAGTTTGGGGATTGATACTGGGCTATGGGGAGAGAGCGGGACAGTGGGATTAGTTTGGGGATTGATACTGGGCTATGGGGAGAGAGCGGGACAGTGGGATTAGTTTGGGGATTGATACTGGGCTATGGGGAGAGAGCGGGACAGTGGGATTAGTTTGGGGATTGATACTGGGCTATGGGGAGAGAGCGGGGCAGTGGGATTAGTTTGGGGATTGATACTGGGCTATGGGGAGAGAGCGGGGCAGTGGGATTAGTTTGGGGATTGATACTGGGCTATGGGGAGAGAGCGGGACAGTGGGATTAGTTTGGGGATTGAAACTGGGATATGGGGAGAGAGTGGGGGTGTGGGATTAGTATGGGGATTGATACTGGGCTATGGGGAGAGAGCGGGACAGTGGGATTAGTTTGGGGATTGATAATGGGCTTTGGGGAGAGAGCGGGGCTGTGGGATTAGTTTGGGGATTGATACTGGGCTATGGGTAGTGAGCGGTCAGTGGGATGAGTTTGGGGATTGATACAGGGCTGTGGGGAGAGAGTGGGACAGTGGGATTAGTTTGGGGATTGATACTGGGCTATGGGGAGAGAGTGGGACAGCGGGATTAGTCTGGGGATTGATACAGGGCTATGGGGAGAGAGCGGGAAAGTGGGATTAGTTTGGGATTGATACTGGGCGATGGGGAGAGAGCGGGACAGTGGGATTAGTTTGGGGATTGATACTGCGCTATGGGGAGAGAGCGGGGCAGTGGGATTAGTTTGGGGATTGATACTGGGCTATGGGAAGAGAGCAGGGCAGTGGGTTTAGTTTGGGGATTGATACTGGGCTATGGGGAGAGAGCGGGGCTGTGGGATTAGTTTGGGGATTGATACAGGGCTATGGGGAGAGAGCGGGGCAGTGGGATTAGTTTGGGGATTGATACTGGGCTATGGGGAGAGAGTGGGACAGTGGGATTAGTTTGGAGATTGATACTGGGCTATGGGGAGAGAGCGGGACAGTTGGATTAGTTTGGAGATTGATACAGGGCTATGGGGAGAGAGCGGGACAGTGGGATTAGTTTGGGGATTGATACTGGGCTATGGGGAGAGAGAGGGGCAGTGGGATTAGTTTGGGGATTGATACTGGGCTATGGGGAGAGAGCGGGGCAGTGGGATTATATTGGGGATTGATACGGGGCTATGGGGAGAGAGTGGGGCAGTGCGATTAGTTTGGGGATTGATACTGGGCTATGGGGAGAGAGCGGGGCAGTGCGATTAGTTTGGGGATTGATACAGGGCTATGGGGAGAGAGCGTGAGAGTGGGATTAGTTTGTGGATTGATACTGGGCTATGGGGAGAGAGCGGGACAGTGGGATTAGTTTGGGGATTGATACTGGGCTATGGGGAGAGAGCGGGACAGTGGGATGAGTTTGGGGATTGATACTGGGCTATGGGGAGGGAGCGGGACAGTGGGATTTGTTTGAGGATTGATACTGGGCTATGGGGAGGGAGTGGGACAGTGGAATTAGTTTGGGGATTGATACTGGGCTATGGGGAGAGAGCGGGGCAGTGGGTTTAGTTTAGGGATTGATACTGGGCTATGGGGAGAGAGCGGGACAGTGGGATTAGTTTGGGATTGATACAGGGCTATGGGGAGAGAGCGGGACAGTGGGATTAGTTTGGGATTGATACTGGGCTATGGGGAGAGAGCGGGACAGTGGGATTAGTTTGGGATTGATACTGGGCTATGGGGAGAGAGCGGGACATTGGGATTAGTTTGGGGATTGATACTGGGCTATGGGGAGAGAGCGGGACAGTGGGATTAGTTTGGGGATTGATACAGGGCTATGGGGAGAGAGCGGGACATTGGGATTAGTTTGGGGATTGATACTGGGCTATGGGGAGAGAGCGGGACAGTGGGATTAGTTTGGGGATTGATACAGGGCTATGGGGAGAGAGCGGGGCAGTGGGATTAGTTGGGGGATTGATACAGGGCTATGGGGAGAGAGCGGGACAGTGGGATTAGTTTGGGTATTGATACAGGGCTATGGGGAGAGAGCGGGGCAGTGGGATTAGTTTGGGGATTGATACAGGGCTATGGGGAGAGACCGGGTCAGTGGGATTAGTTTGGGGATTGATACAGGGCTATGGGGAGAGAGCGGGACAGTGGGGTTAGTTTGGGGATTGATACTGGGCTATGGGGAGAGAGCGGGACAGTGGGATTAGTTTGGGGATTGATACAGGGCTATGGGGAGAGAGCGGGACAGTGGGGTTAGTTTGGGGATTGATACTGGGCTATGGGGAGAGAGCGGGACAGTGGGGTTAGTTTGGGGATTGATACTGGGCTATGGGGAGAGAGCGGGGCAGTGGGATTAGTTTGGGGATTGATACTGGGCTATGGGGAGAGAGCGGGACAGTGGGATTAGTTTGGGGACTGATACTGGGCTATGGGGAGAGAGCGGGACAGTGGGATTAGTTTGGGGATTGATACTGGGCTATGGGGAGAGAGCGGGACAGTGGGATTAGTTTGGGGATTGATACTGGGCTATGGGGAGAGAGTGGGACAGTGGGATTAGTTTGGGGATTGATACTGGGCTATGGGGAGAGAGTGGGGCAGTGGGATTAGTTTGGGTATTGATACTGGGCTATGGGGAGAGAGCAGGGCAGTGGGATTAGTTTGGGGATTGGTACTGGGCTATGGGGAGAGAGTGGGACAGTGGGATTAGTTTGGGGATTGATACAGGGCTATGGGGAGAGAGCAGGACCTTGGGATTAGTTTGGGGATTGATACAGGGCTATGGGGAGAGAGAGGGACAGTGGGATTAGTTTGGGGATTGATACTGGGCTATGGGGAGAGAGCGAGGCAGTGGGATTAGTTTGGGGATTGATACTGGGCTATGGGGAGAGAGCGGGACTGTGGGATTAGTTTGGGGATTGATACTGGGCTATGGGGAGAGAGCGGGACTGTGGAATTAGTTTGGGGATTGATACTGGGCTATGGGGAGAGAGCGGGACAGTGGGATCAGTTTGGGGATTGATACAGGGCTATGGGGAGAGAGCAGGGCAGTGGGATTAGTTTGGGGATTGATACTGGGCTATGGGGAGAGAGCAGGGCAGTGGGATTAGTTTGGGGATTGATACTGGGCTATGGGGAGAGAGCGGGGACAGTGGGATTAGTTTGGGGATTGATACTGGGCTATGGGGAGAGAGCGGGGCAGTGGGATTAGTTTGGGGATTGATACTGGGCTATGGGGAGAGAGCGGGGCAGTGGGATTAGTTTGGGTATTGATACTGGGCTATGGGGAGAGAGTGGGACAGTGGGATTAGTTTGGTGATTGATACTGGGCTATGGGGAGAGAGCGGGACATTGGGATTAGTTTGGGGATTGATACTGGGCTTTGGGGAGAGAGCAGGACAGTGGGATTAGTTTGGGGATTGATACTGGGCTATGGGGAGAGAGCAAGACAGAGGGATTAGTTTGGGGATTGATACAGGGCTATGGGGAGAGAGCGTGAGAGTGGGATTAGTTTGGGGATTGATACTGGGCTATCGGGAGAGAGCGGGACAGTGGGATTAGTTTGGGGATTGATACTGGGCTATGGGGAGAGAACGGGACAGTGGGATTAGTTTGGGGATTGATACAGGGCTATGGGGAGAGAGCGGGACAGTGGGATTAGTTTGGGGACTGATACTGGGCTATGGGGAGAGAGTGGGGCAATGGGATTAGTTTGGTTATTGATACAGGGCTATGGGGAGAGAGCGGGACAGTGGGATTTGTTTGAGGATTGATACTGGGCTATGGGGAGGGAGTGGGACAGTGGAATTAGTTTGGGGATTGATACTGGGCTATGGGGAGAGAGCGGGGCAGTGGGTTTAGTTTAGGGATTGATACTGGGCTATGGGGAGAGAGCGGGACAGTGGGATTAGTTTGGGACTGATACTGGGCTATGGGGAGAGAGCGGGACAGTGGGATTAGTTTGGGGACTGATACAGGGCTATGGGGAGAGAGCGGGACAGTGGGATTAGTTTGGGATTGATACTGGGCTATGGGGAGAGAGCGGGACAGTGGGATTAGTTTGGGGATTGATACAGGGCTATGGGGAGAGAGTGGGGCAGTGGTATTAGTTTGGGGATTGATACAGGGCTATGGGGAGAGAGTGGGGCAGTGGGATTAGTTTGGGGATTGATACAGGGCTATGGGGAGGGAGCAGGACAGTGGGATTAGTTTGGGGATTGATACAGGGCTATGGGGAGAGAGCGGGGCAGTGGGATTAGTTTGGGATTGATACAGGGCTATGGGGAGAGAGTGGGACAGTGGGATTAGTTTGGGGATTGATACAGGGCTATGGGGAGAGAGCGGGGCAGTGGGATCAGTTTGGGATTGATACAGGGCTATGGGGAGAGAGTGGGACAGTGGGATTAGTTTGGGGATTGATACTGGCCTTAGGGGAGAGAGCGGGACAGTGGGATTAGTTTGGGGATTGATACTGGGCTATGGGGATAGAGCGGGACAGTGGGATTAGTTTGGGGATTGATACTGGGCTATGGGGAGAGAGCGGGACAGTGGGATTAGTTTGGGGATTGATACTGGGCTATGGGGAGAGAGCGGGACATTGGGATTAGTTTGTGGATTGATACTGGGCTATGGGGAGAGAGCGGGACAATGGGATTAGTTTGGGGATTGATACTGGGCTATGGGGAGAGAGCGGGACAGTGGGATTAGTTTGGGGATTGATACAGGGCTATGGGGAGAGAGCGGGACTGTGGGATTAGTTTGGGATTGATACTGGGCTATGGGGAGAGAGCGGGGCAGTGGGATTAGTTGGGGATTGATACTGGGCTATGGGGAGAGAGCGGGACAGTGGGATTAGTTTGGGGATTGATACTGGGCTATGGGGAGAGAACGGGACAGTGGGATTAGTTTGGTTATTGATACAGGGCTATGGGGAGGGAGCGGGACAGTGGGATTTGTTTGAGGATTGATACTGGGCTATGGGGAGGGAGTGGGACAGTGGAATTAGTTTGGGGATTGATACTGGGCTATGGGGAGAGAGCGGGGCAGTGGGATTTGTTTGAGGATTGATACTGGGCTATGGGGAGGGAGTGGGACAGTGGAATTAGTTTGGGGATTGATACTGGGCTATGGGGGGAGAGCGGGGCAGTGGGTTTAGTTTAGGGATTGATACTGGGCTATGGGGAGAGAGCGGGACAGTGGGATTAGTTTGGGACTGATACTGGGCTATGGGGAGAGAGCGGGACAGTGGGATTAGTTTGGGGATTGATACTGGGCTATGGGGAGAGTGCCGGGCAGTGGGATTAGTTTGGGGATTGATACAGGGCTATGGGGAGAGAGCGGGACAGTGGGATCAGTTTGGGATTGATACTGGGCTATGGGGAGAGAGCGGGACAGTGGGATTAGTTTGGGGATTGATACAGGGCTATGGGGAGAGAGTGGGACAGTGGGATTAGTTTGGGGATTGATACTGGGCTATGGGGAGAGAGCGGGGCAGTGGGATTAGTTTGGGGATTGATACAGGGCTATGGGGAGAGAGCGGGACAGTGGGATTAGTTTGGGGATTGATACAGGGCTATGGGGAGAGAGCAGGGCAGTGGGATTAGTTTGGGGATTGATACTGGGCTATGGGGAGAGAGTGGGACAATGGGATTAGTTTGGGGATTGATACTGGGCTATGGGGAGAGAGCGGGACAGTGGGATTAGTTTGCGGATTGATACTGGGCTATGGGGAGAGAGCGGGACAGTGGGATTAGTTTGGGGATTGATACTGGGCTATGGGGAGAGAGCGGGACAGTGGGATTAGTTTGGGGATTGATACTGGGCTATGGGGAGAGAGCGGGGCAGTGGGATTAGTTTGGGGATTGATACTGGGCTATGGGGAGAGAGCGGGGCAGTGGGATTAGTTTGGGGATTGATACTGGGCTATGGGGAGAGAGCGGGACAGTGGGATTAGTTTGGGGATTGAAACTGGGATATGGGGAGAGAGTGGGGGTGTGGGATTAGTATGGGGATTGATACTGGGCTATGGGGAGAGAGCGGGGCAGTGGGATTAGTTTGGGGATTGAAACTGGGATATGGGGAGAGAGTGGGGGTGTGGGATTAGTATGGGGATTGATACTGGGCTATGGGGAGAGAGTGGGGCAGTGCGATTAGTTTGGGGATTGATACTGGGCTATGGGGAGAGAGCGGGGCAGTGCGATTAGTTTGGGGATTGATACAGGGCTATGGGGAGAGAGCGTGAGAGTGGGATTAGTTTGTGGATTGATACTGGGCTATGGGGAGAGAGCGGGACAGTGGGATTAGTTTGGGGATTGATACTGGGCTATGGGGAGAGAGCGGGACAGTGGGATTAGTTTGGGGATTGATACTGGGCTATGGGGAGAGAGCGGGACAGTGGGATGAGTTTGGGGATTGATACTGGGCTATGGGGAGGGAGCGGGACAGTGGGATTTGTTTGAGGATTGATACTGGGCTATGGGGAGGGAGTGGGACAGTGGAATTAGTTTGGGGATTGATACTGGGCTATGGGGAGAGAGCGGGGCAGTGGGTTTAGTTTAGGGATTGATACTGGGCTATGGGGAGAGAGCGGGACAGTGGGATTAGTTTGGGATTGATACAGGGCTATGGGGAGAGAGCGGGACAGTGGGATTAGTTTGGGATTGATACTGGGCTATGGGGAGAGAGCGGGACAGTGGGATTAGTTTGGGATTGATACTGGGCTATGGGGAGAGAGCGGGACATTGGGATTAGTTTGGGGATTGATACTGGGCTATGGGGAGAGAGCGGGACAGTGGGATTAGTTTGGGGATTGATACAGGGCTATGGGGAGAGAGCGGGACATTGGGATTAGTTTGGGGATTGATACTGGGCTATGGGGAGAGAGCGGGACAGTGGGATTAGTTTGGGGATTGATACAGGGCTATGGGGAGAGAGCGGGGCAGTGGGATTAGTTGGGGGATTGATACAGGGCTATGGGGAGAGAGCGGGACAGTGGGATTAGTTTGGGTATTGATACAGGGCTATGGGGAGAGAGCGGGGCAGTGGGATTAGTTTGGGGATTGATACAGGGCTATGGGGAGAGACTGGGTCAGTGGGATTAGTTTGGGGATTGATACAGGGCTATGGGGAGAGAGCGGGGCAGAGGGATTAGTTTGGGGATTGATACTGGGCTATGGGGAGAGAGCGGGACAGTGGGATTAGTTTGGGGATTGATACTGGGCTATGGGGAGAGAGTGGGACAGTGGGATTAGTTTGGGGATTGATACTGGGCTATGGGGAGAGAGTGGGGCAGTGGGATTAGTTTGGGTATTGATACTGGGCTATGGGGAGAGAGCAGGGCAGTGGGATTAGTTTGGGGATTGGTACTGGGCTATGGGGAGAGAGTGGGACAGTGGGATTAGTTTGGGGATTGATACAGGGCTATGGGGAGAGAGCAGGACCTTGGGATTAGTTTGGGGATTGATACAGGGCTATGGGGAGAGAGAGGGACAGTGGGATTAGTTTGGGGATTGATACTGGGCTATGGGGAGAGAGCGAGGCAGTGGGATTAGTTTGGGGATTGATACTGGGCTATGGGGAGAGAGCGGGACTGTGGGATTAGTTTGGGGATTGATACTGGGCTATGGGGAGAGAGCGGGACTGTGGAATTAGTTTGGGGATTGATACAGGGCTATGGGGAGAGAGCGGGACAGTGGGATCAGTTTGGGGATTGATACAGGGCTATGGGGAGAGAGCAGGGCAGTGGGATTAGTTTGGGGATTGATACTGGGCTATGGGGAGAGAGCAGGGCAGTGGGATTAGTTTGGGATTGATACAGGGCTATGGGGAGAGAGTGGGACAGTGGGATTAGTTTGGGGATTGATACAGGGCTATGGGGAGAGAGCGGGGCAGTGGGATCAGTTTGGGATTGATACAGGGCTATGGGGAGAGAGTGGGACAGTGGGATTAGTTTGGGGATTGATACTGGCCTTAGGGGAGAGAGCGGGACAGTGGGATTAGTTTGGGGATTGATACTGGGCTATGGGGATAGAGCGGGACAGTGGGATTAGTTTGGGGATTGATACTGGGCTATGGGGAGAGAGCGGGACAGTGGGATTAGTTTGGGGATTGATACTGGGCTATGGGGAGAGAGCGGGACATTGGGATTAGTTTGTGGATTGATACTGGGCTATGGGGAGAGAGCGGGACAATGGGATTAGTTTGGGGATTGATACTGGGCTATGGGGAGAGAGCGGGACAGTGGGATTAGTTTGGGGATTGATACAGGGCTATGGGGAGAGAGCGGGACTGTGGGATTAGTTTGGGATTGATACTGGGCTATGGGGAGAGAGCGGGGCAGTGGGATTAGTTGGGGATTGATACTGGGCTATGGGGAGAGAGCGGGACAGTGGGATTAGTTTGGGGATTGATACTGGGCTATGGGGAGAGAACGGGACAGTGGGATTAGTTTGGTTATTGATACAGGGCTATGGGGAGGGAGCGGGACAGTGGGATTTGTTTGAGGATTGATACTGGGCTATGGGGAGGGAGTGGGACAGTGGAATTAGTTTGGGGATTGATACTGGGCTATGGGGAGAGAGCGGGGCAGTGGGATTTGTTTGAGGATTGATACTGGGCTATGGGGAGGGAGTGGGACAGTGGAATTAGTTTGGGGATTGATACTGGGCTATGGGGGGAGAGCGGGGCAGTGGGTTTAGTTTAGGGATTGATACTGGGCTATGGGGAGAGAGCGGGACAGTGGGATTAGTTTGGGACTGATACTGGGCTATGGGGAGAGAGCGGGACAGTGGGATTAGTTTGGGGATTGATACTGGGCTATGGGGAGAGTGCCGGGCAGTGGGATTAGTTTGGGGATTGATACAGGGCTATGGGGAGAGAGCGGGACAGTGGGATCAGTTTGGGATTGATACTGGGCTATGGGGAGAGAGCGGGACAGTGGGATTAGTTTGGGGATTGATACAGGGCTATGGGGAGAGAGTGGGACAGTGGGATTAGTTTGGGGATTGATACTGGGCTATGGGGAGAGAGCGGGGCAGTGGGATTAGTTTGGGGATTGATACAGGGCTATGGGGAGAGAGCGGGACAGTGGGATTAGTTTGGGGATTGATACAGGGCTATGGGGAGAGAGCAGGGCAGTGGGATTAGTTTGGGGATTGATACTGGGCTATGGGGAGAGAGTGGGACAATGGGATTAGTTTGGGGATTGATACTGGGCTATGGGGAGAGAGCGGGACAGTGGGATTAGTTTGCGGATTGATACTGGGCTATGGGGAGAGAGCGGGACAGTGGGATTAGTTTGGGGATTGATACTGGGCTATGGGGAGAGAGCGGGACAGTGGGATTAGTTTGGGGATTGATACTGGGCTATGGGGAGAGAGCGGGGCAGTGGGATTAGTTTGGGGATTGATACTGGGCTATGGGGAGAGAGCGGGGCAGTGGGATTAGTTTGGGGATTGATACTGGGCTATGGGGAGAGAGCGGGACAGTGGGATTAGTTTGGGGATTGAAACTGGGATATGGGGAGAGAGTGGGGGTGTGGGATTAGTATGGGGATTGATACTGGGCTATGGGGAGAGAGCGGGACAGTGGGATTAGTTTGGGGATTGATAATGGGCTTTGGGGAGAGAGCGGGGCTGTGGGATTAGTTTGGGGATTGATACTGGGCTATGGGTAGTGAGCGGTCAGTGGGATGAGTTTGGGGATTGATACAGGGCTGTGGGGAGAGAGTGGGACAGTGGGATTAGTTTGGGGATTGATACTGGGCTATGGGGAGAGAGTGGGACAGCGGGATTAGTCTGGGGATTGATACAGGGCTATGGGGAGAGAGCGGGAAAGTGGGATTAGTTTGGGATTGATACTGGGCGATGGGGAGAGAGCGGGACAGTGGGATTAGTTTGGGGATTGATACTGCGCTATGGGGAGAGAGCGGGGCAGTGGGATTAGTTTGGGGATTGATACTGGGCTATGGGAAGAGAGCAGGGCAGTGGGATTAGTTTGGGGATTGATACTGGGCTATGGGGAGAGAGCGGGACAGTGGGATTAGTTTGGGGATTGATACAGGGCTATGGGGAGAGAGCGGGGCAGTGGGATTAGTTTGGGGATTGATACAGGTCTATCGGGAGAGAGTGGGGCAGTGGGATTAGTTTGGGGATTGATACAGGGCTATGGGGAGAGAGCGGGGCAGTGGGATTAGTTTGGGGATTGATACTGGGCTATGGGGAGAGAGTGGGACAGTGGGATTAGTTTGGAGATTGATACTGGGCTATGGGGAGAGAGCGGGACAGTTGGATTAGTTTGGAGATTGATACAGGGCTATGGGGAGAGAGCGGGACAGTGGGATTAGTTTGGGGATTGATACTGGGCTATGGGGAGAGAGCGGGACAGTGGGATTAGTTTGGGGATTGATACTGGGCTATGGGGAGACTGGGGCAGTGGGATTAGTTTGGGGATTGATACTGGGCTATGGGGAGAGAGTGGGACAGTGGGATTAGTTTGGGGATTGATACTGGGCTATGGGGAGAGAGAGGGGCAGTGGGATTAGTTTGGGGATTGATACTGGGCTATGGGGAGAGAGCGGGGCAGTGGGATTATATTGGGGATTGATACGGGGCTATGGGGAGAGAGTGGGGCAGTGCGATTAGTTTGGGGATTGATACTGGGCTATGGGGAGAGAGCGGGGCAGTGCGATTAGTTTGGGGATTGATACAGGGCTATGGGGAGAGAGCGTGAGAGTGGGATTAGTTTGTGGATTGATACTGGGCTATGGGGAGAGAGCGGGACAGTGGGATTAGTTTGGGGATTGATACTGGGCTATGGGGAGAGAGCGGGACAGTGGGATTAGTTTGGGGATTGATACTGGGCTATGGGGAGAGAGCGGGACAGTGGGATGAGTTTGGGGATTGATACTGGGCTATGGGGAGGGAGCGGGACAGTGGGATTTGTTTGAGGATTGATACTGGGCTATGGGGAGGGAGTGGGACAGTGGAATTAGTTTGGGGATTGATACTGGGCTATGGGGAGAGAGCGGGGCAGTGGGTTTAGTTTAGGGATTGATACTGGGCTATGGGGAGAGAGCGGGACAGTGGGATTAGTTTGGGATTGATACAGGGCTATGGGGAGAGAGCGGGACAGTGGGATTAGTTTGGGATTGATACTGGGCTATGGGGAGAGAGCGGGACAGTGGGATTAGTTTGGGATTGATACTGGGCTATGGGGAGAGAGCGGGACATTGGGATTAGTTTGGGGATTGATACTGGGCTATGGGGAGAGAGCGGGACAGTGGGATTAGTTTGGGGATTGATACAGGGCTATGGGGAGAGAGCGGGACATTGGGATTAGTTTGGGGATTGATACTGGGCTATGGGGAGAGAGCGGGACAGTGGGATTAGTTTGGGGATTGATACAGGGCTATGGGGAGAGAGCGGGGCAGTGGGATTAGTTGGGGGATTGATACAGGGCTATGGGGAGAGAGCGGGACAGTGGGATTAGTTTGGGTATTGATACAGGGCTATGGGGAGAGAGCGGGGCAGTGGGATTAGTTTGGGGATTGATACAGGGCTATGGGGAGAGACTGGGTCAGTGGGATTAGTTTGGGGATTGATACAGGGCTATGGGGAGAGAGCGGGGCAGAGGGATTAGTTTGGGGATTGATACTGGGCTATGGGGAGAGAGCGGGACAGTGGGATTAGTTTGGGGATTGATACTGGGCTATGGGGAGAGAGTGGGACAGTGGGATTAGTTTGGGGATTGATACTGGGCTATGGGGAGAGAGTGGGGCAGTGGGATTAGTTTGGGTATTGATACTGGGCTATGGGGAGAGAGCAGGGCAGTGGGATTAGTTTGGGGATTGGTACTGGGCTATGGGGAGAGAGTGGGACAGTGGGATTAGTTTGGGGATTGATACAGGGCTATGGGGAGAGAGCAGGACCTTGGGATTAGTTTGGGGATTGATACAGGGCTATGGGGAGAGAGAGGGACAGTGGGATTAGTTTGGGGATTGATACTGGGCTATGGGGAGAGAGCGAGGCAGTGGGATTAGTTTGGGGATTGATACTGGGCTATGGGGAGAGAGCGGGACTGTGGGATTAGTTTGGGGATTGATACTGGGCTATGGGGAGAGAGCGGGACTGTGGAATTAGTTTGGGGATTGATACAGGGCTATGGGGAGAGAGCGGGACAGTGGGATCAGTTTGGGGATTGATACAGGGCTATGGGGAGAGAGCAGGGCAGTGGGATTAGTTTGGGGATTGATACTGGGCTATGGGGAGAGAGCAGGGCAGTGGGATTAGTTTGGGGATTGATACTGGGCTATGGGGAGAGAGCGGGGACAGTGGGATTAGTTTGGGGATTGATACTGGGCTATGGGGAGAGAGCGGGGCAGTGGGATTAGTTTGGGGATTGATACTGGGCTATGGGGAGAGAGCGGGGCAGTGGGATTAGTTTGGGTATTGATACTGGGCTATGGGGAGAGAGTGGGACAGTGGGATTAGTTTGGTGATTGATACTGGGCTATGGGGAGAGAGCGGGACATTGGGATTAGTTTGGGGATTGATACTGGGCTTTGGGGAGAGAGCAGGACAGTGGGATTAGTTTGGGGATTGATACAGGTCTATGGGGAGAGAGCGGGGCAGTGGGATTAGTTTGGGGATTGATACAGGGCTATGGGGAGAGAGCGGGGCAGTGGGATTAGTTTGGGGATTGATACAGGGCTATGGGGAGAGAGCGGGGCAGTGGGATTATATTGGGGATTGATACTGGGCTATGGGGAGAGAGCAGGGCAGTGGGATTAGTTTGGGGATTGATACTGGGCTATGGGGAGAGAGCGGGACAGTGGGATTAGTTTGGGGATTGATACTGGGCTATGGGGAGAGAGCGGGACAGTGGGATTAGTTTGGGGATTGATACTGGGCTATGGGGAGAGAGCGGGACAGTGGGATTAGTTTGGGGATTGATACAGGGCTATGGGGAGAGAGCGGGGCAGTGGGATTAGTTGGGGGATTGATACAGGGCGATGGAGAGAGAGCGAGGCAGTGGGATTAGTTTGGGGATTGATACTGGGATATGGGGAGAGAGTGGGGCAGTGGGATTAGTTTGGGGATTGATACTGGGCTATGGGGAGAGAGCAGGACAGTGGGATTAGTTTGGGGATTGATACTGGGCTGTGGGGAGAGAGTGGGGCAGTGGGATTAGTTTGGGGATTGATACAGGGCGATGGAGAGAGCGGGACAGTGGGATTAGTTTGGGGATTGATACTGGGATATGGGGAGAGAGTGGGGCAGTGGGATTAGTTTGGGGATTGATACTGGGCTATGGGGAGAGAGCAGGACAGTGGGATTAGTTTGGGGATTGATACTGGGCTGTGGGGAGAGAGTGGGGCAGTGGGATTAGTTTGGGGATTGATACAGGGCGATGGAGAGAGCGGGGCAGTGGGATTAGTTTGGGGATTGATACAGGGCTATGGGGAGAGAGAGCGGGACAGTGGGATTAGTTTGGGGATTGATACTGGGCTATGGGGAGAGAGTGCGACAGTGGGATTAGTTTGGGGATTGATACTGGGCTATGGGGAGAGAGCGGGACAGTGGGATTAGTTTGGGGATTGATACAGGGCTATGGGGAGTGAGCGGGACAGTGGGATTAGTTTGGGGATTGATACTGGGCTATGGGGAGAGAGTGGGGCAGTGGGATTAGTTTGGGGATTGATACTGGGCTATGGGGAGAGAGCGGGACAGTGAGATTAGTTTGGGGATTGATACAGGGCTATGGGGAGAGAGAGGGACAGTGGGATTAGTTTGGGGATTGATACTGGGCTATGGGGAGAGAGCGGGACAGTGGGATTAGTTTGGGGATTGATACTGGGCTATTCGGAGAGAGCGGGACAGTGGGATTAGTTTGGGGATTGATACTGGGCTATGGGGAGAGAGCGGGGCAGTGGGATTAGTTTGGGGATTGATACTGGGCTATGGGGAGAGAGCGGGACAGTGGGATTAGTTTGGGGATTGATACTGGGCTATGGGGAGAGAGCGGGGCAGTGGGATTAGTTTGGGGATTGATACTGGGCTATGGGGAGAGAGTGGGACAGTGGGATTAGTTTGGGGATTGATACTGGGCTATGGGGAGAGAGAGGGGCAGTGGGATTAGTTTGGGGATTGATACAGGGCTATGGGGAGAGTGTGGGACAGTGGGATTAGTTTGGGGATTGATACTGGGCTATAGGGAGAGAGCGGGGCAGAGGGATTAGTTTGGGGATTGATACTGGGCTATGGGGAGAGAGCGGGGCAGTGGGATTAGTTTGGGGATTGATACTGGGCTATGGGGAGAGAGCGGGGCAGTGGGATTAGTTTGGGGATTGATACTGGGCTAGGGGGAATGAGCGGGACAGTGGGATTAGTTTGGGGATTGATACTGGGCTATGGGGACAGAGTGGGGCAGTGGGATTAGTTTGGGGATTGATACTGGGCTATGGGGAGAGAGCGGGGCAGTGGGATTAGTTTGGGGATTGATACTGGGCTATGGGGAGAGAGCGGGACAGTGGGATTAGTTTGGGGATTGATACTGGGCTATGGGGAGAGAGCGGGGCAGTGGGATTAGTTTGGGGATTGATACAGGGCTATGGGGAGAGAGCGGGGCAGTGGGATTAGTCTGGGGATTGATACAGGGCTATGGGGAGATAGCGGGACAGTGGGATTAGTTTGGGATTGATACTGGGCTATGGGGAGAGAGTGGGACAGTGGGATTAGTTTGGGGATTGATACTGGGCTATGGGGAGAGAGCGGGACAGTGGGATTAGTTTGGGGATTGATACTGGGCTATGGGGAGATAGCAGGGCAGTGGGATTAGTTTGGGGATTGATACTGGGCTATGCGGAGAGAGCGGGACAGTGGGATTAGTTTGGGGATTGATACCGGGCTATGGGGAGAGATCGGGACAGTGGGATTAGTTTGGGGATTGATACTGGGCTATGGGGAGAGAGCGGGACAGTGGGATTAGTTTGGGGATTGATACTGGGCTATGGGGAGAGAGCAGGACAGTTGGATTAGTTTGGGGATTGATACAGGGCTATGGGGAGAGAGCGGGACAGTGGGATTAGTTTGGGGATTGATACTGGGCTATGGGGAGAGAGTGGGGCAGTGGGATTAGTTTGGGGATTGATATAGGGCTATGGGGAGAGAGCGGGACAGTGGGATTAGTTTGGGATTGATACAGGGCTATGGGGAGAGAGCGGGACAGTGGGACTAGTTTGGGGACTGATACTGGGCTATGGGGAGAGAGCGGGACAGTGG
Source organism: Isurus oxyrinchus (assembly GCA_026770705.1). Lineage (NCBI taxonomy): Eukaryota > Metazoa > Chordata > Chondrichthyes > Lamniformes > Lamnidae > Isurus > Isurus oxyrinchus. The sequence continues at coordinate 262,758 of JANJGN010000355.1, read as the reverse complement.
GATTAGTTTGGGATTGATACTGTGCTATGGGGAGAGAGCGGGACAGTGGGATTAGTTTGGGGATTGATACAGGGCTATGGGGAGAGAGCGGGACAGTGGGATTAGTTTGGGGATTGATACTGGGCTATGGGGAGAGAGCGGGACAGTGGGATTAGTTTGGGATTGATACAGGGCTATGGGGAGAGAGCGGGGCAGTGGGATTAGTTTGGGGATTGATACAGGGCTATGGGGAGAGAGCAGGACAGTGGGATTAGTTTGGGGATTGATACTGGGCTATGGGGAGAGAGCAGGGCAGTGGGATTAGTTTGGGGATTGATACTGGGCTATGGGGAGAGAGCAGGACAATGGGATTAGTTTGGGGATTGATACTGGGCTATGGGGAGAGAGCAGGGCAGTGGGATTAGTTTGGGGATTGATACTGGGCTATGGGGAGTGAGTGGGGCAGTGGGATTAGTTTGGGGGTTGATACTGGGCTATGGGGAGAGAGCAGGGCAGTGGAATTAGTTTGGAGATTGATACTGGGCTATGTGGAGAGAGCGGGACAGTGGGATTAGTTTGGGGATTGATACTGGGCTATGGGGAGAGAGCGGGACAGTGGGATGTGTTTGGGGATTGATACTGGGCTATGGGGAGAGAGCGGGGACAGTGGGATTAGTTTGGCGATTGATACTGGGCTATGGGGAGAGAGCGGGGCAGTGGGATTAGTTTGGGGATTGATACTGGGCTATGGGGAGGGAGCGGGACAGTGGGATTAGTTTGGGGATTGATACTGGGCTATGGGGAGAGAGCGGGACAGTGGGATTAGTTTGGGGATTGATACAGGGCTATGGGGAGGGAGCGGGACAGTGGGATTAGTTTGGGGATTGATACTGGGCTATGGGGAGAGAGCAGGACAGTGGGATTAGTTTGGGGATTGATACTGGGCTATGGGGAGAGAGCGGGGCAGTGGGATTAGTTTGGGGATTGATACAGGGCGATGGGGAGAGAGCGGGACAGTGTGATTAGTTTGGGGAATGATACTGGGCTATGGGGAGAGAGCGGGACAGTGGGATTAGTTTGGGGAATGATACTGGGCTATGGGGAGAGAGCGGGACAGTGGGATTAGTTTGGGGATTGATACTGGGCTTTGGGGAGAGAGCGGGACAGTGGGATTAGTTTGGGGATTGATACTGGGCTATGGGGAGAGAGCGGGACAGTGGGATTAGTTTGGGGATTGATACTGGGCTATGGGGAGAGAGCGGGGCAGTGGGATTAGTTTGGGAATTGATACTGGGCTATGGGGAGAGAGCGGGACAGTGGGATTAGTTTGGGGATTGATACAGGGCTATGGGGAGAGAGCGTTGCAGTGGGATTAGTCTGGGGATTGATACTGGGCTATGGGGAGAGAGCGGGACAGTGGGATTAGTTTGGGGATTGATGCTGGGCTTTGGGGAGAGAGCGGGACAGTGGGATTAGTTTGGGGATTGATACAGGGTCATGTGGCGAGAGCGGGGCAGTGGGACTAGTTTGGGGATAGATACAGGGTTATGGGGAGAGAGCGGGGCAGTGGGATTAGTTTGGGGATTGATACAGGGCTATGGGGAGAGAGCGGGACAGTGGGATTAGTTTGGGGATTGACACTGGGCTATGGGGAGAGAGTGGGACAGTGGGATTTGTTTGGGGATTGATACAGTGCTATGGGGTGAGAGCGGTCAGTGGGATTAGTTTGGGGATTGATACTGGGCTATGGGGAGAGAGCGGGACAGTGGGATTAGTTTGGGGATTGATACAGGGCTATGGGGAGAGAGTGGGGCAGTGGGATTAGTTCGGGGATTGATACAGGGCTATGGGGTGAGAGCGGTCAGTGGGATTAGTTTGGGGATTGATACAGGGCTATGGGGAGAGAGTGGGGCAGTGGGATTAGTTGGGGATTGATACTGGGCTATGGGGTGAGAGCGGTCAGTGGGATTAGTTTGGGGATTGATATAGGGCTATGGGGAGAGAGCGGGACAGTGGGATTAGTTTGGGGATTGATACTGGGCTATGGGGAGAGAGTGGGACAGTGGGATTAGTTGGGGATTGATACTGGGCTATGGGGAGAGAGCGGGGCAGTGGGATTAGTTTGGGGATTGATACTGGGCTATGGGGAGAGTGGGAAAGTGGGATTAGTTTGGGGATTGGTACAGGGCTATGGGAGAGAGTGGGGCAGTGGGATTAGTTTGGGGATTGATACTGGGATATGTGGAGAGAGTGGGGCAGTGGGATTAGTTTGGGATTGATACTGGGCTATGGGGAGAGAGCGGGACAGTGGGATTAGTTTGGGGATTGATACAGGGCTATGGGGAGAGAGCGGGACAGTGGGATTAGTTTGGGGATTGATACTGGGCTATGGGGAGAGAGCGGGACAGTGGGATTAGTTTGGGACTGATACTGGGCAATGGGGAGAGAGTGGGGCAGTGGGATTAGTTTGGGGATTGATACAGGGCTATGGGGAGAGAGCGGGACAGTGGGATTAGTTTGGGGATTGATACAGGGCTATGGGGAGATTGTCCAACAGTGGGATTAGTTTGGGGATTGATACTGGGCTATGGGGAGAGAGCGGGACAGTGGGATTAGTTTGGGGATTGATACAGGACTATGGGGAGAGAGCAGGGCAGTGGGATTAGTTTGGGGATAGATACAGGGCTATGGGGAGAGAGTGGGGCAGTGGGATTAGTTTGGGTATTGATACAGGGCTATGGGGTGAGAGCGGGACAGTGGGATTAGTTTGGGATTGATACTGGGCTATGGGGAGAGAGTGGGACAGTGGGATTAGTTTGGGGATTGATACTGGGCTATGGGGAGAGAGCGGGGCAGTGGGATTAGTTTGGGGATTGATACGGGGCTATGGGGAGAGATCGGGACAGTGGGATTAGTTTGGGTATTGATACAGGGCTATGGGGAGAGAGCGGGACAGTGGGATTAGTTTGGGGATTGATACTGGGCTATGGGGAGAGAGCGGGGCAGTGGGATTAGTTTGGGGATTGATACTGGGCTATGGGGAGAGAGCGGGACAGTGGGATTAGTTTGGGGATTGATACTGGGCTATGGGGAGGGACCGGGACAGTGGGATTAGTTTGGGGATTGATACAGGGCTATGGGGAGAGAGCGGGGCAGTGGGATTAGTTTGGGATTGAAACTGGGCTATGGGGAGAGAGTGGGGCAGTGGGATTAGTTCGGGGATTGATACTGGGCTATGGGGAGAGAGTGGGGCTGAGGGATTAGTTTGGGGATTGATACTTGGCTATGGGGAGAGAGCGGGACAGTGGGATTAGTTTGGGGATTGATACTGGGCTATGGGGAGAGAGTGGGGCAGTGGGATTAGTTTGGGGATTGATACTGGGCTATGGGGAGAGAGTGGGGCAGTGGGATTAGTTTGGGGATTGATACTGGGCTATGGGGAGAGAGCGGGACAGTGGGATTAGTTTGGGGATTGATACTGGGCTATGGGGAGAGAGCGGGACAGTGGGATTAGTTTGGGATTGATACAGGGCTATGGGAAGAGAGCGGGACAGTGGGATTAGTTTGGGTATTGATACTGGGCTATGGGGAGAGAGCGGGACAGTGGGATTAGTTTGGGATTGAAACTTGGCTATGGGGAGAGAGTGGGGCAGTGGGATTAGTTTGGGGATTGATACTGGGCTATGGGGAGAGAGTGGGGCTGAGGGATTAGTTTGGGGATTGATACTTGGCTATGGGGAGAGAGCGGGACAGTGGGATTAGTTTGGGGATTGATACTGGGCTATGGGGAGAGAGTGGGGCAGTGGGATTAGTTTGGGGATTGATACTGGGCTATGGGGAGAGAGTGGGGCAGTGGGATTAGTTTGGGGATTGATACTGGGCTATGGGGAGAGAGCGGGACAGTGGGATTAGTTTGGGGATTGATACTGGGCTATGGGGAGAGAGTGGGGCAGTGGGATTAGTTTGGGGATTGATACTGGGCTATGGGGAGAGAGCGGGACAGTGGGATTAGTTTGGGGATTGATACTGGGCTATGGGGAGAGAGCGGGACAGTGGGATTAGTTTGGGGATTGATACTGGGCTATGGGGAGAGAGCGGGACAGTGGGATTAGTTTGGGATTGATACAGGGCTATGGGAAGAGAGCGGGACAGTGGGATTAGTTTGGGTATTGATACTGGGCTATGGGGAGAGAGCGGGACAGTGGGATTAGTTTGGGGATTGATACTGGGCTATGGGGAGAGTGTGGGGCAGTGGGATTAGTTTGGGGATTGATACTGGGCTATGGGGAGAGAGTGGGACAGTGGGATTAGTTTGGGATTGATACAGGGCTATGGGGAGAGAGCGGGACAGTGGGATTAGTTTGGGAATTGATACTGGGCTATGGGGAGAGAGCGGGACAGTGGGATTAGTTTGGAGATTGATACTGGGCTATGGGGAGAGAGCGGGACAGTGGGATTAGTTTGGAGATTGATACTGGGCTATGGGGAGAGAGCGGGAAAGTGGGATTAGTTTGGGGAATGATTCAGGGATATGGGGAGAGAGTGGGACAGTGGGATTAGTTTGGGGATTGATACTGGGCTATGGGGAGAGAGCGGGGCAGTGGGATTAGTTTGGGGATTGATACTGGGCTATGGGGAGAGAGCGGGACAGTGGGATTAGTTTGGGGGTTGATACTGGGCCATGGGGAGAGAGCGGGGCAGTGGGATTAGTTTGGGGATTGATACTGGGCTATGGTGAGAGAGCAGGGCAGTGGGATTAGTTTGGGGATTGATGCTGGGCTATGGGGAGAGAGCGGGGCAGTGGGATTAGTTTGGGGATTGATACTGAGCTATGGGGAGATAGTGGACTGTGGGATTAGTTTGGGGATTGATACTGGGCTATGGGGAGAGAGCGGGGCAGTGGGATTAGTTTGGGGATTGATACTGGGCTATGGGGAGAGAGCAGGGCAGTGGGATTAGTTTGGGGATTGATACAGGGCTATGGGGAGAGAGCGGGACAGTTGGATTAGTTTGGGGATTGATACAGGGCTATGGGGAACGATCGGGACAGTGGGATTAGTTTGGGGATTGATACTGGGCTATGGGGAGAGAGCGGGACAGTTGGATTAGTTTGGGGATTGATACAGGGCTATGGGGAGAGAGCGGGACAGTTGGATTATTTTGGGATTGATACAGGGCTATGGGGAACGATCGGGACAGTGGGATTAGTTTGGGGATTGATACTGGGCTATGGGGAGAGAGCGAGGCAGTGGGATTAGTTTGGGTATTGATACAGGGCTATGGGGAGAGAGCGGGACAGTGGGATTAGTTTGGGGATTGATACTGGGCTATGGGGAGAGAGCAGAACAGTGGGATTAGTTTGGGTATTGATACAGTGCTATGGGGAGAGAGCGGGACAGTGGGATTAGTTTGGGGTTTGATACAGGGCTATGGGGAGAGAGCGGGACAGTGGGATTAGTTTGGGGTTTGATACAGGGCTATGGGGAGAGAGCGGGACAGTGGGATTAGTTTGGGGACTGATACTGGGCTATGGGGAGAGAGCGGGACAGTGGGATTAGTTTGGGGATTGATACTGGGCTATGGGGAGAGAGTGGGGCAGTGGGATTAGTTTGGGGATTGATACTGGGCTATGGGGAGAGAGCGGGGCAGTGGGATTAGTTTGGGGATTGATACTGTGCTATGGGGAGAGTGGGGCCGTGCGATTAGTTTGGATATTGATACTGGGCTATGGGGAGAGAGCGGGACAGTGGGATTAGTTTGGGATTGATACTGGGCTATGGGGAGAGAGCGGGGCAGTGGGATTAGTTTGGGGATTGATACTGGGCTATGGGGAGAGAGCGGGGCAGTGGGATTAGTTTGGGGATTGATACTGGGCTATGGGGAGGGACCGGGGCAGTGGGATTAGTTTGGGGATTGATACTGGGCTATGGGGAGAGTGTGGGTCAGTGGGATTAGTTTGGGGATTGATACTGGGCTATGGGGAGGGACCGGGACAGTGGGATTAGTTTGGGGATTGATACTGGGCTATGGGGTGAGAGCGGGACAGTGGGATTAGTTTGGGATTGATACAGGGCTATGGGGAGAGAGCGGGGCAGTGGGATTAGTTTGGGATTGAAACTGGGCTATGGGGAGAGAGTGGGAGAGTGGGATTAGTTTGGGGATTGATACTGGGCTATGGGGAGAGAGTGGGGCTGAGGGATTAGTTTGGGGATTGATACTTGGCTATGGGGAGAGAGCGGGACAGTGGGATTAGTTTGGGGATTGATACTGGGCTATGGGGAGAGAGTGGGGCAGTGGGATTAGTTTGGGGATTGATACTGGGCTATGGGGAGAGAGTGGGGCAGTGGGATTAGTTTGGGGATTGATACTGGGCTATGGGAAGAGAGCGGGACAGTGGGATTAGTTTGGGTATTGATACTGGGCTATGGGGAGAGAGCGGGACAGTGGGATTAGTTTGGGGATTGATACTGGGCTATGGGGAGAGTGTGGGGCATTGGGATTAGTTTGGGGATTGATACTGGGCTATGGGGAGAGAGTGGGACAGTGGGATTAGTTTGGGGATTGATACTGGGCTATGGGGAGAGTGTGGGGCATTGGGATTAGTTTGGGGATTGATACTGGGCTATGGGGAGAGAGAGCGGGACAGTGGGATTAGTTTGGGGATTGATACTGGGCTATGGGGAGAGAGCGGGACAGTGGGATTAGTTTGGGGATTGATACTGGGCTATGGGGAGAGAGCGGGACAGTGGGATTAGTTTGGGATTGATACAGGGCTATGGGGAGAGAGCGGGACAGTGGGATTAGTTTGGGAATTGATACTGGGCTATGGGGAGAGAGCGGGACAGTGGGATTAGTTTGGGGAATGATTCAGGGATATGCGGAGAGAGTGGGGCAGTGGGATTAGTTTGGGGATTGATACTGGGCTATGGGGAGAGAGCGGGACAGTGGGATTAGTTTGGGGGTTGATACTGGGCTATGGGGAGAGAGCGGGGCAGTGGGATTAGTTTGGGGGTTGATACTGGGCTATGGGGAGAGAGCGGGGCAGTGGGATTAGTTTGGGGATTGATACTGGGCTATGGTGAGAGAGCAGGGCAGTGGGATTAGTTTGGGGATTGATACTGGGCTATGGGGAGAGAGCGGGGCAGTGGGATTAGTTTGGGGATTGATACAGGGCTATGGGGAGAGTGGGACAGTGGGATTAGTTTGGGGATTGATACTGGGCTATGGGGTGAGAGTGGGACAGTGGGATTAGTTTGGGGAATGATACTGGGCTATGGGGAGAGAGTGGGGCAGTGGGATTAGTTTGGGGATTGATACAGGGCTATGGGGAGAGAGCGGGACAGTGGGATTAGTTTGGGGATTGATACAGGGTTATGGGGAGAGAGCAGGGCAGTGGGATTAGTTTGGGGATTGATACTGGGCTATGGGGAGAGAGTGGGACAGTGGGATTAGTTTGGGGATTGATACAGGGCTATGGGGAGAGAGCGGGGCAGTGGGATTAGTTTGGGGATTGATACAGGGCTATGGGGAGAGAAAACGGGACGGTTGGATTAGTTTGGGGATTGATACAGGGCTATGGGGAGAGAGCGGGACAGTTGGATTAGTTTGGGGATTGATACTGGGCTATGGGGAGAGAAAACGGGACGGTTGGATTAGTTTGGGGATTGATACAGGGCTATGGGGAACGATCGGGACAGTGGGATTAGTTTGGGGATTGATACTGGGCTATGGGGAGAGAGCGGGACAGTGGGATTAGTTTGGGGATTGATACTGGGCTATGGGGAGAGAGCGGGACAGTGGGATTAGTTTGCGGATTGATACTGGGCTATGGGGAGAGAGCGGGACAGTGGGATTAGTTTGGGGATTGATACTGGGCTATGGGGAGAGAGCGGGACAGTGGGATTAGTTTGGGGATTGATACTGGGCTATGGGGAGTGAGTGGGGCAGTGGGATTAGTTTGGGATTGATACTGGGCTATGGGGAGAGAGCGGGACAGTGGGATTAGTTTGGGGATTGATACTGGGCTATGGGGAGAGAGCGGGACAGTGGGATTAGTTTGGGGATTGATACTGGGCTATGGGGAGTGAGTGGGGCAGTGGGATTAGTTTGGGGGTTGATACTGGGCTATGGGAAGAGAGCGGGACAGTGGGATGTGTTTGGGGATTGATACTGGGCTATGGGGAGAGAGCGGGGACAGTGGGATTAGTTTGGGGATTGACACTGGGCTATGGGGAGAGAGCGGGGCAGTGGGATTAGTTTGGTGATTGATACTGGGCTATGGGGAGAGAGCGGGACAGTGGGATTAGTTTGGGGATTGATACTGGTCTATGGGGAGCGAGCGGGGCAGTGGGATTAGTTTGGGGATTGATACCGGGCTATGGGGAGAGATCGGGACAGTGGGATTAGTTTGGGGATTGATACTGGGCTATGGGGAGAGAGCGGGGCAGTGGGATTAGTTTGGGGATTGATACTGGGCTATGGGGAGAGAGCGGGACAGTGGGATTAGTTTGGGGATTGATACTGGGCTATGGGGAGAGAGCGGGACAGTGAGATTAGTTTGGGGATTGATACAGGGCTATGGGGAGAGAGCGGGGCAGTGGGATTAGTTTGGAGATTGATACTGGGCTATGGGGAGAGAGCGGGACAGTGGGATTAGTTTGGGGATTGATACTGGGCTATGGGGAGAGAGCGGGGCAGTGGGATTAGTTTGGGGATTGATACTGGGCTATGGGGAGAGAGCGGGACAGTGGGATTAGTTTGGGGATTGATACAGGGCTATGGGGAGAGAGTGGGACAGTGGGATTAGTTTGGGGATTGATACAGGGCTATGGGGAGTGAGCGGGACAGTGGGATTAGTTTGGGGATTGATACTGGGCTATGGGGAGAGAGCGGGCCACGGATTAGTTTGGGGATTGATACTGGGCTATGGGGAGAGAGCGGGGCAGTGGGATTAGTTTGGGGATTGATACAGGGCGATGGGGAGAGAGCGGGACAGTGTGATTAGTTTGGGGAATGATACTGGGCTATGGGGAGAGAGCGGGACAGTGGGATTAGTTTGGGGATTGATAAAGGGCTGTGGGGAGAGAGCGGGACAGTGGGATTAGTTTGGGGATTGATACTGGGCTTTGGGGAGAGAGCGGGACAGTGGGATTAGTTTGTGGATTGATACTGGGCTATGGGGAGAGAGCGGGACAGTGGGATTAGTTTGGGGATTGATACTGGGCTATGGGGAGAGAGCGGGGCAGTGGGATTAGTTTGGGAATTGATACTGGGCTATGGGGAGAGAGCGGGACAGTGGGATTAGTTTGGGGATTGATACTGGGCTATGGGGAGGGAGCGGGACAGTGGGATTAGTTTGGGATTGATACTGGGCTATGGGGAGAGAGCGTTGCAGTGGGATTACTCTGGGGATTGATACTGGGCTATGGGGAGAGAGCGGGACAGTGGGATTAGTTTGGGGATTGATGCTGGGCTATGGGGAGAGAGCGGGACAGTGGGATTAGTTTGGGGATTGATACAGGGTTATGGGGAGAGAGCGGGGCAGTGGGATTAGTTTGGGGATAGATACAGGGTTATGGGGAGAGAGCGGGGCAGTGGGACTAGTTTGGGGATAGATACAGGGTTATGGGGAGAGAGCGGGGCAGTGGGATTAGTTTGGGGATTGATACAGGGCTATGGGGAGAGAGCGGGACAGTGGGATTAGTTTGGGGATTGACAGTGGGCTATGGGGAGAGAGTGGGGCAGTGGGATTAGTTTGGGGATTGATACAGGGCTATGGGGAGAGAGCGGGACAGTGGGATTAGTTTGGGGATTGATACAGGGCTATGGGGAGATTGTCCAACAGTGGGATTAGTTTGGGGATTGATACTGGGCTATGGGGAGAGAGCGGGACAGTGGGATTAGTTTGGGGATTGATACAGGGCTATGGGGAGAGAGCAGGGCAGTGGGATTAGTTTGGGGATAGATACAGGGCTATGGGGAGAGAGTGGGGCAGTGGGATTAGTTTGGGTATTGATACTGGGCTATGGGGAGAGAGTGGGACAGTGGGATTAGTTTGGGGATTGATACTGGGCTATGGGGAGAGAGCGGGGCAGTGGGATTAGTTTGGGGATTGATACGGGGCTATGGGGAGAGAGCGGGACAGTGGGATTAGTTTGGGGACTGATACTGGGCTATGGGGAGAGAGCGGGACAGTGGGATTAGTTTGGGGATTGATACTGGGCTATGGGGAGAGAGTGGGGCAGTGGGATTAGTTTGGGGATTGATACTGGGCTATGGGGAGAGAGCGGGGCAGTGGGATTAGTTTGGGGATTGATACTGTGCTATGGGGAGAGTGGGGCCGTGCGATTAGTTTGGATATTGATACTGGGCTATGGGGAGAGAGCGGGACAGTGGGATTAGTTTGGGATTGATACTGGGCTATGGGGAGAGAGCGGGGCAGTGGGATTAGTTTGGGGATTGATACTGGGCTATGGGGAGAGAGCGGGACAGTGGGATTAGTTTGGGGATTGATACTGGGCTATGGGGAGGGACCGGGACAGTGGGATTAGTTTGGGGATTGATACAGGGCTATGGGGAGAGAGCGGGGCAGTGGGATTAGTTTGGGATTGAAACTGGGCTATGGGGAGAGAGTGGGGCAGTGGGATTAGTTTGGGGATTGATACTGGGCTATGGGGAGAGAGTGGGGCTGAGGGATTAGTTTGGGGATTGATACTTGGCTATGGGGAGAGAGCGGGACAGTGGGATTAGTTTGGGGATTGATACTGGGCTATGGGGAGAGAGTGGGGCAGTGGGATTAGTTTGGGGATTGATACTGGGCTATGGGGAGAGAGTGGGGCAGTGGGATTAGTTTGGGGATTGATACTGGGCTATGGGGAGAGAGCGGGACAGTGGGATTAGTTTGGGATTGATACTGGGCTATGGGGAGAGAGCGGGGCAGTGGGATTAGTTTGGGGATTGATACTGGGCTATGGGGAGAGAGCGGGACAGTGGGATTATTTTGGGGATTGATACTGGGCTATGGGGAGAGAGCGGGACAGTGGGATTTGTTTGGGGATTGATACTGGGCTATGGGGCGAGAGTGGGACAGTGGGATTAGTTTGGGATTGATACAGGGCTATGGGGAGAGAGCGGGACAGTGGGATTAGTTTGGGAATTGATACTGGGCTATGGGGAGAGAGCGGGACAGTGGGATTATTTTGGAGATTGATACTGGGCTATGGGGAGAGAGCGGGACAGGGGGATTAGTTTGGAGATTGATACTGGGCTATGGGGAGAGAGCGGGAAAGTGGGATTAGTTTGGGGATTGATACTGTGCTATGGGGAGAGAGTGGGGCAGTGGGATTAGTTTGGGGATTGATACTGGGCTATGGGGAGAGAGCGGGACAGTGGGATTAGTTTGGAGATTGATACTGGGCTATGGGGAGAGAGCGGGAAAGTGGGATTAGTTTGGGGATTGATACTGAGCTATGGGGAGATAGTGGACTGTGGGATTAGTTTGGGGATTGATACTGGGCTATGGGGAGAGAGCAGAACAGTGGGATTAGTTTGGGTATTGATACAGTGCTATGGGGAGAGAGCGGGACAGTGGGATTAGTTTGGGGACTGATACTGGGCTATGGGGAGAGAGCGGGACAGTGGGATTAGTTTGGGGATTGATACTGGGCTATGGGGAGAGAGCGGGACAGTGGGATTAGTTTGGGGATTGATACTGGGCTATGGGGAGAGAGTGGGGCAGTGGGATTAGTTTGGGGATTGATACTGGGCTATGGGGAGAGAGCGGGGCAGTGGGATTAGTTTGGGGATTGATACTGTGCTATGGGGAGAGAGTGGGGCAGTGGGATTAGTTTGGGGATTGATACTGGGCTATGGGGAGAGAGTGGGGCAGTGGGATTAGTTTGGGGATTGATACAGGGCTATGGGGAGAGATCAGGGCAGTGGGATTAGTTTGGGGATTGATACTGGGCTATGGGGAGAGAGCGGGACAGTGGGATTAGTTTGGGGATTGATACTGGGCTATGGGGAGGGACCGGGACAGTGGGATTAGTTTGGGGATTGATACAGGGCTATGGGGAGAGAGCGGGGCAGTGGGATTAGTTTGGGATTGAAACTGGGCTATGGGGAGAGAGTGGGGCAGTGGGATTAGTTTGGGGATTGATACTGGGCTATGGGGAGAGAGTGGGGCTGAGGGATTAGTTTGGGGATTGATACTTGGCTATGGGGAGAGAGCGGGACAGTGGGATTAGTTTGGGGATTGATACTGGGCTATGGGGAGAGAGTGGGGCAGTGGGATTAGTTTGGGGATTGATACTGGGCTATGGGGAGAGAGTGGGGCAGTGGGATTAGTTTGGGGATTGATACTGGGCTATGGGGAGGGACCGGGACAGTGGGATTAGTTTGGGGATTGATACAGGGCTATGGGGAGAGAGCGGGGCAGTGGGATTAGTTTGGGATTGAAACTGGGCTATGGGGAGAGAGTGGGGCAGTGGGATTAGTTTGGGGATTGATACTGGGCTATGGGGAGAGAGTGGGGCTGAGGGATTAGTTTGGGGATTGATACAGGGCTATGGGGAGAGAGCGGGGCAGTGGGATTAGTTTGGGGGTTGATACTTGGCTATGGGGAGAGAGCGGGACAGTGGGATTAGTTTGGGGATTGATACTGGGCTATGGGGACAGAGCGGGGCAGTGGGATTAGTTTGGGGGTTGATACTTGGCTATGGGGAGAGAGCGGGACAGTGGGATTAGTTTGGGGATTGATACTGGGCTATGGGGAGAGAGTG